>CM029466.1:15357104-15838288 GCA_017140185.1 Eucalyptus polyanthemos subsp. polyanthemos | reverse complement strand
CACGGAGCGGGATCCGGACCTCCATACGGAAACTCGGCTCGGGTTCGTGACGATGTCGGGATCCGGCCGGAGGCGAGGATTGAAGGAGGTTCCGTTACCATCCGAACGGGTACTGAGCTGAAACATCAAAGGGTAAGGAGGAACAATCCGTGTCACAATACGTGGACGTGGTTAAAGGACAAGAAGAGGAGCGCGAGGTACCCGATTCCCTGTGCCACTTTCCCGGAAAAAGATCTCTCGTTTTCCCCATTTCCCCTTCTTCTTTTTTTTTTCTCGAGAAAAGGAGGAGTCGTTTTTGGGAATCATTAATTTGGACGGTCGGAAAATTTTCAGAACCCACGTGCGGGCCTCCCCGCGGCGGTGCGTGGGAAGAAAATTTTCTGATCGCGACCATAATGACGTCCGGGGGGCTCCACCGTCCCTTCGGAAAAATTGAGATTTCAATTCCGGGAAGGGGGAGGGGGGAGCCGCCCATGCGCTGAATTTTCAAAGGACGCGAGGTTTTGTCCGATTGACCGATTCCTCCTCTCTCCCTCCTCCCTCCCCACTTTATAAAGGTGGTGTCGCCTTTTTATCTCTTTGAGGGGGTCGTACGAAGGAGCCAGTGGAATCTCAGCCCCGCCCCCACCACCACCACCACCACCATCATCATCATTCATCTGTCGTCGTCCATTTGCAAAATTGACAAAAAGTAAGAAAAGCAAAAAAAGATCAATCGATTAATAAATGGGAACAGAAGAAAAAAAGGGTGGGCGGTCTGCGCAAAAAGATGTCCCGTCTCCCTGTCTCTAGAGAGATCTGGAACTTGGGCCTGGGCCTTTGGCCCATTGGGCTTTTGGGATCATCCTTCTTTTTTTTCTTTTTCTTTTTTTGGGGCGGGGAAGGTTTCGAATAAATTATTTATAAATGGGATGCGTGGGCGAAGGAAAGAGAAAAGGACAGAACCGAAGCGAAGACCTGCGGTTTTAGCCCGTTGGGCTCGTTTAGGACATGTGACTGTTTTCCTTTTTTTTTAGTAATTTTTTATCTGTCATGTCTTGTGATTTTGGGCTAATGCTGCCGAATATCTCAATCGATATATTTGTCTCGTTTTTGCCTTAAATTAATTTTTGTACTGCAAAAAGTTCACAAACTGATGTACCCATACTCACCTTACTCTAGATCAATTATTGGGTTATTGGTTTAAATTTAATTCGTGAGATGGCTATCTTTGTCATATGGATTATTTTGGTGCCTCCATTTTCTCGATTAGTGGATAAAATTCCTTAGCTACTCCGTTCCTAGCTAATAGAAGAGCAACCATTTATCGTGTTTGTTTTATTAAAGGCTTATGGAGCAAGCAAGAAGACGAAACGAGAGATAGAGCAAAAGCACTTTTCACAAGGCAAGAAAGCAAGGCAGCTAAGCTTCAAGTCAATGGAAGTGGATCTCGAGGTTAAAGGTCATCCAAATTTGCTCCAAACTGGACATTCGCTCCAAATTTTAAGATTTTTTATGACAATTTTTTTGGAGTAGGTATGACACGAATATATCATCGTGTGAAATTATACAAAGTTAGATTTTTTGTGGTATTAATCATAACTTTTTTCGATAAGAAGTTATGTAATTTGTTAAAGAACTTTGAATGGATGCATCGCTTAGAGTGCATTTTTAAAGGCATTGAGCAGAGGTTTCGCTTAATAGAACAAGAGGTTTTGCTTAATTTAGTTTAGTATTAATTGACATTTGAAAATTATATCACTAAATTAATACAAAATACTCCACAATTGTGTATTTTTTGTTTGGCTTAATCTGGTTTGGTATTGAGAATTTTTTTTGTTAGTGATTTTTCTCATTTTCTCTCCCCACCCCAAAAACCCGTAGAGCCACAATCATAATTCTAAGTTTCTAACATAATCTAAGCATATCATGCTAACAGAGCATAATTTTGTCAATCACATTTTAAAAAAAAATTGAAAGAAATTTTTTTTGGTCGAGTCAACGAAAATACAATCAGAAAAGATAGTGGACGATATCACTATGGCGAGACATAATTTTAAAAATAGACAGAGAGAATTGCTTTTTTTTGCTACTTTTTTAAGTAAGTAATTTAGAACGCTAATTTATATAGGCACGCCGATTTTGTCAAACCAATAACCCTATATAATTTAATATTCAGTGAAACGCCATATTAATTGGAAAAAATCGTATTTATGCACGCATTAATTATTTTACCCCACGCAGTTTCATTTCCAAATAAGATGGACATATCAGATTTCTTTTTCCCCATTAACATTTATCCTATAAGAATTTCATAGATAAGTCGTATGCAGAGTAATCTCTGCAGCAGCAGGAGCGGAGCAGAGCATCCTCTCGAACGTTGGAGCTAAGCAGCCATCGACAATGCTCGCAGGTCTCTCTCTCTCTCTCTCTATATCTCTGCGCGATGGATGGATCGTGGGTCTGACGTTCTTAGCTTCCTTCTGGGTCGTTAAAAGCTCGCGACTTTCCTTCATTCACCGGGTACAGAACGGCTGCACGAGTGCCGATGACATTCTTTTGTTGCACATCAAGCGTTCGCTGAATTTCCTGACAGACGCTGCGCTGATCTCCACCCTTTTATCCCCGCTCTTTTTTCGGTCCTTGGTGCGAACGAATGCGTTGTTTGCTAGTTTTAAGGGGGAAAAACGTCAACTTGACTGGAAGGAAACGGTGTGTGAAAACTGTCATTGTGCTTTTTCATGAAGAAGCATTTGTGTTTTCCAAATTTTCAACCTTCTTGAAAAGCGGGGGAGGAGGTTGTGATGTCAGTGTCACACCTCTCCTGTAAATGCTTCACGCACAACTCAGAATATCCCCTCTGTTTCGTCTTGATTTAAATAAAGTTCCGTTATGATTGTCTGCGTTTATATGGTTATAGTCCTGAAAATTTTTTAAAAAGTTTGTTTTAGTATGCAAATGGCCCTTCATATGGGGGAGTAATTTTATCTAATGGAGTTTATATTGGCATATTCACAATGGGAGTATTAGAACTACTACATTTGACTGTAAAACATGTCGCATGAAGCCGCGATTAACTGCAGAAAATTTTCAGCTTTGGAGTGCCTAGATAACAAGAATTGGCATTTTCTTTTTCTACAATCGGCAATCATCTATGTGGAAGCTCTTGTTTATGTTTAGCATGAGGCATTCTTTTGTCCTTTTTGAAAAGTATCTGTGCCATGATAGGCAATGCTAACTTGACAAGGCATTTGAATCACCATTGACTGGCTGGATCATGGGAAGATGATTCTTCAGTCAATTGTATGCTTGAACTAGGGTCATTTTTGAAAATGCCAAGTTGTCTGCAAAATCAGATCCGAGAATACCAGACAAACTCATCTCTCTGTCTCCTACAATGAGTGACCATGTTGTGTTGGTGACTTTCCTCGTCTGTCATCACCATGTTTACTGGATGAAACTGTAATGCGCTAATTTCATAATTTGCTGTTCCCAGGGTTAGCAGCCGGGTATGTTCAACCCAAAGTTGTAATTACACCGAGGATAGAAATCCCGGGTATGTAAGCCTTTCAGATGATGTCCAACCCATTAGAATATTATGCTTGCTCATTTTGTTATCCCAAAAGTTCAAGTTCAACACCCTGTCTTCGCTTCCATCTCTCTGTGCACATTCATTGAACATATATATATTTTTTCGAATTCCCCAGTAAGTAGTAAATCTCTTCAAGTTATTTGATATATTTGTTCACTTTCATCTTATTTTTGTATTTGTAGGTTCAAATGTTGCTGAACGGGTTTTGTCAAGAAAGAGTACATACATGAAAGGTAAAGTTACTTGCAGGTTTGCTCAGTTAACAACTGAAGCCCTCCTTGGAAGATGAGGAACAAAAAACCATGGTGGCCTTTGGTAAAGATGTGTGGAATCACATCACCTAGAGATGCCGCTGCAGCTGCAGAAGCTGGTGAATTTTTTATTGAATGATTCTATGGCCAAACTCAAAGCGCTCCATATCACTTTCAACGGCCAAGGAGATTTCAAAAGTCGCAAGAATACGGGCTCTGCCAGTTGGCGTCTTTGTGGATGATGATGCTGGACACCATACTAAATGCTTCTGATGCAACGAATCTTGAATATGTTCAGGTACATGCTCATCTGGTCCTGACAATCTTCTCTTAAATGTGACAACTTGTGACCTGGTAACATTTTGGAAGTAGTGCAGCTTCATGGGAACGGTTCTCAGGCAGCCTTTTCAGTTTTAGCCCAAGAGAAACAGATAATCTATGTTCTCCATGCAAATGAGGAAGGCCACCTTTTTGAATCAGATTTCCGATGGAGAATCTTCTTTAGTTGACTGGATCCTGGTCGATAGTGCCCAAGGTGGCAGGTAAGAGTAATTCCAGTGTATGCCAATTCTTAGTTAGCAATTGGCGGAAGCTTTCTTGCCTAGCAAGAATCTTATTATCTCACTGGAGGAAGGCCTTGTTATCAATTTCTTCATCGGGGGTTCCCAACTGTTATGACATTTGGAGTGCATTTGTGGTGTTCCTGTGCATGTTGGTGTATGGAATGAGCAAGTATGAGCTCGTGTGCTGCTTGTGGAGGGGAATAGCAAGTGTTCTTTTTTAGTCCCTTGTGTCAGCATATCACTGCATGTGGCGAATTCCTCCATTTGCTTGATTCTAATTTTGCTGGCAGTGGCAAAGGATTTAATTGGGGCCAGTTTAAGTTACCAGAAATCAAAAGCAAGCATGGGTGGCTCCCTGGCTGAGGGATAAATCCTGACAATGTTTGTGAAGCTCTCACCACTCTCAAACCTCATGGTGTTGATGTTAGCAGCGGAATTTGTGTTTCAGATGGCATCCAGAAGGATTTGATGCAGATATCCTCATTCATGAAAGCTGTAAATTCCATGCGTCATTGATTGTTGAGGAATAGGGCATTATTTAGCTTTTGGTCTACAGATTTGGCATTGAGACGTGTGGTATTCAATTTTTCCCTGTAATCTGCATTCAATTGAATTCTCTCTTAAGAACATTGTCTTTCATTCTCAATGGAAAGAGCTCTGCTTTACTCTGATTTCTCTCAGTAACTTCCCTTTTTAATTTTTTTATGTGAACGACACGATCCCCTCTTTAACAGCTTCTCTGTCGATCTTTGCAAGCCAACTAGGAGAATTATTTATCTTCAGATGAAAGTTGCATAAATATTAGATAATTATGGATGGACAAAGAACCGTTACTTAAAAGAGTGGTTCCTGTAACTGGAAATAATCATGCAAGGGGCCGCCATGCAGAGCTAATGACAAGGAAAGAAACTTTCGCCTTTTTCACTTCAAAGGGAGTTAGGATGTTCTTTCCCTCCAATTACATAAGAAAATCCTATAATCCCCGTGCTACAAGATAGACCTCTGAAGGAAAATCTTCAGAAACATCTAGCTCTCCATTGTTGGATGAACAAAAGAATGGATGGCGGCACAATTGTTTACACGCCTACAGGGATAAAGGTGGGACGCCAAATGGATGGTCTGAAAGAATTGTCATATCAGCAGGCTCTGGCATTGGTCTTGGGTATCAGGAAAGTCCATTTCATCTCATTCTCATTTGTTTGTGTTAGACCCACTGGAGCTTAGTCTGCTTGGTAGTACACAATATCTCCAGAATCACTCACATAGTGATCCTCCTTCATGCTCTTTGACAGGACCCTGAGCAAGTGAAGTGGGAGAGGCCCAGATTTCTTTGGTTCTCTGTAGTACTTGCCAAGCACTGGCTTAGCTGCTTCAGTCTGCAAATGTATGAGCAAAAATATCAGAGATTATCTTGCAGTGGAAGTGGAATAATAACTCAGAAAAAATAAATTGTTACTCACGAGTGATTAATGATTTAGCCAGAAAGAAGGAAAATTAAATACTAGTTACTCACTGCTTCTATCAAGTGGTAGTGTGGAATCTGAGGGAAGAGGTGATGAATCACATGGGTCCTGATGTCATGGTGGATGTTGTTGATCCATCCATAATCACGGTCAAGGGTTGTGAGCCCTCCTCTCAGATAACTCCATTCCTGCGGTCCAGAGAACAACAGATCTATGAGCTCTATCCAAATGATATCTGTAACAACGAATGAACCTCAATCTATTCTCTATCAACCACTAAAATTAATCTCTCTCTCTCTCTCTAGTATACAAGGCCATGAATTGAGCACGACATAAACATTATTAGCTCGAAGTCGACTCCACTCTTAACTGACCTTTCGCATCTCACATTAGTTCAAGATGCAGATACTTTCAAAAACTTACAAAAAGGTACGGAGTATGATATCACAAAAGGGCCATTCTTCTTCATTCATTACTAATAAAGATGACACGTTAGCCAAAAGAAAAGAAGGGACCATGATATCCGTTCACGACAACGAAGCATTGAATTACCAGTTTCAAATTTGGAGGTAAAAAAGGTAGAGATAATCCAAAAGTTTACCTCGCCACGGTACCACGGTAATTTCCCGTCATGGCCATGGTGATGCAAATAAGTCACCACGTCCAACCACGCAACAAACATCTGCACCCCAATTCAGGATCAGAATTTTTTCAAACACTTAGAAAAGACACACAATCACAGAGAGAGAGAGAGAGAGAGAGAGAGAGAGAGCTTACAAAGTAAGGAACACCATAGAGCTTGAGCAGCTGAACAGGGCCCATAACAAAGGAAAGGCATGCAAGGACCGCAACCATTGCAGTCCAACAAGTAGTCGATGTGATCACATCTTTCCTCTCATTCGGGACAAACAAGTCGCTCTTCGGGTTGAAATGAGAGCCTTTCTTTCCAGGACTTCGACTCCACTGGCAATTTCATCATGACACCAAACATCAACAACATACAAACAACGTTAGCAAAACTGCCAATCAACTATCGTAGGAAACAGCAAATTATTAGTCCCCACAATATTAGCAGATACAGAAGAAAAAGGGCTTTACCAGAAGATAGGTAAGCCAACATGGGAAATGGCAGGGTGAACCTCATCAATTTGGTGACACTATCCAGACTATTAAATATCCTCTGACAACTGAAGAAACGATTTAAAAGAAAAAGTTGTTAATACATTTGGAGAAACCAATGGACAGAAAATGGGAGGAATTTCCCATGTTTATATTACCGGATGCCATGATTCGTCGTTCTCAACATGTCCGTGGTTCTGGTGGTGAGTTCTGTGGCTGATTCTCCTGCAGTTTTCAGGAGGATGAGACCAAATTGGTGATCAGTAATTTATTGAAGCAGGATGGCTATCTAATTCAGAATGAGTCAGAAATCTTAGCAACTGACCATCCGTGATACGGGACAAGGATTGAAGAATGAAGCAAATGTCCAACCACACTGTTTAGCTTCGGATTATTAGAGAAACTGCCATGACCACTGCACATCACAAGCACAAATCTTTTACAACACAGATACGAAACTAAATTCCCAATGCAAGATGTCTGAAAATTCATGTACTTCACAGCAAAGTATTCTGAAAGCAAACGGAATTAACATCTTATGTAAAACGTGGAAATGTCCAAACAGGTCCAATTAAAACAGAGTTGCTAAAGAGATCCCATTTCAATGGATTGAAAAAAACATTACAACGACTCCAAGATAAAAGATTCTTTGTGCAAAGTCATGACGGTTTCTTCCACGATTCAAGAATTGATAAGGTGGTTGTGATGATTACCAATCATGGCCGAGAACAAAGAGAGCCCAGAACATGGTTCCCTGAGCTAAACCAGTAGAGTGGCCAAACAACCCAGTTGTTGAAATAGCAGCGACAGCAGCTAATCCAATAACCACCGCCACATCTCTCACCACATAGCTCATTGACCTCCACGGGTTCTTCACCCAACAATGCTTCTGGAATGGCTGCTCTGATATCGGCCAATTTGAAGGGGGGAGGCGCGCTGTCGAACCGACCGGCTCTTCGCCGAGCCCATTGATTCCGCCTTCTTCCGTGCTTCCTCCCCAAGTGATGTGGGTTTCACTGGTGTGCCACATTCAGTGCCCAGTTCCTTTCCTCGACCCGCTCGAGGCCTTCAACGGGGCCAAGAGCATGCTTCTCGCAGGATTGAAAAGGTCGGATCCTGCTTGAAACCGTGGTGCTGCCAGATGTAAGGCCAGTTCTGGGGTTAGGGTATATCCTGGGGGAGGGGTTTAAGGCCACATTCTGGAGAAACACTTAAGGCTTGCCATTGAAGACCAAGAAGCTAAAAACAATGCTCGGTCTCAGTTTTCTGGGTCTCTCTCAAATTTATCACAGTGAGCCAGAGAGAGGTAGAGGTAGACAACGTTAAAGGTTCAAACTTTAGAGAGGAAAGAAAGGATATGAGGCATAACACAAGGGCTCCTCTCCTCCACAACCACCTACCAAAAGGTACAAGAGCTATGCCGCTTGTTGTTTGTCCTCTCTCTCTCTCTCTCTCTCTCTCCCCTTCTGATCCGATGCTGAACTACAAGGTACGAGGCCGCCTTAATCACCACAGCAATCCCACGGAGTTATAAATGAAGGCACGGTGGAGGTCGGTATAGGGTTGATTCCCATTGGCGGGGTCAGAGGAGCTGTCCTGCTGCGAAGTGGGGAAGCAAAGAATCATACTGACCACCGGTCCACGGAGGTGGTCCCCCCTGACGTGTGTGAAAGGTCGCGGAGGCGACTGACGTGGTCAAATTTTGCTCGTGGATTTCTCCTCCCTTCGTGCGGACGAGCCTGAGTCAGATGTACAGCTTTGCTTTGGAACTTCTTCAATGTCCCAGTGGCATGCGAGTCATATGTGGTTTTTTCCTTCTTGAAATCCTCTTCTTGATGGCGGGCTTTCAACGTGAAGAACGCGAGGGTCCATTCCGAAAGCAATTTCATATTTTGGAAGTTGTCTTTTTTGATGGAGTCAGGGTCGTGGTCGGAGTCGTAGTAGATCGGAGGAGTCTGACAGAGCAGATCAATTCTCAAACGCAAAGTTTTTTCATCTCCTTGACCTTTTCTATAGGATTTGGTGATTTTTTCAATTCGACTGTTTCGGCAAATGATTGTCATTGGGTCCGTGTTAATTCGCGGTGCATAATGTCATGTCGGTGCTTTGGAAAATTCCTTCCCAAAGTAAGTTGAATTCCAACGTTCTTTTCATTGACGAGGAAAGCGTGTGCGACGTCGACTTTGAAAAATGAATACTACAATTTGATGACTTTTTTGATTTTGTTTTTGTAATTAAGAGAACGATACAAATGGAAATCGTACTTTTTATTTTTAATTTCAGGTCCTACGTGAAATTTGTATTTTTGCAATAATACTTTTTGTATCATAGGGTAACTTGACTACTGTTGTAGGATGTAATCTTTAGCATACAATATCTTTTTCTTTTTTTCATGATTCGGAAATTTTGATAGTTCTTTGTTACCTATTCTTCAATTTTCCACATTTGAGAATTTTCCATCACTAATCTAATAGAAGGTTTTCTCTCTATAGATATTCCCGTATATCCTTTGCAGTTCGGATGTCACAGTTACACTCCATTGTGGTCAATACATTTTTTTATAAAATTAAAATATCTATATGTTAGGACCATATTTATAAATCTTCCGTCATGTAGTGGGTTTTGCGATTAATGTATTCCTCAACTAACCTGCACAGCAAGAAGTCCATTCAAGCAATGCAAAGTCGACGCCATCGCTGGTCATCATATAATACGTTCGTCATTAAGAAGGATAATAATCTATGCAATTGCTCCCATCACATCGCATCCCGCATGTAAGAGTTGTATGAATTGAATAATATGATTAGGCTCATGTACGAAAAGTAGTAGGACGGAGCCTAACCTAATCTGCCATGAGGGAATATTAGGCATCGACGGAAGTCATAAAGCGGTTATCGGTTCTTTCCGTTTTCCACCACTATGTCTATGTAAAATTAAACATAGTATGAAACAGGATCACGTTTCTCACGTTCTGTCGGCGTAAAGCAAAGACGGATTCGTGTCCTGATCAATCATTTTTTTAGCGTGTCCATACTGGAGAGCACCGTCCTCCCTCGCTGTCATGGGAGACCATTCATCGAATGCTAAATCAAGAGACCGAGTCCACAAACAGTGGAAGGAAACGAAACTTACCCTCCAACGATGAAAGCGAAATGCACATTTTGCTTCAACCAACTACCGTGATGAAGCTGGGAACATCACCTATACCAACAAGCCACTGGATCTCGGCACCGATTTAACCAAGACAGAAGGAAATTCAACCATTCTTCACAGTACAAGGATTAGAATGCACAGTCATACCGAAAAAGTCCTTACGATGGATCGAGGGATGCATAAAACTCTCGAGTGTTACCATCACAACTTTCCCAAATCAGCACTTGGAGAAGACCAAAAATCAGAGCTTAAACTGTCAAAGGTTAGTGACGGACAAAATTAAAGGGCATCGGGCCTTAGGTATCAGTATCTAATACTGGACTATAAAAATTAAGATCGCAAGATATAATCCTTTTTTTGGCATGAGGAACGAAACAAATCTCGGCTTTTCTATTATGTAAAAAATGTTACTTGAGGCGAGCCTCTTTACAGACCGGCCTGAAAAATCAAGACCGTAAAAAAGAGAGGAGATTTATTTACATTTTAAGATATTGATACACAAAATTTCATAAATAACATTCTTTAACCAAAGTTATTCCCTGTTTTCCCCCAGTTTGTGTTCTTATACTGTACATGCATGGAGGGAAACTGTGACGCCTATAACAATACGGCTTTGCATGTGCAAGCCATTAAAAAGCCCAGGACAACTAGGATTGCCGTAGGTATTGATCGGTGCAAAACATATATTAATTCTCCACCCTTCAGAACATATTCCACCACTTCCGATTTTCCATTCTCTTTGCAAGTTCACCCGCCATGGAGGCAAAGTCTTCAGCTCCACTTTGCAGCTCTTCAGTTCGTCTGCTAATCCTCTGTTAAAGATGGCGACACGACAAATTCTTAACATTAGCACATTCGTTCCAAAAGTAAAAGACTCCTACCATATATAAGGACTGTCTAGAGGAAGGTATTGCAGAGACGGGTGATGAGAAAGTTAATTCTGAAGCCAACTCAAAACCAAAATTGACAATTCTCCAACTCAACATTCCACTATCTACTCTTTGGCCCATTAAGCTTTTAACAGTTATTCAAGGTGATGTGGGATTATTCTCCACTCCCACAGTATAAGTTAGGGTCCTTCATACGAAAATAACACTGTTATCGATCTTGGGACAACCACATCTGAAAAGTTAAACGGCAAGAATCAATTGTCTTTAAATGTTTTAAGCAAAAGTAGATGGCTAATTTAGTAATAATCATTCACACCTGCAGTTATCAACAACCAGGGGGAGGATTTAGGTGAAAGCTCGGGAGGGGGAGGGTGGTTTAACGGAAGAAGGATAGAGAGAGCAAACAAAAGGTCCTGCTCATATACTATATGTTTCATTTTAACAATAGGTCTCCTCAAGCTAAATTGCTTTTCCAATTTATGCATATAGACACGAAAAGAAGGGAAAAAACAACCTCAAGTTTCTCTTGGCGTTCGAAGACAAGTTTATCCCGAGCTTGTGATGCTGCTGAAGAGGCATCCTGAAATACACCTACTGTAAGTTATGTAAAGTATTAGAGGATTGGAGATAATCTAGACCACTAATTCAAATCAATTTACCCCTGTTTTCCTATATTTGGCAATAATTTCTTCACGAGTCCTGGGTCTTGGATTTGTATCAGTACTAGCACCCTCAAATAATCTTTCCTCTCACCCTTTCTTTCTGCAAAGCAAAAATGGAACTATTAAAACTGCCTTCAAATACGTAGAACTATTGTAGCTTTAAGAAATTATGTTCTACCACTTTCATCATGCTTGGTCTGAAGGGATGATGAAGAGACAGTCAAGGGTTCATCAATTTCAATATCACTGCAGTAATAAGTTGAATGTCAAGGAGGAGGAGCAAAGAAAAGTAAATCGAGCTAGCAATCACGTGAAAGTGAGATCTCTGACCTATATTAAGCTCAATTACTTCATCATGAGTGGTTTGATTTGGAACAGAAGTCTTCAGCATCAGAGGCTCAGAAAATATGCCTTCTTTGAAGTGAAGGATCAATTGAACCCACTTCACTAAGGAAAGAATTATTGTCAACTTCACCTGCCTTGGAGGCCCTTAACAATACCGCTAAAAGCCCTCGACCGGCAGTTCCCTGCAGCTATAGTTCTTAGATTCAGATGTATTCATTCTCTAAGCAAACAGAGAAGTAAAGTAAAGGTAACCTGCAATGTCTTCTGATCTGGAGATAAATTTGTGCTTGCACCTACAGCAGCTGCGATGACTTCATCATGGAGGCAAGGCAAGGAGTCAGGAACCCTACGAGATCACAAGAATGGTTACTCTTATCCAGTGAGTTCACTTTGGACTATGAATTGGGAATTGTACAGAAGGAGATTATGTATGTCGGGCTGTAATACAGATTGATTTCTGTGATCTGAAGTCACAAACTAAAAACTGAAGTGGGTGCACATATCCACACCTCTGTGCGAGAGAGAGAGAGAGAGAGAGAGAGACCTCAAGTCATTTTCATGGGGCTGATAAAGATATGAATGCAAACTCACAACTGTTGACCTAGAAAAAGAAACACGTCATCAGGAGCAAAGAACCATCAAGACCAAATCAAAGCTACTTCTTCCTTTTCAAGCATCTGCTTACTTCATCTAAGGTTGTTTGTCCTTGTGTGGCACCTAGATAGGATTGATTAGATTACTGGGATAAATCATGTAAAGTTTCTTCATCTTAAGCTCGTCCATTGAAAACTTCTCACCATCTATAAATGTCCATTTTAAGACTGGAAAAGTAGCTCTAATTTTAAAAGCTCCATTCTCTTGTTCAATGAAAGATCTTATTGTATTATATTCAGATCTTGTTGAACATAGAAATGAGAGTTCCAACAATGAAGAATTCTTTCTCCTCTTTCAAGGGATCTAGGTAAGAAAAATCATAATTCTGTTCCCCGGGACTGATATTTCAAGGAGAATTAGTGAGTTATATTCTAAACTCCAGACAAGAACTGACCAGGGCAATTATCCCATTGCCACAGGAGGACATCATTTTATCCATGTTGGTCTTAAAGTTCCACCTCAGAATGGACATCAAAGAGCTTTCTGTCAATTACTTCCAAATTTAACAAAGACCTGTCCATAAACGATCATTTCCATCAGAAAATTCTCATCACCGGAGATTCTTTGTCAAAACATACTCCCAAATGGAAGCTATACAGAGGCAAAACACTTCATAACTCAGCTACCATTGCCACCGGGTCAAGATTGTCCACCTTACAGCAGATTCCCAAGCAGCAACATGGAGGAATACAAATAGTTGCCTTACCTTATTTCAATGTCACCAGTCTGATAAACAATTACTAATCCACAATCCTTCATCTTTTTTCAGGACCATTGTCCAACAACATGGTTTTACGAGGTTGACTTGTCGAACAATGTTATTGTCAATCTGCAAGACTGCCAGTTAATAGACTTTCACATTAAAAAGCATTACTGGAGGTGATGATAAGTTAAACAGATTGACACCTCAATGGCAGATGTCAAAGGATGCAAGCTTATCATCTTCACAGCAGAGCAAAACAAACAATTTTGGTCCCATTCCATGAGGGGTCGCTTGAGAGCACGCTGCTGATTCAGATAGTAGGGGATTACTTCCCTGGTCAAACTTAAAAGATGCAATTCTCTCTTTGGCTTCACCGTCCTCTGACAAGTTCACCGGATGAGAGTCAAGAGAGACTTCAGAAAACAAGCTGACTGCTTTCTGTGTTCAAAGTTGAAACAACTTTCAGGAAATTGCTACTAAAGAATTGCCAAAAGTTAACCTTCTTCACAAAATGAAAATTCTTGCCTATTATATGCAGAGATATAGCAGTGTGGTTATTTCCAGAGTGGAAGGACTGAGAACCGATGACATCACCATTGGAACTATCCAATATTGCAACATGGGCATTTTAGTCAATATGAATACAGGTGGCTCTTCAGGATTTCTTAGACCTCACGCATTCAGATTCACTCAGACTGTTTACCAATTTGCTGCATTCTGCAAATGAGCTCACAACTAGAAAAATGACTGGGGAACTTGAGTCCATATCCTGTCTGTGACACACAGAACTGACATAGTGCTAGTATCAAACACTGCCACCTGAAAACCGAGATGGAAAAGTCAAACATTGAACCCAATGGACAAAAGATAGTAATATCATCAAAGGCTCAATTGATGATCCTCACCTGGCCACATTCAAATCCAACAAGAAGTTTTGCTCCAGAATTTCCAAATTTTAGAGTGCCAATGGGAATTGAGCAAAGAAAATATAGCTATGCACTGTGGCCCATCCGCTTGACTATATTTTGAACTGCATGAAAGTTACAGACCATTATACACACAATAACATTCAATGAGCACCAATGCCTTAGTTCAGCAAGTTAGATGGATATCAGTACAAGCAAACTGTTACTGCAACTGGGGGCGTGAATATTTAGAGTCCACAGATATTGCATGCTTTCATAAGCTGAGCCAGAGTTACTTCTCAAAGAGTACTCTCTATCTTTTAAAATAGATAATGTTGTGAATCAAACCTCCAATAGAATATACTGATAAGTGGGGCAAGAGACATTGATATGTGAGATGGCCATTTTGCCTTTTGAGAAAATTCTTATTAGAAGGTTATGCACCCCATCACCAACTTTTGCTAACTTGGGGCAGGAAAAAATGCTGAAATGTCTTGGGAGCTTCCAGATCCAATCCAATCTAATTGCTTAGTGCTTTTACGAAAGGGTAAAAGAATTTGCTGCTTGGTTCTTCAACCTGTTTCATACACCTCCAGAATCCATGACTCCTTCATTTAGTGTCTAGTCATGAAACTTTCTTTAAGAAACATTCCAAGCGGTTGCATAGATCCAAAATGTTTAACAAGTCACTAGTACTTTAATATGATACCTTTATTCTCTGTTTCTGTCACAATGTGCAGGGTTATTTCTCCTGAGCTACTAATCTTGAAGAAAAACCTGCAGAATCACAACCGAGAAAGAGATTCAGTGCAATTTATTAACATTTGGTTGTGAAACATCATGCAACTACTTTAAATTCTTACAAGACCACACTCATTTCCAACAGCCAAACTTAAAGTAGTTGAGCAAAATCTATGGCTGACACTGCCGCATTTGCACCTGGAATCATGATATCTTGCACCTGCACAGTATATCAGAATGCTGTTTACTCATCCCCAAAAGAAATGATGAAGAATTGCCATTGCAGAAAGGCCAGACTGCCAATGGATGAGAAAGTGATGTAAGTAAGAATGGCGAAGCAGTCAATGACAGTTGGTGATTTAGGGATACTGCATTGAGACACCTACCCCGAGATCTAGAACATAGATTAGTGACAGAGTTGGACATGTTGCATCCCACATTCGAACCGATCCATCTCGATAACCTGCTACATAGATCCTCTCAACTTGATTCGCTTCTGAAAGGTGAAGTCGACTAGGGACCCCACCAGTTAAAGGCCACTCAGTATGGCTGATTGGAACATTGCTCTTCAGGTGATGTTTTGCAGCTGCAACTATCTAGTTAAGGGAGAAGACCTAGATTGATATATTAAAATTTCCATGAAAGCTGTACAATGGACCCCTTAGGAGTCAGACAGAGGCCAGAAATAAGCCATACCTTAAAAATCTCCAGTAAATGCCCCATCAGCATGTACAAAACCAAGGTGACTCACAGTCATTTGCGGTTCCACAGTAGGTATGACCATCGGATAGGGCAATGGAGACACAGTAGCTTTTGTGTCCTGCTGAGACATTAAGGCAGAGACAGCCTTCATTATAGACGTGCAGTTGTCCTGGATTCGTCAATACAATGAGGGACTTTGTGTAAACTCCACCAATTGGACTTGAAGTAGGCAACAACACCATATCAGCATAAGAACCATTAAGCCTGAGGTCCACTCGCCCAATGCATTTCACTTCTTCAATCCCAGAAGCCCAATTAAGACTCAGAATCTGCAAAATCAGGTGAAACAATGATGCAATATCTAGTTAATTGGTGCTGAATAAGCAACAATCTATGAATCACTGACACCTTCCACTAAGCATTAATCATATATTTCCCATTATAGAAGCAAAATTAGACTGAATTGCATTTTCGAACAGCAGAAGAGCTGTTATTGGAAAAACAAACAAACTGGAAAGCAGGAAAACTAGCCTGTACTGTGGTAAAAGAAATCAATCAGTAATTTTTAATCCTTTTACTCTTCCCATTCTAATGACATTAAACTTTAGTGACCACCGTTACTTTGCAAAATGGAAAGATTTCATCTTTAGTGACAGATCATTCGACTAATCACACTGTTGTGGTGAGTCACTTAACTGTTGATAGCAAACACAATTTATTTTATGAAGCTTGATGATTAAAGAGTGCAACAATTTGGATTAAAAGCTGACCGTCAACACTTCTTCTGAACCGATTTCATCACCGCCATAGACAAAAAGTTGGCCACCGTGACCTTTCTGAGATCTTACTGGCAGACCAGTGTAACACGATGACTGGAAGTCTTCTGTCACCAGATGCTAGCTGAAGCTTAACAACATTATTAGACTCTTTTCCAGCATGCTGATTTCTGGAGACAGCAGTAGACATGTTCCACAACAATATATCCCCATCGACATAACCAACAGCCAGAACAGACCCATCTGCTGATAGCCAACAAAGAGAGCTTATCTCTTTGTCCATCGGTTCACTGTCAGAGATACCCTCGGAAAACTCATTTCTTGCTCCTTTTGGCAAGGTGATCACTGTTTCCTCCTTCAATTGGAGATCTTTTTGGCCTCTTGCTAAGATGACTTGATTTGCAGAAATATCCCAGAGTACAACCAACCCATTCCCATATGCAATTAACAGCCTGCAGGCAGTCCAATCTCTTTATTAGCATTAATTAACCCAGGACACAGCATATGCTAAAGGGTAGTGTATAAACCTTGTACAGTAATACATCCCGCTGCTTACAGTAACCATCGGTTCAATTTTTAGAAAGAGAACAGTCTCAACTGTTGACCTAGCTTAATATTTAGTTAAAATTTGGAAAAAAGAATATAAAACAATTTCAAGCATTTGCACCGCAGTATATGCACGGTCACATTAACTTATGTATAGGCTAAGCTGTCATCCTTTCAGGGGGATCCATGGACAACGAGTAATAATCCCCAGTTCTTCTACTTATCGGGGTGCTTACATTCCAAGTAAACCAAGGAAGCATCTCAATATACCATCTCCTAATCTTATAACTTCAATATAAGAAACAAAGTTGCACTCAAAAGCTTGAATTTGGTTGTTTTAAATTCAGTTTGACATTGTCCAAAAGAAAATGCAAATAGTATATTAAGCCGTCAAAATGACGCACTCCAGGCCAGAAGTCATTCTGCAAAGTTCATTTCAGCAAAATGTTAAACAAATGGTAATCCTTCAAAGGCCCATGGGAAAATAAGTGCTCTCACAGATCATTCATAGACAAGTCGCCAATCTAAAATCTGTAATCATTAATTTGGACACCATCGAGTTTTCATGTTGCGAGACAACATTGATATGACTTGGAAAGTGAACAAATTACATGGCATTGGACAAACTATATAATCAGGTTAAACCATCCAATAAATAATGATAAGGAGAATAGAGTGCATTTTATTATACCTATTTCCTAGGGAACCAGGTTGTGTAAGAACCCCCACAACAGACTGATGATGAGGCACAGAAATTGCAGCTGCTTCTGGAAGCCGGACAGGATATTGGAATCAATTATGACAGCTAAGAAACTATAGGAACACATAATCGTCAAAATATAAATAGTCACTATAATTCCATATATATACATAGCCAGGTCAACTGTTTTCAATAATCACATATTGTAGGATGTACTGCATAAATCACAATAATATGGCAGAAACCATGCTTATCCCTTCTTGAAGAAAAATGCTCATTATATTTTATCTCTGTAGCAGTGAAATCATTCATCAAACAGTAGACTAGACAATTTCCTTGACATGTGTTTGGAGAAAATGCTGTTTATTATGAAGGGAAAGGGCATCTTAGCAATTCATTTGCACCACGTCGATATTAGATGAGGTTAGACAAAGCAGCATAACTGTTTAAGAGTTGCATACATACTTCTAGTTTAGTTTATGCAAGAATTAAACTTTCATATCATTAAGCTAAAGTTCATGCCAGCACATAGAAGTTAAAACTTTGAGCTTATCAATTTCTAAAAATGGCCCGGAAAAGTGGACAGCCCATACATGTGAAGCAACCAAGATCCAAAATAATGATAATGCGGTGAGTCCATTGACTCCATTTGATGCTAAAAGAAATGCAAAGGCTAGCCGAGTAGGAAACAAAGTAACATGGATTTGTTAGACCATTTATATGTGAATGTATTGAAAGATTACCAGCAACTGAATCTGCTGGAATAAGGTAAGGAAGTTGAACAATCTGTCTTTGGCCTGTGTCACACTTTAGCACAAACACCATACCATTCTCGTCCCGATATACCTGAACAGGAGATCAGATCTCATTGGTCTGATAGGCTCTAGATAAAGGAGAATAACTACTAATGGAATGAGTCCAGAGATTGTAATTTGTACATGCATCCAGTCCCTGAATCACTGAAAAGGCAGTTATATTTGATTCCCACTGAAAAGTACAAGCAACATTCCTGTACTTTATGTCCCAAACCTGCCAATCTCAACAGTCTCTTAAGCCAGTCAACACACAACTGAAAAAAGTGCCAACAATTATACCGAGAAAATGAAAGAGAGAAAGGCAAACAAGCATTTTTCAGAAAGAAGGTAACACCAGAAAAGAAATTATATTTATTAGAATTAAAAAAAGATCACATGGACTTAAAGAGTTTAAACCTGTATGTTGTTGTCAGTGGATATACAGACAAGGAAACCTTGATTTTGCAGGAACTGTTGAAGGACAAAATAATGTTAGCTCGTAAGAATCAACTTTGCAAATGAATGGCATAACAGAGCATCATCTTTTTAGACTTCATTCAGAATGATGTACTTCACCAGAGTTACTTCTAAACGCCATAAAACATGCAAATGAACATAATTAATACTCCATCAGAGAAAAATTGACAGACCTCTAAGTGCTTAAATGGCATCTGCTTTGCAGATACAAATAAAGCTTCAATATTCTCACACCCAATCACTTTGATCCGACCATCCCTGCAGTTGAATGAATTGAATCAGGGTCAAAAGTGGGTAGAGTCACATGAACTAGCAGCCTACTTTGCTATAGGCACTTTGAGGGTACAAACAAAATATTTTGCAGAGAGACAATGGTCAAATACTTCTTCAGAGGATTAACAGTCAGAGAATGATTCTTTGATGGAATAGGTAATAAATAAACACAGTTTCATCTCGCCTTGAAATTCATTTATGTAGTCAACAGGACATCCAACTCACAAAGTTCCTATTGCCAAAAGGCTCTGAATGGGATCAAGAGCCATAATAGATGCAGTAGAAGGGACACCATAGTGAACGGTAACACGAGGATCCAAATCCATAGATGTCAAGCCTCCAGGTGGCACATTAAGCTGCAAAAAGGAAAGCAGTAATGTAAAAGACTGATCAAAGTTCCACATAAAAGATTAGAACAGACGAAATTTTTACATACTACTCCAAATACACCCCTTATCCCACGGGGTACGAACTGAACGACTATTCAGACGTAGAAAAATTGCAAGAAGAATTGTAGAAGAATTTCAAATTTTACGATCAAAGATCATGGATGAACCCATGCATTTGGCATTTTGAATGTCAGAACTTATCCTCTAAAGAAAACACCTTTTTTTTTTTATACTATAAATGGCAAATCCATCTAATGAACGGTTTTGTCTGCATAGCGAGATGACTTTGCACTTTATCTCAAGCCTCTGGGAATGGTCAAATTTCCTCAAACTCCATCTAAGTACAAACTCTCCCACATCCAAAAAAACTGAAATGCCCTGCAAGTTGCCTGGTTTATGGAACCACAACACACAGACTCGATTATCCTCAACATGGTAAATTCACCCATCCAACATTTTCTCTTCTGAAATCGATACCCCCGGCATGAGTTCGCAACATCATCATGGAAGCTCCTCGTTTCACAAGGTCATAACAAGCAGCCATGCCCAGAAACGTTCAAGAACTCGCCATCAGCGACGTTGCCATCGCCATTCGCCGCGACATCCGGTTAAAACAGGCACGGATGGCCAAGTCCAAGCCTTGCAGGCGTCAAGCAGTTGACTTTTCAAATGGAAAACATCAAACTCATCGATACAAGCTAATTCCCCATTGCCTTCCCGTATAATTTCAACGAAATGTTCACCAACAAAGTTCTTGGTCCAGGGGATTAATACTCCCGTAATAATTCTCGGCGGCTAACCGGAGAATGCTGTCCACCCAAAACCAATCACATCATCACCCGATCGCGATTTCCTTTCGAATTCGTCCCCTCGATCGATGAATTGAGGAAAATAAACGCACGCACAATCTCTTGGGGCGAACCTGTGGAGCTGGCGTTTGTCCTCCTCCTTCTTCTTCTTCCTCCTCTTCTTCTTGTCCGTGATTGCTGCGACGCCGACGCTGCTGCTGGAGCTGCTGCTGGAGCTGCTGCTGCCTTGCTGCGTAGCCGCTGCGCGGCCTTCTGCAACAACCGCTTGGCGAACATGGCGGGGATCGAGCTCGCGGAGCTCCGTCGCCTTCCCTGCGAATCGCGGGCTCAATTCCAAGTCGGAGAAAATACACGTTTCCGCCGAGGCGGGCAAGGCGCGGATCGTGTGATGCGCGATGCAGACGAAGCGTGCGATCGATCGGTCTGATGGCGAGGCGAGGGCGATTTCTCAGCCCTCTGATCGGGATGGCTGATTTGTTAGACTTTTTGAGCTGGACATTTGACTGATTGGTGTTCCTTTTCGGTTATTTTATCCAGACATTTTTTTCCTGAGTAAGCAAAGTATATTCGGCTGGTCCGAATTTAGGTTCGTTGCTGGAAATTGGATTTTATTTTCTGGCGTTACAGCTTTGAAGAGGGAAAATAGGCTGGCATTTGATAATATTAATAAGACAGACATAGACCCAGTTCGTAGGGTCGAAATTGACTTTATAAGGGGAATTGCTATATATTTTAATGCATCTCCCATAAAGTATTTCTAGTTTTGATAGTACGAAAGGTTTACTTTAGAATTGAAACTTAAAACCTCCAAATGAAATTGACTCGTCTATCATGATGACATGCAGTTAAGGAATGTCTCGTAGCATATGATCAAATAGTTTGATTCGTTTTCTATAAATAAATAATTAAAATTAAAACCGAATAATTGGTAGAAATCGAACAATCCAAATGAAATTGGATGAGTTATTCCAAGCTAAAAATTTAAACAGGTGAGCAAATTCCATTTCACCATTGATGTCATGGTTTTTGTGTTTAGTGTTGTCATCCCTTCTCTAACATGTCCCAAAATGACTATATCACACCAAAAAATCTGTAGCATGTCGTGGACGAATAACTCCATTGCAAAGCCACCAAAGACATCAAATAAAGAGGAAGTTCCGAAATTTATCCATCTCCCTGCCTCTTCTATTGAAATAGAACCAAAAAAAAAAATGTCAAACCTTTTTTATTTTATTGTTTTAAATATTTGTTAAGGATAATAGCAATCAAATTTAATATGATGTAGATTAAGCAAATGAATTTCGTCCCCTAAATAATGCTCTTAATTTAATAATTTCCTCCCTAATTTTAGTATTCCTTGTTTTGGGACAGGAGTCAGGATGGTGATGGTGGGGGAACCCGTGCAAAGTCCCACCTGCTACCCCCCTCCACGAGAGGCACAACTTCCCTCACAACAAGGCAAGAGAAACCGAGAAACCGACACTTCTTCTTTTCCTGCAAAAAGGTCTCGGAATTTTTTGGACTTTGAACAAAAAAGTTGCAAAAAAATAATTTAAAGTAAAAAAAAAGACACAAACTCCAATATTCATAAAGGAAGGTAGTACTCTTTTGGTCTTTTTCCTGATGTCCAAATGATTCCTTCCTCCAACCCCATCTTAATCCTCGGACAACTGAGGCCCTACAATGCCACCCTCAAAACCATGCCTTAATGACCAAAATTAGAATAACTAGTGTGGTTGTTCTTATTTCATTTTCGGTAATATTATATTTATATGTCCCCCTTTGTAGGTACGAATGAGCTGGTCACCAAGGTCCTAGTTGGATGGATCCACTCCACAACCACAAATAATGGAAATTAATTCGTTTCCCTAATCGAAATAATCACCAAAAATGAACATCTCAATTTGAAAACCCCTTCGACCAAAAAAAAATTGAAAACCCCAAAAAAATTTAATGTCTCCTTCTAGTATCACTAGCTCATATCAATTATAATAGCTACATTTCGTTTACATCACATGCACCTCATTATACAAAATATGAGACAATCGTTACAATTTTGTATTTGGTATGACCTTTGATCAATATAAATCAAAATAACTATGAACCTTGAGTAGATCCTTAAATGCTCAAGGGAATGAAGAAACAGGAGGAGATCCGCCCTAAGGTGGGGTGACCTCATTAATATTACTTCATATTCCCTCTCGTTAGGAAGACAAAGATATGTAATGAATTAGAGCTTCCACATAAAAGTAGATATTACGTTTAGACTTAGTTGACTACTATCGGTAGATATGTATAATAACCTCCTGCGTCTAGGATAAGTGAGAGTGGATGAAAGGTCCACTATTGGGTTGGTGTGCCTTAAAGCACTGCGACAAAATCAATAGGCCAACTTAGTATCCCCAATTTTGTGATAGTGCTGTATGACGGCTACATTTCGTTTACATCACACGTGCCTCATTATCCAAATCTATGCAAGACAATCATTATAATTCTATATTCAGTACAACCCTCCTTATTCAAATTCGTAAGAGACAATCATTATAATTCTATATCTAGTACAAACTTCGATCGATATAAATCGAAATGACTCACTTGTGAATCCATAGATGTCCTGGAAAATCAAGTTGGCTGGCTTCCGATATTTTTTTCCATGTCTAGGTCTGAGTGTGGCAAAAATACCATGCTATTGGCCAGGTGACATAATTTTGGCAAACTTGTCCCCAAGACAGCTAATCACCTCCCTAAACAGCTTATGAAATTAAATACTTTGCCATTAATCCAAATTTTTGCACATTAATCTGTCCACTCGATCCAGCTATCGATCCTCGCTATAAAATCAGACGCAAGCAAAGTTTTTTTCTTGCACACGTGTGATATTAAGGCCAACCCCACTATAAAATCAGACGCAAAGTCATCGACGTTTTTGATCTGTCCCGCATTTTAGCTTCTCCTCCCCCCCCTTCATTATCGTCGCCGGCATGGCCTCTTCAGCCCACAAGCAGCACCTCCACTTCCCAGACGTGTACGGCGCCACCTCGGCGCCGCCGCCGACCCCATCGACTCTCCCCACTGCCCCGACAGACTCCGACTCCGACTCCGCCGCCGCGGACTTCCTCTCGCGGCTCATCCACCGCCTCCCGCCCGCTCTCTCCCTCCCCACTCGCCTCTCTCCAACCACAACCAACAACAACCCCAGCTCCTCCGCCTCCTCCGCCGCAGCCACCGCCGCCCCCGCCGCCATCTCGAACGTGTCCTACTCGGATGAAAAGAACGTTTCCTTTTTCGAGAGCCTCTCATCGGCTTCGTCTGTAGGGTTTTTCCAGATGACCGGTCATCCGATATCTCCGGAGCTCGCTCGCTCGGCCGAGTCGGAGTCGCTTGCGCTCTTCGACCTCCCCCTTGACCGGAAAGAGCTGCACTTCCCGAAGAACTGGCCTTTCGGGTACGAACGTGACGAAGACGACGACAGACATGGTGAGTGGTTTGTTTTGGATTCGCTGTGCTCTTGCTCGTCCGAGTCGACCGAGTTGAAGCTAGGATCGCTGCGTGAGCTCGCTCTGACGATGGAGAAAGTGGGCTGTGAGATGATAGAATGGATGTCCCGCGCGATCGGGTTCGAGAACCCGGTCAAGGAGGATCCGACCCGTGTCTGTTCGCTGATGTGGATATCCAAGGGTTGTTCCGACGAGGGTCACGAGAAAGCGGTCATGCCGGGCGCGGGCGGGTTTTACCCGTTCGTAGTCGGGTTGAGCTACCAGATTCGGACCCAGAAGTATGCTCTGTTGGCGGATTCGGGCACGGTTATGGTATCGCCGGAGGTCGGCTCCTTGATTGTTTCGATAGGTGACATTGCTCAGGTGAGTCCTAGCTCCATCTGATCACTTTCATTTTCATTGCAGATAGGTTTCTCCATCTTCAAACTGATATGGTTCAATCAAGTGGGTCATAATCTATTTAATTCGATCATCCAGCTAATTTTGGCCTAGGGTGGATTCAGTTAAACCGATGGTTCATTCATGGGAAAAATGCAAAAACCCTTTTTCAATTTTGGCCCACATGTCATATTTATGATGAATTTAATCTCGTATAGGCTCTGCTACAACTCGAGCTCATATCGAAACTTATAAGGTCCAAAATAATGGATAAATTTAGGCAGGTTAGATGATGTATACATCTTGGTTTTTGTTCAAATATAGCCTGCTATAGTGATAAGAAAGGAAGACAGGCTTCAATATTAAATGATAGGTAGAGGCCGTTTGTCAAGATGGTTGGATTAGTGAATAAGAAATGAGACCCCACGGGAGAGAGGAATTCCTGCTTGATGGACGCTGGAATTTGAAATTCTTGTCAATTTTTGGACAAGCATTAGTACAACCTTAAATAATTGGAGCTTAGTGCATCGGCTGGTTGGAGCGATTTCATTCGTCCGAATAGAGGGAAGAACCACGACCATATAAATGCCCATTCGGGACGTCATTTCTTTTCATATTTAATTCATTTTCTTGGCCAAAAGATCTTTCCAACATTAATTAAGCTCGCAAGTAATCATTTTTCTAACGAAGTCATATTCTTCATGGCGCCAATAATTATCGCGATTTCAACTTCTCAGAAGGTAAACTACGATATCAATTTTTGGACAATTCCATGCGATTTTATTCGTTAGTTTTCGTGCATCTAATCAATTAATCTTTATCGGGATGTGGGTAATCCCTCTCGATGACATGAATATGACATGAAATGACGGCTTGATCAAACAAGTTTTCACCATACGCAAGTACATCAAATGGCAGGTGTGGAGCAACGGGAAGCTGAAGAAGGTGAGAGGGAGGCCAGTGGCATGCGGCGAGGGCAACGGCAGCAAGTCGGCAAGCGCCATAACCATGTCGCTGCTCATCAGCCTTCCTCTAGAAAGCACGGTCTCTCCCCTTCTTCTGCCGGAGAATATCGTCGTCCATGGCCAAAACGACGATCATGATCAAGAAGCAGAAGCGGAAGAAGAAGGAATCGGCAATTCGAGCGACGGAGAAAAGAGAAGAGATCGAGAGAAGGTGAAGTTCAGATCTTTCTCGTTCGAGGACTATGCGTGGAGGGCTTATCACGAGCGCCTAGTCCTTTCCTCCCCCAAAGACCCGCTCGACAGGTACCGCATGACCAACGCTTGAGATCGTATCTCTCGATTCATGCTCTTCATTTTTTTTTTTTTGATATTATTCCTTCCTTTCTTTTCTTTTCTTTTCTTTTCTTTTTTTCTCGGGTTGGTTTGTTTGTTTGCCCCCTTGAAAACCCTTTTCTTGGTATGGGATGTTGGAGAAATGCTCTTTAATTCACAACTTGCAATTCCCTAAATTATCCATTGAAAATGATGAAAAAGAGAATAAACGCCCATTTCCTGTGTTCAAATCAGTACTTCACATACTTCTTCCGATCATGATTCGACTTCTATTGACATAATGATTTGTCGGTTGATTTGGGTTGGCACTGTGAGGCGCTGCCCAATTTATACGAAAGACTATCTGTCGGTGCTTGGAAAATAAGTTAAGATTTTACTTGAAGTTGTAACTTAAAGATATAAATATCGGTTATAATTTTTACCATCCTTTGAGAGAACACGATACTCCATGATTCAAGCCGAAATATTCTGTACCTTGTTATTTTTCAACGAAAAAGCATTACATAATAGTACTCCGAAATACCCTCCTCGCTAACGTAATTTCTTAACCATATGTAAATGGAAAAAGTAGTGTTAGATCCTTAACAGACGAATCCAAGCATCGTTATGCATTTCCCAGATGTCATCTCTCAACCCGGGATTTCAAGAATTTCGGACAGTGAAGGTGAGTGGCTTTAGCCCGACACGCAAAACTCAAGTCCTTCTTCTCGATGGGCTGCCGAACATGGAGGCCCACGAGCATATGACGGTGTTCTGCATGTTGAACACTTCCCATGAACAAGTGACATCAGTTGGGACCGTTCTTCTCGGCGACCAATTCCGTCCCAATCTCGACCGAGTCAATCTTGTCACCCGAGAAACATCTTTGATTTAGTCTCATGCGCGCGGAACGAAATGGTCACGTGAAATGCCTCGGGCTATCACAACCTTTTAGCCCCGTTCAACTAACGAGGCGAGCTCTTTCCTGTTGCGGTGCAAAGAAAAGGTACTCTCTGTTTATTTGAAGTTTATCCTTATGCAATCCTTTCTTTTCTTTTCTTTTTTATTGTCTGCCGACGACCTTACATCGCGATCCCGGGCGACAATTTAATGAATTTCTTGGTACATGAGGAGATGGATCAGCCACCGTTGTGGTAAACGCACCCAATTTGACCTGAGTGTATACGTGATCTGTAGTGCCGAAGTGGGAAGTAGCTGTTGTTAAGTGAAAGGGAAGCGGCATCTGCTTTGGTGGTGTGTAATGTGATTGCTTGCAGACAGAACCCAGAAATGAAGGAGATCATACAAACAAGACACGGCAAACGTGCGAAACTTTCAACTCGAGATCTTTAGAATACAGTTAGCCACCGGCGGTTAGTCACTGGCACATCATAGAATAGCAAGCAAGAAATTAAAAATATGTCGGCCTACAATAGATTACAGCCCCACGTTCTAACAGACTTTTTCTTTAATAGTTTTCATATGATGGGCAACAGATGAAAGGTCTGAGTGTCCAGCAGATGATTTCATTTTCCTTGTTGCACCTCGATTGCTCTTTTCCATTTGGTTATTCAGAAAGATGACAGAGATTAAACACAGAAAAGTGCGGGGAAAAGCATCAGGAGTGGTTCCCAGAGAGATGAGATTCGTTTTCGCCTGACCGGCATGCAGGAAGTCCAACGAGATTTGGGTTCGTTTTCAAGAGAAGCGATAGTGATAAAGCAACAGACTTTGGTGGGAACATGTGTGGTCGGTATTTGCATTAACATGACTTGGCAAGGAGGGCACAGAAGCTTAGAGAAAGAGAGAGGCAAACCAAACGATGACCCCGACATTAGAATGATCTTTACCTGTTTCGGTTGCGAACTGACCACCTGCGAAAGGCACGAAAACCTCTCTTCTGCACTTTGTCTGCTGTCTATAGTTGCCTTGCCTTGGAAAAAAAGCGATGTTGCACCCATCAAACCAACACCTCGGATGGAAAAAAAATGACCTCAGCGAGATGGGTTAAAAAAGGGGGCGTGGTTCGTCAAGTACAGCAACATCATTATTGGTGTGTACTCAATGCATTTGAAGAAAGAGGTTCCTTGGCTTTTACTTCTCTCAAACATAAATTTATTACTGGTGATCCAAGGGCTTGGCCTCTGTTGTTTGGCTCTTAAAAATTATAGCTGATGATTTGCAGAAAGAGCTGGATGATGGATCGAGTCGTGATCAAAGTTGTTGAGGAAAAAGAAAGATCAATTCCCACCCTGGGGCTTTTTTCGTTGGAAGAGATGGAAAGTCGATCGAGGCAACTTTTTGACTTGCATTCATTGAAACAGAGATTAAGCTAATCATCATTCAACCAAGAAAAAGATGTATGCCTTTTGACTAGGATGTGTTCTTAGACTCCGGCACGAAACCCTCATCAAATGAGTTTAGTATAAGCATTCTGAAGTGTGGAAGATGATCAAGTGCAGATTGTGGAGCTAAGGATCACATGATTACACTCTTCTACAGTTGACTTGCAGTGATATGATCTGTTTATTCTAGTAAGCAGCACGATCGGCATATCGAGCGCAATGAAAACTGGATGCGAGATCTCATGAAAGTGGCCAGCCTGATTTTTTCTTTTAGCACTACTCGTCACGAACTAGAGGAAATGGTTTCTCAATGTAACCTGTGAGTCCAAAGCGGCTAAAATAAGTCCTGAAGGTTCGTTCATTTTGACCGTGGAGAGCCACCGCATGATCACATGAAGGACCCGTAAATGACTCAGAGTCAAGGCCGTTGAGCCACACAAGCCCCTCATCAAAATATAGTAGACACCACGTGAATGTCCAGTTGACTTTTTTTTGGGTCCATACAAGAGAATCTTCAATATATAGCCAGTGAATAAGTTAGCAGAACCTTACAACCTGTAACTAATGTATGGAAGCTTCTGCTAGAATATCACAGGCATAAAGAAGCAGCGAGAAATTGCCAGAAAGAGGACCCGAGAAAGCCACAGCCACAGCCCTTCCCGTTTGTCCAAAGTCCCAATCAGCAAAAGAGAAGCAAACTTGTAAAAAGGACCAACTGCTCAAAGCTTAGGATCTACTCTCTCTCTCTCTCTCTCTCTCTTTCTCTCTCTATCTATCTGGCAATTCTTGTTCGATGGAGATGAAGTAGTTAGCCATGGATTAGGAAGCGGGGAATAATATTTTCAGAGAAAGACAACTCTTCAATCTACATCAGCCGGTGACCCCTAACAAGTCTTGTTGAAGAAAACACCATCTCACCAAACCTCAATAAAGAAAAAAAACTTAATACATGTAAGCATCTGCTCTATACACAGGATGCTCAATTCAGTCCCTCTATATTTTTCCTCCTCTCCCCGCCTTCGCTATCTCACTATACCACTCGAATTTTCACCTCTTCAATGCAGCCGCCTCGCCGCAAGACGAAGCTCTTCTCGTCCGAGATGGCCGCCATGAAGCACGCAGCGGCGGGCGGTGGCGGAGGAGGCCGGAAGGGCAACAACCTCTCCGTGTTCGTGGTGGTGTTCTCGATATTCCTGTTCGGGGTCTTCATGTACAACGAGGACGTGAAGTCGATTGCCGAATTCCCATTCTCGTGGCCTAAGAATCAGGAAATCCAAGAAGGGTCGGAACCGACCAAGCTTAATTCCGAGAAGGCTCTGTCGGTGAGCGCTCGATCGACAAAACAGGAGGCTCTTGATGATGCAAAATCGACGTCACGAAACAAGGAGGAAGAGGAGGAGCAGAAGATTGAAATGGCGGTGATTGAAGAGGAAGAGGAAGACGTAGAATTGCCACCGCAAGAGTGCGACCTCTTCACGGGGCAATGGGTCTATGACAATGTCACCCACCCTCTGTACAAAGAAGACGAGTGCGAGTTCCTCACAGCACAAGTGACCTGCATGAGGAACGGAAGGAAGGACTCCATGTACCAGGGCTGGAGATGGCAACCCAGAGACTGTTCTCTGCCCGAGTGAGTAAACTCTCTCGAAATTCCGATGGTCAATTAGTCGTTCTTGATTCCGAACCCGAGTCCAATTCATGGGCCGTCCTTGCTTTTTTTTGCTTCTTAAGGTTCAAGCCGAGGTTGCTGCTTCAGAAGCTGAGGAACAAGCGGCTTATGTTCGTGGGCGACTCGCTGAACCGAAACCAGTGGGAGTCCATGGTCTGCCTGGCTCAATCCGTCGTTCCACGCGGCAGGAAAAGCCTGAGGAAGTCCGGGTCCCGCAACATCTTCAGAATCGAGGTAATTCCTCTCGATCTCAACGCTAACATATAAGCCTTTCCCAGTCCTCCCGATCAGCCAGGCGCTGTTCAAGTTCATTTTTTTCGCTCACGAAGTCATCGCAGAACAAGGTTCTAGACATATTTTCTCATTTTCCACCGATGCGGTAAAATGCTTATGTTCCAAAAAGAAGGAATCGTGCCTGGCGATATAAAGAAAAAGTCTTAATCTTTTGACACACGCAAGGGAGGAGAGAGAGAGATGCCGGGTCTCTATCTTTTGCCATTTCTTGGCTTCGTCTTTTTCTTCAAACCGAATGACGGCATTTCTTAGGTGGAGATAATGTTGTTTTATTAATTAAAGAAATAATTTACGAGAAGGTGCAAACATTACGTGAACATTATCTGTCAAAAAATAAAAAGGTCCCGACGTGGACATTTTCGATGGCAAATTTTACTTTATCCCCAGATCAAATGATGATGTGAGGGGGGCTCTTCGTTTTCAAAATTTCTGTTCATTTGTCCGCTGCACGAGGCGTGTAGTCTCCCATCCGAGATCATTCCACCGTGCCTTCGTGCTACGTAAAGTGGTCGGCCACCTGCACCTCCTGGTAAAAAGGCACAAGCAACCCTTGTATTAATTACTCATTTTTCCGATATATATAACCGGAAATTCGAGAATTCTTAAGACTCCTTAACTGTCTGGGTGAGAATCACAGTACAGAATGAACACGAAATTCGGCAGGAAATGGCGGGTTTAGTGCATCGATTCTGCCGAAATTCCAGGGCCAAATTGAAGACCTTTTTTAAAGTGTCGGCCATATGGACCACATAGAGGAGCACTTGAGTAGGGTTTAGGAAAGGGTATGCGGGCCAATTCGAGATTGATCTTTTAACTTTGTTGTTGTGCACTTTGATCATTGTCCAGGACTATAACACCACCATCGAGTTCTACTGGGCACCGTTCCTGGTCGAATCGAACTCGGACGACCCGAATATGCACAGCATCTTGAACCGCATCATCATGCCCGAGTCGATAAACAAGCACGGCCGCAACTGGAAGGGCGTGGACTACCTCATCTTCAACACCTACATTTGGTGGATGAACACCTTCTCCATGAAAGTCCTGTATGTACCCAATTCTGTGTTTTGATCCTTTCCTTTTCACCCCTTTTTTCTGTATGCATTGATTCTGACTTTTGCTCGTTCCTGATTGTGTCGGGTTGCAAAACAAAAACAGTCGGGGGTCATTCGACAAGGGATCGACGGAGTACGACGAAATCGACAGGCCGACTGTGTACGGGAGAGTGCTAAAGACATGGGCTAAGTGGGTGGACCAAAATGTGGATCCTAACCATACCACGGTCTTCTTCAGCAGCATGTCCCCTCTTCATATCAAGTAAGTCTCTTGCACACCAAAATTAAACTTCAACTTCGATATCCATGTCGTTTTGTTGTTCTCTTGCAACCATTGGTTAGATCCAGTTCCACCCATTTGTTTCCCCTTTTCTAATTATGTCTCTATGAGGAAATATTAAGCTGAACTATTATGTTAATGCCATTTTGTCACAAAGAGGAGCTTAAAGAAACATCCTTGCTCTTCCAATCATTCAGACAAGCTTGTCTATATTTGGCCTTGATAAACAAGAACCGAAGGAGTGATGCTCTAGTCCTGAAAAAGTTGGTATTCTATAACGGGCCATACGTGCCACTATTGACTGCCTAGAGATTCTTTTAGCACTATCATTTTTTTGAGCTGCAGTCGGGTAGCATTTGACAAAGCGGCATTTGTTATGGTCGATTTGTTTCTATCAAATCATTGATCATTATTTTTTGCATGGAGGAAATATTTTATTAATTGTCATTTCTGGGGACGTAGGTTTTAGGTGACCAAATATGATTGAGCTCAATTAGAAGTCACAAAATCCAAGAGCCCTAATTAAATGAATCATACCTCACCAATTTTGTCCTTTCCTTTGCCAACTGTACAATTCACATGTCTTAGGTGAGAGCATCTAGAGGTGGTTACTAAAGGGGTCCATCACCAGTGAGGACAATTAGAATTTTGTCAATGATTGCTTGCTTTTCAATCCTCGGTGGGTAACCAACCCCTTTTATTGCTTAACTATTACATGTTGCCTTGGATGGTTAAACTATTGTTTATGCCTTCCGTCCATGATTTGGTCCTTTTCAACTACTGATTATTGAAAACGTGCGACAGGAGCTTGGACTGGGACAACCCGGACGGCATCAAATGCGCCAAGGAGACGGTGCCGGTGTTGAACACGACGGCCCAGCTGAACGTGGGAACGGATCGGAGGCTGTTCGTCATCGCCGACAACGTGACCCGATCCATGAAATTGCCCGTGCACTTCATGAACATCACGACCCTCTCGGAGTACCGGAAAGACGCGCACACCTCGGTGCACACGATCCGTCAAGGCAAGATGCTGACGCCGGAGCAGCAGGCCGACCCCCAGACCTACGCGGATTGCATCCATTGGTGCCTCCCGGGGTTGCCCGACACATGGAACGAGTTCATCTACACCCGCATTTTGCAACACTCTTGACACTTGACCTTCATTCATACTTCCTTTTCTTTTCTTTTTCTCTTTTTTTGGCCAATTCGTGTCGATCCGCGCCTCAGTATTTGTTTGTTTAATTCTGTGTAATTCTTCCTTTTAAATTCCCCTTCAAATCTTGTAGCTTCCCATTGCTCTGTTCCTAGGATTAGATGATCGGCTTCGGCTCTTTGTTCTGCCTGGCGGCTGAGACGGGAGACGAAATGGGTTTCCTGTCTCAGGCCGAAAGGCGAAATTTTCTTAAAAGCCCAACAATTCGGCCATCTCATCTTCCTGCTTAAGGGGTCAACGCTCAGTATCTTGTAAAAGAATAAGACAGAAGTACATAAGTCTATCTGGCTCCAGTCTTAGCTCTTTGCTTCTTTATATTCTTCTAACATGGTGCATCGTCAGAAAAGAGCACAAGAACCATCTGATTTACGTTCCATCTTCATACGACAATTGAGAAAAAATACGGTCTTTTTGTAACCATAGACAGGTTATATATTTCACTGCCGTAAATTTCAATAATACGTTCCATGGCGGTCTTTCGCCAACATCAGACACTGAGAGAGCTTTTAGAGAAGATGGGGAATCCAAACCCAATGCATAGGACACATCAACTTTGTAGAAACTACCTGATGGGCACCCGTATTTAACTTCCTGGAGACACAAGGAAACGCTACTTTCTCGAGTGAAGTGATCCCTATTTTGATCTAATCAACAAGTCTGGTAATCTGGTTCAATTCACCTTTCTGCTTAGCCAACTCCTTACAAACAATGTCACGATTTAGCTGTGAAACCATATGTTAGAAATATCACTATTGAGGGAGAATTACCAAAAAAGTTCTAAACTTATTGCAATTGTATCAATTTAGTTAGAAACTTTTTCTTTTTTTGCTAATTTAGTCCTAAATCTTTTACAATTATATCAATTTAGTCCATCCGGCCAAAATTGGCCGGCCGGCGCAGACGTGATGCCGGCCGGGAACAGTTAGCCGGCAAACAATTTTAAAATTTTTTTTTCTTTTTTTTTTCTCCACCTTCTTCTTCCTCTAGCTGGCCGGTGCCGGCAAGAAGCGAGGGCCGGCGAGGCCATCGTCGCCCAACCAAGGCGAGCCTCGCCTTGCCATGGCGAGGTCGAGCCTCGCCAGTTCTGGCAATAGCAACCTCACCAGTGGTCGACGAGGCCGAGCCTCGCCTTGGCTAGGTGATAGCGGCCTCGCAGTCGCTAGGCGAGGCTCGCCCCCGCCGAACACTAGCGAAGGCGAGCCTCGCCCCGCGACGATGAGGCCATGGTCGCTAGATTTGGCAAGGTCGAGGCCGAGCCTCGCCTTGGCTGGGCGAGGGTGGCCTCGCCAGATTTGGCGAGGCTCGCTTTCGCCAGTGGCGGGTGGGGGCGAGCCTCGCAAGTGGTCGGCTAGAGGAAGAAGAAGGTGGAGAAAAAAAAAAGAAAAAAATTTTAAAAAAAAAATTAAAAATTCGAAAATTGTTCGCAAGTCGCCAATTTTGGCCGAATGGATTGAATTGGCATAATTGTAAAAGGTTTAGGATATTGGCCAAAAAAAAAGTTTATGATTAAATCGGCACAATTGCGATAAGTTTAGGACTTTTTTGGTAATTCTCTCCACTATTGAAGATCAAATTAATTGAAGTTGATATTAACTGTTGTCAAGTCTAACAGTGTTCTTGCCCTATATATAGGGGGCCCTTGCAATCTTCATTTGAGATATATAAAAGATTACATTTTTCTCTCGATCGTCGTATTTGGATGTGCTTTATACTCCCCATTGATAAGAAGGTAAGGGGATCCCATTCCATGGTGAGTGGGCAAGGATTTAGGGTTGCTTGACGGGGTTAGGGGCATCACTCATGGATGGCCATGGCCGCCAAAGAGCTTTTACATTTTGAGATAGTATTTTTTTGATAGTTTGGGTTTGGACTCATGAATAGCTATTATTTGTAATAGAGAGTTGGGATATGTTGGGTGTGTTTGGAATCAACTTTGTAAAGGACTTTGGGCTTCTAAAGATACTTGGGCTAAAGCTAGGGTGTTTGGGAACAACTTTAAAATTTCCATTAGGCCAAAGTTGGCCTTCTCAAGGCTAAAAGCCCAAGGCAGGTGAAGGGGTGCCTTGGACTTTCAGCTTTCTTGGCATACGGGTGGCACTGTTCACTTTTTTTTTTCTTCCAAAACTATCCTCAGCTACTCTCAATTTTTCCAATTTTGCCCTCGTCATTGTATTGTTCATCTTCTTCTTCGTTGAAGGCCGATGACATGTTCCTAGAAGCTGTGAACGGCCGCCGACGGCTTGGCATGGTCGTGGTGGCCCAGGCGACCATCGCCAGGGAGTGGTGCAACCACCGCCCTGTCTGGGTCGCGGTGATCGCCGTGGGTTGCGGCGAGGTTTGGGTCGCCGATCTCACCGCAACCTAGATCCGAGGGCACCGAGGTCCTCCCATGACCTCGCTGCCCTAGATCTTGGTCGCGGCGGTCGTCGGAGGTCGCACGACCTCGCCACGACCTAGATCCGGGGGCGGTGAGGTCGTGTGACCCCGCCGCAACCCAGATCTGGGGCCACGAGATCGTGGGGACCTCACCGCCCCAAATCTGGGTCGCGGCAGGGTCGCCCAACATTTGGCAACCTTTGCTGATGGTCTTCAGTGGTCGCCGACGTTCGGTGACCCTCCCCGGTGGTCTTCAGTGGTTGCCCGACATTCGGTGACCCTCGCTGGTGGTCTTCAGTGGTTGCCCGACGTTCGGCGACCCTTGCCAGAGGTCTTCAATGGACATCTGACGGCCACCTGCCCTTGCTGGTCTTTTTTTTTTTGTTTTTTTCTTTTGAATTTTTTTTTTATCACCAAAGCCCTTTGTAAATGTAATTCCCCCAAACACCATTTTGCTCAAAGGCACTTCAAATGGGTTTTCAAAATATAATTTACCAAACATACTTTGCACTTTGGAAAATACCTTTAATTTAAAGGTCTTTGTATTTTCTTAAAAAATTTCCTAAAAAATCTTTCCAAATGCACCCGTTAATTATAGTGGAATCATTTACTAGATTTAACCCTAGTTTGATGATGAATTAGAATAAACCTTATGTCTATTTTTTTTATTACATTTACTCTATATTTCTTTGTGTTTGTGCGCCAAGTCTTTTAACACACCACATGTCTCGTCTCAAAATTGTCCCGCTTCTCTCGCAATCAATATGGCACGTCGGACAGTCAAGGCTTCAACCACCCTGGGGTGTTAAGCAATAAGTGACATTCTAGCTCCTCCCAGCAATCGGTGACATTCAAGTCCCTGGCCAGTTGCCACAATCTTATTGCGGCAATAGGAGTTTTCTTTGACAAATAGGCACCATCGCTTCTTAACCAATTCTCCCTTCTTAACCAATTCTCCCTTCGTGGTTTTTGCCAAATCGGTCGCTTTAGTGGACTTTGGGCTTCGCAATGGAGGTACAAGCTTTTGAAAGCCGGCCAAACTCCTTGGAAAGCTCTACGCAATCTAATGAGAAAAATGATCTAAAAAGTCCTAAATTTATTATATGACAACTAATTAAATTTTAAACATTTCAATTGCATCAATTTTGTCTTGAACATCTTAGCAATTTGTCAAACTAGTCTTAAATCTTTTAACAAATTGCCAATTTAGTTGTTTCGGCTAATTTTAGCTAGATTTCAGTGATGTGGCGGCTTAGTTAGCTTCAATTGTCTTACGTGGCCAGCACTGGCATGGATTATTTTATTTAATTTTTTAAAAAAATAATGATTTATTTATTTCTTTTCCTCATCTTTACCTAGAAAAGAAAACATAGGTCAACGAGCTACTAACCATTGAGCAAGGGTTGGTGACATCACCGGCTCAATCAAGCCCTTGTTGATCACAGGTGAGGGTCTAAGTCCTCACTGGATCAGGTGAGGGCTTGCGAGCCCTCACTATGGCCGGTAAGGGTGTCATGAGCCTTCATAGGCCACAATGAGGGTCGTGATGCCCTTGCCTTACCAAATTTGTTGCCTTACTAGATTTGGTGCCTTACTAGATTTGGTGATGGCACCGCAGGCCATAGTAAGAGCCATGAACATCGCCTATTGCCATTGAAGGCTTCGCAGCCCTTGCCCAGGGACCATCAAGGTCGCTGGTAGAGGTTGCTACCCTCTCTTCCAATGGCCAGTGGCCCCATCAAACTTGTTCTTCTTAAGAACAAAATTTGGAATATTTTAAAATATTTTTAAAAATTGTCCATATTAATGTCGGTCACATCACATATGACCGTCGGTGTTGACTGGACTGCCATGTCAACAAGATCCAACTACAATTATCCAAAAGGACTACATTGACTATTCGTAAAAAAAAAAAAAAAGGATTAAATTTGTATAATTGAAAGATTTAGGATTGAATTGACAAAATTAAAATGTTTAATACAGAATTGATAAAATCGAAATGTTTATGACATATTTAAGACTGAATTTGCATAATCGAAAGATTTATGACTTTTTAGATAATTACCTACACCTAAATACCACTCCACTAAAGCCCGTCTCTAGCCCATTAAAATACTTCCCATTCCTAGCTCTTTCAAAATGACTAAATCAATACGTCATCTACTTCATATTATCGTTAGGGTTTTATGGAACATGTATAGGTGAAATAAACATAAATGTAGCGGAAGCAAAGATAAAATTCTATTATGTATGTATCTCCAAAGGCGTTGTTCATTTGTTTTAATAAAAAATCAAAATATCAAAGAGGATTATACGGATTAACTCTCGAAGCGCACTCTAAATGATTTGATTCAAACATTCTTCAATTCGAACCCCACAAACATTGGACTTCTAGTTTAGACACACCAACGTACCTCGAACGGAAAAAGAACTCGTAGATAATTATACTATGATTGTGCTAGCAATTTCGTTGAGATAATCTTATGCACATGGTCAACAACCATTGCTAAACATGTAATCCTCTCTCTCTCTCTCTCTCTAACCCACTTGCCCTCTCTCTGCTCTATATATAATGTCCTCGTGAAGTCAACATTTAACTTTCTCTAGAAATAGTTTTTCAACCTATTAAAAAAATTAAATGATTACTTTTTTCAGAAGCTAGTCTTTAACCTCTCAAAGAATTTATTGATTACTTCCTCTATAAACTGGGTGAGTGAAAGAATAGCTCTCATGAGAGGGCTATTTCCGATTGAGAGAATTGGTTATGGTGTGTAATATCCCTAAGTTCATCATTGAGTTGGTAGTAAGATTTGTAATGACACATTAGTACTCTAAAGAGAATTTATTGTTCAGATGAATTTCCAAGTCTTACAAGCCATGATTGACACTTAGCAATATATCATGGCTATCTAGATAGTGTAAATGCTTTAAAAACATAATGTACTCGTTAGTTTTGGTTACAGCGCAATTTAATTCCTTTGTCTTACTATGTCCCAATCGAGCAAAGACCATAAAATATTTGTCAAATCACAATTCAATCATATATAGAAACCTAATTGAATTGCATTTTACACGAGACATAAACAATTCATTCCACCCAGGATTTCAATGCACTTTCATAATTAGATTGCATAGGACATCAGTATTGTACCTAGCATGTAACAATAAGACATGTTCCATATTGTACACACGTGTAACTTCGTATATAAATGAACTATGACTATCAGGTATAGAGACGAATAAGTGACCCATCAATATGTGCACTCATGAACTATAGCCGTCCAACATACAAGTCAACACCTTGCCTTAGGTCCAAGGATTATCTACATAAGACCGGAGCTGAACGATTAGTCATTAACCTTGCTAAAAACTTCTATGTTGCCAATCATTCTATATATGTCACATTTAGTGGACTTGTTCTAGACAAGTATCTATGGTCAAGTTGGAATATAATGATATCCAATGACATGTAACTCATCATTCCCTCAGGTATCGAATACTGAATGGTGAAACTCGAGAACACATCGGTTTCTATAGAATCATCAATATCCTCTCAAATGATTTATCGATTAGGAAAGATTCAGTATAATTGTAAACTCGTCACATATATTCTTAAATATGTTCAGTCCTAATTGATCTTGTGGACTCATTCATGGGATAATGAACGAATATTTCTTTGCCATCAAATAATCCATAACATGTAACTATTACATAGTTACTTAAGGGCATATAGATAACAATTATGTCTTATGCGATTTCGGATGCGACATTACTAGGTAACCTTATATTTGATTCTCTACAGATATGTACATCTTTGTGCATTGAAAAAACTATTAACCTCGCATTTTCATTTTTGATTTGCCAAGCAAATTACTTACTCCTCAATCCTAATGCGTGTACATATTTAACCGTTTTGACCCCTTGTTCTAGAGTAGATTAATCCTTGGACTAGCTAGTTCCGGGTGCAAAAGTAACATTTTTTTTTTTGGATAAGTGTTCCAGAAGTCCTATAACTTGTCACGAAAATGCATTTCAGCCTTAAAACTTGTCAAATTGTTTCAAACGAGTCCTAAGATTGACGCCGTTAGCTTTTTCCGTTAAATATGCTGACGTGGCATTTTAAATAATTTTTTAATTTTTCACGTGAATTTTTTAATTATTTTTTTTAAAATTATATTTAAAAAATAAAAAAATAAAATTTATTCATTTTATCTTATTTTTACCAAAAACTTTTAAAAAAAGTTAAAATATTTATTAAAAAAAAAAAAAAAGAGTGGCTCCTCCCCCTCGGCCACCGCCATCGGCGGAGGGGCCAAGCGACGGCCGTCGGCCTTGGACCCGGGGTGGCGGGCCTCGCCCGGGCGGGCGACGGTCGGCCGGCTCCCCCATGAGGGCCGGGACGACCGGCCCGAGGGGGCGGCCGCCGGCCCCTCGCGAGGTCGGCGGGCCCGATCCGGGCACGCGCACCGTAGCCGAGCGAGCGTGCCCAGATTTGGGCCTGCCGGCCCTCGCGAGGGGCCGGCGGCCGTCGCCCCTCTGGGCGAGTCGTTGTCGGCCCTCACGGGGGAGCCGGATCTGGCGATCCTCACCGGCCCCGAGCGAGGGCCGACGAGGCCTTGCCCAGGGCGAGTGACGGTCGCCGGCCCTCGTCTGGGGCCGGTGAGGCCCGGCCACCCCGCCCGGGCCGGCGACCGTCGCCCGGTGGTGGGGGAGAAGAGCCGTGCTAAATTTTTTTTTAACAATTTTAAAAATAAAATTTTTAACTTTTCTTTTTAATTTTTGTTGAAAATAAGATAAGAATAAATTTAAGTTTTTTATTTTTTAAATCTATTTTTTAAATGAATAAACATTAATTAAAAAATACACGTGGAAAATAAAAAATTATTTAAAATGCCATGTCGGCATTTTTAACGGAAAATGCTAACGGCGTCCATCTTAGGACTTATTTGAAACAATTTGACAAGTTTTAGGACTTAAATGCACTTTTTGCAAGTTTTAGGACTGAAATGCATTTTCGTGATAAGTTGTAGGACTTCTAGAACACTTATCCCTTTTTTTTTGTATGAAAATTTCACAGATGGCTTACTTGCAAGGGGCAAACTACTTTCGAGTGGCTCTCCACGAAATCTCACTTCTGCTCATTCCCTCTCACTAGCAAGAACGTTATCGAGGTTGGCCCCGGGGCTAGCCATGTTGTCCTCACCAACATTCCGTGTTGATCCTCCTAGGGCTTGAGGAGGAACGTAGGAGCAAACGGTGCAAGGGAATGAGCAAAGGTGAAGGAGTTAGGAAGGCTCTGCGAGATGAGAGAGAGAGAGAGAGTCCCCTTTCTATAAGGGGTGATTAGTTATAGCGTGGGTAGGTTTCAGAGCTAAAACCTAGAACCTACTCTGTTTGAACATTAGAACCTATTCTATTTACTTGAAATAGGTTTTGGAACCTATCTTGTTTTTCTGGTTTGGTTCTAGGGTCTACTCGAGAACTTGTTTTATTTTTCTGTTCCTATTTTAGTTTGTTTTTTACAACAATATCATATGAGATTATGAATAATAAAATGATTCAAAGTAAAAAAATGAACAACAAATAACCTAATTTGCCAAAAAAGATAATTCATAAGATGAATACGTAGTCACGTACTATAATAAATGATAAAAAGTTCAACTACGTAGCTTAAAACATAAATTATAAAACTCCATTTCCCAATTATCCATAAAAATTCGGAAGAAGAGGAAAAACTAGCGAAGAGTTTCGAGAAAAGACAAAGAACGAATGAATGTTGAGATTAGAATTTAGGAGAAAAAGAAATTAAGGTTTTGACTTTTTAAATTTATAAAGCTAATTCAAAAGTTAATTCCAAAATAAGGCGGTTTAGTCCGGTTCTTAAATGGATATTTACTCAAAACCTGTTTTTGGAGCGATTCCAACGAGAATCGATTCCCGGACCTACTTTTCAGATAATCCGGTCCAGTTTTATGAATAGAACTAATTTGATAGTACACCTCTGTCTTGTACCTTAGCTGACGATGAAGTTACGAATTGGGGAAGAGCAAAAGAGAACGCCAACAAGTTCCCCTGACATGTCAAGTCGTAATTCGCTCTTCCTCTCGTGCTCTTTGGCGGGCACTCGTGGGGGAGCGTTGAACTTACCATTGCGTCTGAAAATTGTTCTTATTTTCGAGAATAAAAAAATGGGAGAGAATTGTTCTTATTTTCTTTGCCGACGATGTCTTTCTCTTTTGTCAAGCTGATTGGGTTTCCGCCACGATCCTCAAGAGAAGTCTTGATATATTCTCATCTTGGAGTGGACTGAGTCCGAACAAAAACAAGAGCGAGGTGTTTCTCTCAGGAGGCCCTGTTTCCATCAGAGAGAATATTCGACTTGCATTTGGCTTTCAAGAAGGTCGACTCCCAGTCCGGTACTTAGGGGTGCCCATCATTACTTCAAGACTTGGGAAAGCTGATTGTGCTTCGTTGATTGATCGTATTACCGCAAGAATTCAATCGTGGGCTCACCGCTTTTTATCCTTTGCTGGAAGACTTCAACTTATAAGGTCGGTGCTGCATTCTATCCAAGCCTTTTGGGCTAGTGTGTTTTCTCTGCCTATCTCTGTTCTTGATAGAATTGAACAACTGCTAAGACAGTTTCTGTGGAAGGGTACCTCGCTTGGCCGAGGCGGTGCCAAAGTATCTTGGGATGACATTTGCCTCCCAAAAAATGAAGGTGGCTTGGGTATTCGGAAATTGAGAGACTGCAATACTGCTTCCTTGCTTAAGTACATCTGGTTTCTCTTCACCGATAGAGAATCTCTCTGGTGTCGTTGGATCCATTCTTATTTTTTAAAGAAGGACAACTTTTGGAACTCCTCCACACCCACTACGTGTTCATGGGCGTGGAAAAAAATCCTTCAACTTCGAAGACACTTTAGGCTCTCTTTCTTTTGGAAGATTGGCCACGGCTCCTCTGTTTCTTTATGGCACGACAATTGGCTGGAGTGTGGCCCGCTTATCTTACTTATCCCACCGGACCTTGTGGAGAGCTGTCGCCTTCCAAGCTCTTCTGTAGTGGCGGACCTTTATTCTCCCGTGGGTGCTTCTTTGAGAGAATCCCTTGCAAATATGGGAATTACTATACCCATTCTTTCTACTGATTCTGACCGCTTCACCTGGCAAGAAGATCCATCAGGTTCGTTTTCTGTTGCCTCTGCCTGGAAATACATCAGGGTTAAAAAGAATCGAGTGTCTTGGGCTCCTCTTATTTGGGACAATGACCTTGCACCCAGATTTCAATTTCATTTGTGGTTGCTCGCAAAAAATAGGCTGCCAACTCAGACTCTCCTTCTCTCTTATGGGAGGATTGAGTTCTCTGTTTGTGCTTTTTGCTGCTCCGTTCCCGACTCCGTGGACCACTTGTTCTTTCAGTGCACAACGTCTGCGACTCTTGCGTTCTTTTGGGCTTCTAGATGTAATTTACCTTGGAAGAACAGAGTTTGGAAGGACAACCTCTCTTGGGCTCTCAAATTCCTATCCCAAAAAGACTTCTTTCACAGTATTGCCCGTTTCTCCTTTGGGGCTCTATGCCACTTCATATGGAAAAAAGGAATTCTATAATCTTTCGAGGTGATTCTTTGGCAATTCCGCCATGAAGAATCACTTGATTAAGGTTGTAAAGGACAAGGCTCTTTTGTTCTCTAATGTTCCGCCTACTCCAAGAAACAAGCGGCTCCAGAGAAGTTGGGGGTTCGATCCGTCCATCTTCAGCTCGGCGTCCTCTTCCTAGCTCTCCTCCATCTCTTCAATCTTTGGAGGGGTGCCTGAGGGTCATTAGTCTGTTTTTTGTTAATTGTAGTTCAGCCGAGTAGTGGCTGCTTTGTTTCCTTCTCTCTGTATCTTTTTGTTTCGGCACCCTCACACTCTCCCTGCCCCACAGCTAAAGTGTGAGTTATGGTGCCGAATTCTTGTTCATTTCTCCAAAGTTTAATATATATTCTTACCTTTTACCAAAAAAAAAAAAAAAAAAAAAAAAAAAAAAATGGGAGAGAATCGAGACACCCAAAAACGCGTCTGAAAGGAAAGGGGTCACCATCGCTGGTGCGGTACCAAAGGAGTGGGAAAACGATAAAGAGAGAAGGAAAGTTAGTGAGATCCACGAGGGATTGACAGAAAAGGAGATGAAAGCAGAAGAAAAAGAGGGGACACCGCTTTTGACCAAATGAAAAGTAGGAGAATAACGCCAAAAGAGGTGGGCCATGTTAGGGTGCGATGAAAATACTATAATAAAGAGTGTCCTAAGGGACCGCAATTTTTCCCGTCCACACTTCACGAGCATGAATTGAAACTCTCTCTCTCTCTCTCTCTCTCCGGTTCACTCACGGACAACGGCTCTTTGCCCGAGTTCAAGAAGGCTTTTCTGCAGAAACGAAGAGGAAACCAGAAGACCCTTTTGAATCTTTCGGCTCGTGAGTTGAAAAGCACCCCGCCCGCCCGCCCGCCTCCAGCTTCTTCTGATATCCGTTTCCTTCTGAGTTTCTCATTATCTTTCTCCGCACGAGAGGCACGCGAGGGAGCGGCGGAGGCATTTGGACGAGCACGCGAGGAGCAGAGCGGAGCGGAGCTTTTTGGGAGAGGCCGGCGGTCTGCTTCCCCACAGCTCCTCCTCGAATTCGATTTAGGTTTTGCTTCTGGACCGGTTCCCGTCACGCGGGACCGGACTCGATAGATATTGAACCGGACCGATTCCACTGGGAACCGCCCAGAACCGGACAGTTCGATCCCAGACCGGTGCTCGGCCATATGTGAGTTTTATTCATTCATTTGTCATTGCTTCTGCATTAACTACAAAGCGCGTGGTGTCGGCCAACTGCTAAATTATATCTAGCTTGACGAGTTTGACTGATTCGTGGTTGCCAACTGCGTTTCCGTATGACCTAGGAGGCATCTTGGTTTGCTTCGCCGTCAGGCTTGAAAGGAAAAGAAAAAAACTAGGGGCAGAATCAGAGTCAAGAAGACATGCATCTTCCCATTAAGAAACGCAGAATCAGTGTGGCTGATAGTTCGTGGACTGAGCCCACGCAAACTCATTCCGGTGGATTTAGTTCACCTCCAACAGAAACTACGAATGATGTACCTAGTTTGCCGATTGGAAACTGTTGCGAGGTGTTCCTGAGCTTTGAAGGCCTAGATACTCGAAAAGGATTTGCCGATGAGCTCTACTCCGGGCTCGTTGATGCGGGAATTCATGCTTTCAGAGCCGATAACATGCTCCGCCAAGGTGAGGAGCTCGGCCCAGATCTTTTGGCTGCCATAAAAAATAGTAAGATCCTGGTCCCCATTCTCTCCGAGAATTACGGTTCGAGCAAATGGTGCCTTGATGAGCTGGTTCAAATGATGGAGTACAAGAATAATGGCATGGGGCACACAGTGTTGCCTGTATTCTATAAAGTGGAGCCGGCTCATGTGAAACATCAAATCGGGAGTTTTGGAGACGTATTTCATACGCTTGAGAGGCGTTTCGATCCAGTGATTTTAGAGAAATGGAAACAAGCACTCATTGAAGTTAGTTCCTTCAAAGGACCCGAAGTCAACGGGTAAAATTTCTTACCGAAACATTCTCTACCTTCTTTTAACTGGCTGTTTTGATTCCTGACCGCTTCTTTTTCTTTTTATATTTTTCATATGGAAAAAAACAATATGATTCTGCTATGCATGAATTCTGAAGTTAATTCTTTTTTCCAGAGTAAACCAATCTAATTATAGAACTGATTGTTAATGATCCCATTCAAGATTTTCTGAGTGAACTTTTATATCCGAAGATTTCTTTTTTTCATGTTTATAGTATAAGCTTCCTTAATCTTCGTTACAATTTTTTTTAAATCACAGATTTATATGTGATTAAGAGTACTGTTAAGTGGTGTTTCCTATACAAAGCTCTTAACAGTTAACATCTTATACCGTGCATGTTATTGTCGAAGCCATAATTCTTTATCTTCCCAAGTCACATTCATTATGGTCTGTTTGGTTCAACTTTGGGAATGGGTTTTGGGACTCTAAAGTCCCTTGACTAACATTTTTGGTTCGATTTTTTGGGTGACTTTGGCAAGATGCAATTGCATCTCAACTCTAAGAGCCCTTAGTCCAAAGCAGATTCAGAAGTCCTTTGGAAACTTGCATTTTCAGAATGCAAGTTTCGGTTATTGTTTACTTCACGGTTACTCTTCATCTGTGAGGAAAACTACCGAACGGAGGCCGACGACCGCCGGCTAAGGGGTCGCGCGTGTCGGCGGCGTGCTGGCAACCGCCGCTTGAGGGTTGCTTGACCTCGGCAACCGTTGCCGGACCTCAGGCGATGCTTGGGTCGGGTGACCCAGGTAATTGATTGCCTGAATCGCTTGACCCAAGTGGCTTTCAGAGTGGCCGTCGAAGGTTGGGCCACCTCAGGCGATGGTCGCCGGGGTCGGGCGACCATTCGGGGGCTAGATTTAGCCATTCGGTGGTCGGACTTAAAAAAAAAAAATACAAATATTTTTTTTGTTTTTTTAATTTAATAAAAGTCATTAACAAATGCAAATTTTACTAAACAATATTTTGGCCAAAATTGTATCTCGATACAAATTTTACCAAACGATATTTGCATTTCGAAAAACCTCTTTCACCCAAAGGTATTTGCATTTTTGCAAATGCATTCCCCAAAAGCCAAATCAAATGGGCCATATATCATTAATGTTATTAATTACTTGCTACTAAAATTTCATAAATAAAAAAAAATCCTTTTGTTATATATGGTGATGGTATATATATAAAACGAAAAGGGATCATCTTTATTAGGTGTTTTTTAAACAATTTTCAATGCATTTTTATGTCTTCTACACAATTTCTATCTTGTGCACTTGCATAATTCAAAGCAATTATCTTATTTTGGGGTAAAATTATTCTTCTACTTTCAATAATTGTCGAATAATTAAAATTAGGATGATTAGTTCTTGATCCGGTCCATAACCTAGGAACTGGAAATGAGATTGGGAGGACCCATTCCCAATTTTTGAGATTGGAAATCGTACTAGACAGTCTTGGGATTGGGAACTGGACTGACTGCCGATCCCATGGGATTGATCACTTAATGAAAAAAATTTAAAAATTGAGAAAATACTAAAAGTTATTATTTTAAGGTTTATTGCTATATTTAAGAAATAAAAAAATATTTTAAAAAAAGAAGTGTGTGTTCAATCTATTGATTCAGTCTAGTTTGAAATTCGAACTTCGAATACCCTTGGATTGTAACCGGACCGAAAATCGCTGGTTCCATTTTTATGGAACTGGGAACCGGACCAATGCCAAGGATTGGACCAAACTGGCTAGTCCTGTCCAATTCAAGCAGTTCTTGATTTGGGCGGTCATGCTCACCCCAAATTAAAATAATGAAAAATAGATACTTAAAAGAAAATAAAGTACAACCTTTTATCCTCCCTTGACGCGTTGAAAATTGGTAAGAACACGAATAAGAATGATACTAAATTCACAGCACAAGTGGAAACTTGCAAGCATGTAAAATTGCACAAATAAGGTGAAATCCCCTTAATTGCATTCTGATAGTTCACATTATAGCACTCTAAAGTATTCGGGCAGTTCACATTATAGCACTCTAAGTTCCTTTTGCATCAAAAGTTAAGACCCGTTTATCGATTGATGGTTGAACTTTCATACTGGGCTGGCTTATTGTATTTTTTCTCATTCAGATGCTCTAGAAATTTTTCGAAGACACGCCCATGTCATCCCTGTTGTCTTTAATAAAAAGCACGTTTAATGAGCGACACCCTCAAGTTTCTTCTAGCTCAATAAATTATGTTAGAGTAATGATAAAATGGGGCTCGCTATGTGAAGCGACCGTCAGCATTTCCCATGTTAGTCTCAGCATATAAAAAATACATATGGAGGTGTGGCAAAAACGATTCTCAAAGTTTTTCTATTTAACCCTAGATATATTTATTTCGTTCTTCTCATTAGATAAACTATGTAAAATTATTGTTGCTGCCTATATGAAATCTTATCACATATGCCAGGTATGAAGAAAAGTTGGTGAAATCAATTATTCAGAAAGTGTTGGGAGAGCTGAAGAAAAAGTTTGAGTTGGCTATTCCTGAGCATTTGGTTGGAATTGATAGTCGTGTGGAGAAGGTTATGAAATTTGTGGATAATAATTCTCGTGCCACCCTATTTGTCGGCATCCATGGAATAGGAGGCATTGGTAAGACGGCTTTTGCTAAAAACATCTACACCAAGCTCTCAAATCAATTTGAGTATTGTAGCTTCATTCCCGATGTTAGGGAATCCTGTAAGCATAATGGTCTTGCTTACTTGCAAAATCAATTAATTTTTGATATATTGAAGCAAAAAAATCAAGTTGATAATAAGGACGAAGGGATTAATTTCATCTCATCCAACTTTGGAACTAGGAAAGTCCTTATTCTTCTTGATGATGTGGATGATTATGATCAATTGAAGGCTTTGGTTGGGGATCAAAATTGGTTTTCTTCAGGAAGTAGGATCATTATAACCACTAGAAACAAGAATATTCTTGTCAATGCTGGGGTAGACTACAACCATGAACATCAAGAAATGGATAAAAATAAATCTTTGATTTTGTTTAGTAGGCATGCATTTCGACAAGACTCTCCTCCAAGTGAATTTAAGGACCTCACTAATGAAGTTGTATCCACCATTGGAGGGTTGCCCTTATCTCTCGAGGTTTTAGGTTCATTTTTGTGTGGAAAAGAGCCGACACTATGGAAAAGTACGATAAACAAGTTAAGAATGGTCCCTTGTGAGAAAGTTCAAGAAAAGTTCAGGATAACTTATGAAGCTTTAGAGCATGAACAAAAACAAATATTTTTAGATATTGCTTGTTTTCTCAATGGCATTGATCGGAGAATTGCATCCTACATGTGGGATGCCCGTGAGGAGGAAATTGAAGTATTGAGATTTTTGTCATTGATAAAAGTAGGAGATAATCACGAGCTCCTAATGCATGACCAATTGAGAGATTTGGGTAGGGAAATTGTTCGTGAGGAAAACAAAGAGGAGCCTCAGTACCGTAGCAGGTTATGGGACTCAAAGGATGTCTTGAAAATACTAAAGGGAAATAAGGTAACCATTTCTCTTCATTTGCTCCCTTAGTTCATGTTCTAATGTTAGAATGATGTTGGCCTCTACTCAATGCTTGCTCTAGTGAATAGAGAGCCTTTTTATATAATTGCCCTCGTGTTATTTCATTGATGTGATTTGAAAGTAGGAAGTTGCTCTCTCTTGAATTGCAGCTAATCTAAACTTTTTTTAAACGTGTGCAATTCTCTCTCTTTTTTTTTTTTGGCTAAAAATCTAATTTCACATTATAAGTATAAAGTGTAAGTAAACGAAATTCTAATTTCAAAGTTATCTTAAAAAGTGAGGTTCCTTCAAATTTATTAGGTACTTAATTGGGGTACTCTATAGTATAGAGTCTATACTTTGAAAAGTCCCGAATTTCCCTAATTGACGTCCTTGACACATGCAATAAATAGCTTGACTATGCTACTGTAGACCATAACTACTTAGAATATATAAATCATAGAATTCTTATCTCTAGGTTGTAGAATTAATAAAATAGGAGTACCCATGCCCGCATTTCTCATAAAACTTAAATCATTAGACCATAAATGAGAATGGAAGGGATACTTATTTTATGTGTTATTATGTTAGGAATTCCTTTTACCAAAATCCACTTCATAGAACAGGAAGATATATAGATATACATAAGATTAAGCGCATTCCATGCAATGACCATTCAAAAGAGAAATGTCTTATTTTTTCACAGAGATAAATACTCTAAAATTCTATTTTGTATATAATTAAGTATGTGATTGTATTGTATTCGCGAAATTAATCATAATTTTGACTCTTTTACTTTGAATCCATCATTTGGTTGGACTCATAGCTGTTACTCAAAAGACTACCGCTTATTAGCATTTTCAACGTCCAGCCTAATTATAATCTCAAGAGCCACTTCATACATTAACAAGTTCAAAGCCAATGTCTATATATTATGTCTTTCGTATTACATCGTGAAATATACTAAACTAAACCTAAACAAAATGAATATGCTGTAAATTCTATATCTTAATAAATTGGTATAGCTAACTTTTACTGCTAAAAGGTACATTATTTGATGTAATATTTTCACTTTGTTAGCTGGGTTGATTTTGCTTCTTCATTCATAGTACTGTCATAAGTCAAAATCGAAGTGCTTTTCATAAAACTGACGCTCGATCTTCTTTTAAGCTTAATCCTTCATTTAATCAAAATAACTAAAATATATGTTATCTAAAAATACGTTCAACTTCGGTAAAGAAAACGCCTGTGAAGTGCGAAGCCTCGAGAAGAGCACTAGGACGACTTAAAAAATAAACCAGAAATGAAAGACGTTTAAAGCATAATTGAAACACATTCATAAGTCACTCCATGGATATTACTGAGTATACAGCCAAATAAAAAAAGCAAAAACTGTTGCACCTAGGACCAAAAGTATACAGCCAGATATTGAAAGCACAACCTTTTGCACATGAGACAAAAATTAAAAAAATAACTCAGAATTACAAAAAAGAAGGGAAAAATTCTAAATAAGGATACGGAGTGCCATTATTTTATCAAAGAAGGGCTTAAAGTAGATATTATTTCAAATAAGAATTCAAAGTTCTCTCACTTTCTCAAATAAAGGCGTGAGGTGAACATTGTCTTAAATAAGAGTCTAAAGTGGTCATATCGGTCTCAAAGAATGACCTAAACTCACTTTTGGTGAAGGGCAATTTCATATTTTTATTTTTTTTAATTTTTTCCTCTTTTCTTTCTATTTCTTTTTTTCCAAAAAACAAACTATTTTTTTTTAAAAGGAACACACATGGGAGGGGAGCACATCGCATGTATTTTCCTTTCTAGATTTTTAATCTAATTTAATTTTAATTAATATTTATATTGTGTTTTGATGAAAATATCCTTGATCAACCACAATTTTTAGCCAATCGGTGAGCCAGCAAGGTTAAGGCCTTATTTGAAACAATCATAATAACTTCAAACCTTTTTTTGAGACTGATATGACCACTTTATGCCTTTATTTAAAATAAGGTCCACTTCACGTCCTTACTTAAGAAAATGAGGTCACTTCAGATCCTTATTTGAAATTTTCTCATAAAAAAGACCGGTCTTTTGCATGTCGGGTGAAAATAGGACAACTTCTGAATCTTGTAAGAGGAAAGCTCTTCGACCAAAAAAAACAGGGAAAGCTCAGTCTTTTAGTTGCGAGACCAAAATGACACCCGTTATAATTTTTGCCTATTCTCACGCCAAATCACCGCACATCATCCTAGCTACATGGCTCATTGTGCTGACACGCACAACGAACCTCGTTCACCATGATCGTAAATATTATTATTATTATTATTATTATTATTATTATTATTTTTCCGCATGCTAAAAATTTGATAACAAAGACCATACCTAATTTGTTGATATAGATTATAACTAAAAAAAAAAAAAATGAAGTAGATGTTTGTGTTGGTTGACGTGGCTCGCCGTGATTATTACCACAGAGTGTCATGCAGGGTATCGGTGACAATTTAATGATGATAATGGACAATTTATTTTACGGTTAAAAGGTTGAGCTTTTTTTGGGTACATTCGGAAGGTTGTTATTTTTGTCCTGGATGTGAAAGTTTAGGCTTGTTTTGGAACATTTAAAAGATTGTGCTACTTTTGTCCCAACTACAAAAGGTTGGGCTTGAGATTTGGCCATGAATGTCCTCAATCTCTATGGATTGATCGTTGAAGATATAAAAAAGAAATTACACGATTGAATACCAAGAATGTTGATGACAGATAGGATTTCTAGGTATTTGGAGAGGGAATTATATCAGGAAAATGACTTATAATTTCTCTTGAGGCTGTATCCATTTCTATAATTACTCTACCCTTGGATTCCTTTTAGGTCTTGAGATCTAATTCCTTCTCCACTAATTTTGTGATTTTCTTCTGAGTATCCATGGAATCATATACAACATTGTGAAGCACCATAAGAAGTTTTCTGGTTCGGAGAAACTAACATGGATTTGGAAATACGTGAATTTTCTATATTAATTCTTCTTATGCATAAGTGAATCTTCTTGGCGAAAGCTTGCTGCACATTTGGTTCACAAGAATAACTATCATATTTCTAATCCATTCTGATAAAGTAACTGTCCGTTCATTCGATTCAAAAATAGATTAGAATTAGGTATCCTCTCAAAATATACCTATTCTTAGGGGGCCAAGGAATAGCTATGTTTTGTCGCCAAGAATAGCTTCAATATTCATAATTCAAAATTACTTTCAAATTTTAGTAATTAATTGAATTTAAATCAAATCAAAGTTATTAAATAAGACTGTTTATAATATTTATTATACTTTTCATATTTCAAATGATTACAATCGTGATTGATTTATAATATGTCAAGTTGTAATCTATAAGTAAATTATGTTTTATGCTAAAATAGTAAGTTATAGAGTGCATAAATATAATTATTAGAACTATCTTAGTTACTTATAATTACAAAAGAAATTAATAATATTTCGAGTTACTGTTAATAAAATAATAATCACATAGGATATTAATATTAACTACTATCACAAGTTTATTTTCTTATAGAGTTTTTTTTTTTTTTGGTAAATTTCTTATAGAGTTTTTTCTCCAATGGAAAAAACAAAAATGAGTATATTTTTTTAATATCATAAGTAGCACGGTCAAGTAGTTTACATGAGATTTTATACATAAGATAAAACAGAAAATAAAAGAAGGACTTCATAAGGTTCAATTTTCTTTATTTAAGACAAGTTTGTTTTTCCCAATTGTCAAAATTATTACAATAACCATGTCTCCATGTGATTTAAGTTCGTTAGGATATCTAATATGAAAATTACAGCTAGAGAAAATATATTTCTATTTAAATTGATCAAATTAACTTGATTTTGCACATTGTAATTTAATTAGTTCCGGTGCATAATATGTGCGTCCTAACCAGCATATTAATGAAGACGCATTACAAGAAGGAAGAGGATATACAATTTGCAAAGTTTTGCCTAAAAGTACGTTTACAATATGTATAAGAAACAATAAACCATTATATACAATGCAAGAAAACCAAAAGAAAGGGCACATCATACTTCTTTCTAAGATCCAAGTACTTATGGCCGAAAATTTGACATCCTTCACTTCCTTAGCCTTTATAAATACTGTTTATTGGCAAAAAAGAAAATCACATTTTCACTTTGAAAGTCTCTTAAAGACATCGATGCATTTCAATACCGATATGAACAAATGATATTAGATTACTTGAGGTGGATATAAATTGTAATAATGAAAATTGATTCTTATTTATAGGGAACGGCAAAGATAAAAGCTATTTATCTTAGCAAAGGCGGCAATATCCACACGACAAACAATTCAAGAATTTAATGAGTCTAAGGTTCCTTCATGTGAGTGGGGCGCAATTTAGAGGAGATTTTAAGAACTCAATCGAGGAGTTAAGATGGCTTCGATGGTGGAATTGTCCCTTGACCTTTGAAGCAAAAAATTTTCCTGCAAAGGAATTACTTGCACTTGATTTATCTGCAAGTGGGATTTCACGTGAATGGCGAGGATGGAGTTCCATCATGGTAAGATGGAAGTCAAGCTTTGTTTTTTTCTTTGGCTTTCTGTTTGATCCTAATCACTTCAAGCTAATCCTTAGACACTTCTTATATTTTCTACCAGATGGCAAAGAAGCTAAAATATCTTGACCTTACAGATTGTCAATATTTAGAAGGAACTTTCTTCCTCTCGGCTTTTAAGAATTTAGAAGTATTGATCCTCCGAGGTTGTCAGAAACTGGAGCAGATTGACTCTTCAATTGGAGAGATGAAGGGTCTGGTACGCTTGGACTTGACGGGATGTTGGAGCCTCAAGGAGCTGCCAACAGAAGTAGATAAATTAGAAGCGCTGGAACAACTCCTTCTAAAAGATTGTCGAAACCTTTCCGTAGTACCAGCCAGCATAGGTGCTTTGCAGAATCTAGAAATTCTGAATATTAGTGGCACACGGATAAAAGAATTACCCGATGGTATTAGAAGACTGAGAAAGCTCCGACATTTGGATGCTTCATGGTGCACAAAACCAGAAGGGAAAATGTTGGAATGCATCCATAATCTTTGCTATGATCAATTCTTTCTTTCTCATAGTAAGGAGGAGTTCCCATGGCTGCTTGAGCTTGTATCGCTGCCGGAGCTTCCTTCTAGCTTAACATATTTGAGCATCACCTGTCAAAATTGCAGAATGCCTTCACTTTCCCACCTAACCCATCTCAAGGAACTGCATCTTCTTGATTGCAAATTTCTCGAGTGCATCACGGAGCTTCCGTCAACGCTATTGGAGCCTTCAGAATGCTCCCAGATGGATGTTGAAAAATCAGAATTACACAATCCCCCAAACACTCCCTTCAAGCTGGAAATCTTGGTAATCAGTGGCTGTAAGTTCATGGAAACACTGGATGTTTCAAAATTTAATCATCTGAGGACATTATTTGCCCATGATTGCAATGATATACTTGAAGTTTGGGGTCTTGACAAATTAAAATATTTGGAAAGCTTGACCATCATAAGGTGCGATTCGATTGAAAGGCTGGATCTTCCTAAATCCGAGGGCATGAAGAAATTATATGTGGAAAATTGCAAAAACTTGGTGGAAGTTCAAGGCCTTAATAGGTTGGAGTTCTTGCAAGAGTTGCTTATCTCCCAGTGTGCTTCAATTGAAAGGCTGGATCTTCCAAAATCCAGGGACATGAAGAAATTATGTGTTCGTTCTTGCAAAAAGTTAGTTGAAATTCAAGGGGTGGAGTTTTTGAAAAAGCTATACATCTATCATTGTGCTTCAATTGAAATGCTTGATCTTTCAAAGTTTGAGGGTCTAAGGATACTATATGTTGGATGGTGCGAAAAATTAGTTAAAATTCAAAACCTGAATAGGTTGAAGTTTTTGGAAGTGCTGAGTATCTTTAGGTGTGCTTCAATTGAAAGGCTGGACCTTCTAAAGTCCGAGGGCATTAAGAAAATAGATGTTGACGGATGCATAAAATTAGTCAAAATTGAAGGCCTCAATGGGTTGGAGTTCTTGGAAGAGCTAGATATCTCTAGGTGTGCTTTAATTGAAAGGCTGGATCTTACGAAATTCAAGAGTTTGAAGAAATTATGTGCTGAATGGTGCAAAAAGTTAGTCGAAATTCAAGGCCTCAGTAGTTTGGAGTTCTTGGAAGAGCTAAGAATCTCTGGGTATGCATCAATTGAAAGGCTAGACCTTTCAAAATCCAAAGGTCTAAAGATATTATTTGCTAAATGCTGCAAAAAATTGGTCGAAATTCAAGGCCTTGATAGGTTAGAGTTCTTGAAAGTGCTAAACATCTCTGGTAGCGCTTCAATTGAAAGGCTGAACCTTTTAAAATCCGAGGGTTTGGAGATATTAGATGCTAACAATTGCAAAAGCTTAGCTGAAATTCAAGGTCTCTCTATGTTGAAGTTTTTGGAAGAGCTGAGTATCTCTAATTGCGCATCAATCAAAATGCTAAATCTTTCAAAATCTGAGGGCCTAAAGAAATTATATGCCGGATGTTGTGAAAAATTAGTTGAAATTCAAGGCCTTGATAGGATGGAGTTCTTGAAAGTGCTGATTGTCTCTGGGTGCACCTCAATTGAAAGAGTGAAACTTGCAAAATCCAAGTGTTTGGAGATCTTAGATGCTGAAAATTGCAATAACTTGGTTGAAATTCAAGGCCTTGATAGGTTGGAGATCTTGGAAGAGTTGAATATCTCTGGGTGTGCTTCAATTGAAAGGCTGGACCTTTCCAAGTCCGAGGGCCTGAAGATAGTATACGCTCAAAATTGCAAGGACTTAGTCGAAATTCAAGGCCTAGATAGGTTGGAGTTCTTGGAAGAACTAAAAATCTCTGGGTGCGCTTCAATTAGAAGGCTGGACCTTTCAAAATCCAAGAGTTTGGAGATATTAGATGCTCAAAATTGCAAAAACTTAGTCAAAATTCTAGGCCACAATAATTTGGATTTCGTAAAAGAGCTAAATATCTCTAGGTGCGTTTCAATTGAAAAGCTAGAAGTTTCAGAATCCGAGGGTCTGGACAAGTTGGAGCCTTTGGATCAAAATTGCAAAAACCTAGTTGAAACTCAAGGTCTCGACAGGTTGGAGCCTTTGGATCTAAATATCCCTTGGTGCCCTTCCTTTGGAGGGGCCCTAGAGATTCCCATCGCGCACAACTATTATTGACTGAGGATTGCAAGCCCTTAGCTAAATTCCCTTACTCGTCAAATTTTCATTATTTATGAAAATTATTCCTCTCAAATTGTCATGAACTTCGGGAGATTTCGGGGTTTGAGGAGTCAACATCTCTAGAACAAATTGCTATCTCAAAATGATCCTCAATTGAGATTTTACCTGATATATCATCATCAGGTACCAGGTCGATCAGTGTAGTTGGGCAAAATTGCAAGAATCTGACTAAGCTTTGAGGGCTAGGGAAGTTGGAGCAACTAGTGGAATTGAACATTTCCAAATGCAAATCACTCAAAACAATACGGGAATCATTTGGAACGGGACTTTATCAAAGTTACGAGAAAAAGCCATTTGACTCAATCATGGATGGATAGAATTTGGAGAAGACGACCAGAATGAGTCAAAAGAGTTGAGATAACACACATTTCCCAACACATTTCCCAACTCAATCATAGATGGTAAGCTACCTTTTCTCTTTCGAGATATATTGCCAGATTTTCATTTGTAACGCATGTTTGCAATTTGTTTTTGACTCCGTTTGTTTCGCAAAAAATGGATGATTTGAAAAATATATTTCCAAACATGATTACTTGTATCGCTTACGAAAATGAATGAAATCATTCATGAAAATATATAGACATAAATTTTGCTGATGATAAAACCATATTTCATTGACTAATTATTGTAAACACTAAAAGTGATCATTTTTTGGAAAATATTTTTCAAATTATTCATTTTCCACAAAACACGGAGGCTAAGATTTATTACCTTTTCGTTTGTATTTCCTGCTGGCAGTGTTATTGTTATCTTACTTAAATTCAAGGAATCCGGGGCACATTCATGGAAGTTTATGTGTGCTGGTGCAAAATGTCTCTACTTATCATGTCAGTAATAAATATAGATCAAAAGGCCTTCTAAGTGCATCATTTGTCATTAGTCTCTGGGTAAGATTCTTCATCTTATGTGGAAAAACAAAGATTCTCGCGTTTGATTGATTCTGGAATGCTGGAATTACTTAATAAAAACTGATGTATATGGGCATTTGAGAGCATGCCAAAGTTAATTGTTTGGGTAGAAAAGTGCTAAATGAAGGACCTATTTGGAGGTCCTTTTGATGTGAGGTTCTAGTTTGCTTTGTGCTCACCATGCATGACTGCATGTTTCTAAGGTATGCTTAAGAATGAATTTAAGGTGCAAAAGGAACACGTTGAAAGGGCCTCCCTTAATATGCATATGCTAACTGACTTGGGACCATTTTGTTCGTACCACACATTTTTATGTCACAGTATTGTCTGCATTTTACGGTAATCACATTGGTTGAGAAACATAAGTGCAAGAACTGACTCGTCTCATATTGGTGTGGTTGTGAATAAACTGGGAAATGAGCCAGAAGCAAAACCATCGTGAATTACTTAGATCAATCGAGAAAATTGCAACTTGAATTTTGCTGACTATCCATGTTCATTTGCTTTGAATCCGGGATATACCTAAACGTGCAAGGCGAATAATAGATTATCCCAAAGAATACTTCTTAATGTTTGTAGAGTTAGTAATGTCATCAGTCATTCATTTGCAATTTTGAGTCAAGCAAATAATCAAGATGGAGATATGAACAAGAATGTGTTTTGACATAATTGACAGCTTTGTGAAATAATCTCTTATATTATGCGTAAGCCCTTATTGGTGCATCTATCTACTGAAAAGAAAAACACAGGAAGCATTTCCATAAGTTTCCTGAGGAAATTTTCCTTTATCGACATGCCATTTGAAAATTGTCTTGCATTAATTCTGGTATATGAATAACACATATACCAACACATGCATTCATAAGTAAAAGAATCATACTATATCCCCCAAAAGCAACTTAAGGTGAATTTGCTATACTAACTCGATCAGAGTTTCTGTGGTTGATGATGTTAGATGCCCATTATTTGGATTGAAAGAGTTTGAAAACAAAATTAAAATTGAGTTTGACTAACTAAGATCTGTAAATTTTGGGGTATTAGTAGTAATATGCTGATGTTAGTTGTTAGATTGATTTCTTTTAATTCACTGGCAGGATTTGGTTATTATTCCACTGGTTGTGATGTAAATGCTGAAATATCCAAAAGAGCCTTCAAAAGGCACTTCTAAAACGAAACAGAGTCATCAAAGGATCAGGTGCTTGATGTTTCTTGCGAAAATGCTGACAATGCATCATCGGAAAGGTATAGGATGTTCGGCTATTATCATCCCACATTGCCCTAGTTACGTTCAACAGAAGCATTGCAGAGCTGAAATTATTCATTAAGTTCGAGGTTTCTGAAATACTGAAAAGTCTAGCCAATTAGTTTGACATGGTGCCGAATAATGTGGAGGATTGTGTTTCAATTTGTTATCATAATTGGCACCTGCATGGAGGTCTTTGGAAGTCTTTGTTCGAGGAGAGTTGTTTGCAATTCAGGTTTGGATCTTCATGCCGAAGTTGAAGTTGTTGCTTGCCTGCTAAATTTTGTTGGGTTAAAAAGTTCTTACTTTTACTTCTGTCACAGTTGGCTTGCTGCAGTGGGCAGTCTCAGAATCAAAGTTTTGTGAGGTGAGATCTTATTGCAGTTGATATTGCTGCTAGAACGATAGAGGTAGTTGTTGAAACCCAATATGAAAACGTTTATGGTGTGAAGGACAAGCTCGCTAGAGTCTAGTGACGTGCATTTGAGATTGGGCTCTATTTGGGATATCGAAACTCGATTGATGTTGCTTTAGCTTGCAACGAAGGATCAGCTCTCATGACATGTGATTTCGGGATCCAATCGACAAAACTTATTTTTCAAAAGCAAATGCCTAATAATTTGTAATGTCCCTTATCATTAATTGGAGCAGTCTTCATGTGCTCAGATTGCTTATCTTCCTAGTTGTAGTCTGATCAGTTTAGTTCAGTGCACTTCCTGTTCTTAGACATTTCTTGGCTTGTCTTGATTCAACGAATTGGCCATGTTTTTTCCTCCTCCTTTTTCCCTTGAAATGTTATTTGTTGAAATTCTGTTAAAGCTTGCATGGTATCGAATTGGATACTTAGTGTACTAACAGTAGCAGGTTTAAAATATTAGTCCACTCATTTGGCGTCAGATAATCATGTGCACCATTTCAGCAGAATGGTAGCACTTAAAGGAGTGAATGCACTTAACGAGAGGATATGGAATGGATAACCACATTTGATAAACATTTCAAATTTATACGGTGTGTCATAGATTCTTTAAATGCGTTTTCTGCATATTATTTCTTCCACTGTGTGCAAGGGATAAACATCTGTCTCGGAGAGTGATTGCCTAACTGCAAAATCAGTTTCAACCAATTTGATTTTGAGAGCTTGAATTGATAACGAAGGTGTCTCGGATCGGTAAAAAGTAGACTCAACACTTGGGTACTGCTACTGATGCCCACTCTGTCCTGCACCTGTCCAGTTGTTATGTTGAACTAGTAGTCCAGTCCAAAATTTTTTGATTTCTTTTCTATTGCTGCGTCTCTACTATAGTACTTCACCATCTGTGAAGCTTGTGCTATGCACGGGAACTGAAGTATCGATTGCAATTTTTGAGAAACAACTCCTGCTCTCGCGGGGCATGGGACTCTGAGTGTTATTCCATGCTCTCATGCAATCTGTCATTCTATTTAAAGGGGAGGAGACAGAAAGTTTTCTCCCACTGGTACAGGAAGGATATCTTCTTAAAGACATACAACCACCATTTGGAAGTAATGAATGGTTTTAAACTTTGGACTTCGATGGAGAACCTTTGGTGGCACCAAAGGATAAGAAAGGAAGGAAAATCTAAAAATGGATTTGAAGTGTCAAGACAAGGCATAAAAATCATATGCCCTTTGTGATGCAAGCGAGGCCACAACTCAGGAAATTTTCCATCGAAACGAAAGAAAGAGGTAAAGGTTTACTCATTCTGTGTTTCTAGTCTCTGTTTTTGTCAATGTTTTTTCACTTCATTTTCTTAAATGAATAGGATGAAGAGATGGTCAGACGGAGAAACGACAATTTGTCATGGACATGCATCATAACAAGGCCACCACTCAAGAGGAACTTTTAAGTTACCATGTACTTGAATAATTATAAGTGCATCAGCTTTATGGTAGTAAACGAGTTGTCATGTAAAGATTTGAAATTTAGCTTGATAGTATGCACGTCCAGCGGCAAAAGGAAGACGTCATGAAAAAGAAGCACAAGAAATAGAAACCAGCTGCGGGGCATTTGAACATTATTGGAAATGTTGGATCAACAAGATCTCCAAGAAAGAGGAAAATCGGCCAGAAGTAGCTTGTTAAAAGAGTTGAAAGACTGATATATTCCAGTACTCTTTGATGATTTATGATCGAGAGATGGAGTTTGTTTTCCATATTTTCTGCAAATGTTTAAGATGCGGCAAATGATACTATCAAAACCGCAAGCATTCTAGGCAAGATGTCGTATATTTGGGAGTCTGTCTTTCACCATCTATGATCATTATGCTAAGGCTCTGTCCGCAATAACAAGCCAAGCTTTGTTTAGTGGTAGCACATGAATTTTCTTTCCCATCAATTTCCAAATTTTCATTCTAAGAGCATCAACTTTCATTGCAAAACACCTGTAAAATTGGCGATCCTAATCCTCCAACTGTTCAGCAGTTCCAGTCGTGGAACACTGCCCTCATCAAAGTTAAAACCAAAATGGAAATTCACATACTTGTTTTGATAACTTTTCAAATCGTCTTTGCTTTCAAGCTTATTCATGGATGGGATGCTTTTGGCTGCACTACGATGCGTCCAACGATTAAATAAGAAACAAACGGCAAAGGACCCAAAAATTTAAGATTGACTAGTTGAAGGTAGTTTGCATTATGAAAGCAATACCTCTATTGGAGTGGTATGCCTCAGTGCTGCTGATGTTGCTAATGTTCCTCTGTTCTGTTTTTTTCTTCTGTTTGTTTTTTATAGCTAAGTTTGTTAAATTATGCAGCTGGTATTTTCGTTATTTTTAGGAAGTGAATTAACACGTTTATGTGCAGTTATATGTTGCACGTATGTAGCGATTCTTGCTTGTATTTAGGGACCAGGACTCATGGTTTCTAAAAGAACTGATGTATGCAAGTCTTGTGCTTTGTTTTTCAATGCTATCTTCCTCTGTCGAAGACCATAGCCTCTGGTTTTTGTTTTGTTTATTGCTTTGATTAGTCATAACAGTGGTATCAGAGCACTTCAATGATCTTGAGGGACTGTGAAGTGAGGTAAGCAACGAAGCGTGAAGAAGTAAAAGGTTGATGGAGGCAGGATCGAGTGGATTCTCTGCAATGGCTGCTCCAATATTTACTGGAGATAATTATCAAGCTTGGGCTGTTAAGATGATAGCATTTCTGGAGGGTCATGATTTGTGGGAGGCTGTGGAGGATGATTATGAAGTTGCTCCACTTCCAAATAATCCGACCATGAATCAGATCAAATTCCATAAAGAGAGAACCATAAGGAAAGCCAAGGCAAAATCTTGCTTGTATGCTGCTGTCTTACCTACTATTTTTACAAGGATCATGAGGTGTGACTCTGCAAAGGCTATATGGGACTTCTTGAAGGAAGAATATGAGGGAGATGAGAAGAGAAGAAGTATGAATGTGTTGAATCTCTTGAGAGAATTTGAGAGACAGTAGATGAAGGATTTTGAGTCAGTGAAGGAATACTCTGATAGGCTGGTTGGGGTAGCTGATAAAATCAGAGTTTTAGGGACTGACTTGAAGGATGAAAGACTTGTTAAGAAGATCCTAGTGTCTCTTCCAGAGAAATTCGAAGCTATCATAGCTTCTTTGGAAAATATAAGGGACTTAGCTGATATAAAACTTGCAGAGTTGTTGAATGCTTTGCAGGCACAAGAGCACAGAAGACTAATGAGAAGAGAAGAGCATGTAGAGGGTGCATTGCAAGCTAAAGTGAAGCCAAATGATGGAGACAAAGGGAAGACATGGATTCAATTTAGAGGAAATATTGGTGATTCGAGGTTTGTACCAAAAGAAGGAACCTCTGGTGGGTCTAGCAAATGGAAGAAGAACAAAAAGCCATGTCAGTACTGTGGTGGAATCAATCATCAGTTTTTTAGATGTTGGAGAAAACCTTATGCTAGGTGCAGAAGATGCTACAAGTTGGGTCATATGGAAGCCATTTGCAAAGAGAATAATTACCAGCAAACAGGAGAAACACAAGTGGCAGTAAATGAAATTGAGGAAGAGCACCTGTTTATAACTTCAGTTTGTGAATCTTCAGTCGAGAATGATACATGGCTAGTAGATAGTGGCTGTATCAATCACGACTGGCAATTTGAAGCTGTTTAGAAAAAACAAGATAGTCAGGTCCATAGTCAAAATTGGCAATGGACAATACATTGAAGTGCAAGGTAAGGGTATAGTTGCTATTGAAGGAAATCAGGAAATGAAGTTGATCAGGGATGTTCTCTCTGTGCCAAACATTGATCAAAATCTGTTAAGTGTTGGTTAATTAGTTGAGAAGGGCTATAAAGTGAAGTTCGAAGGAAAAGAATGTCTCATTAATAATGCAGACATCAAAAAAGTGTTGAGAATTCCAATAAGGGACAAAAGTTTTATGTTCAAGCCACAAGAGATGCAATAGATGGCTTTGAAATGCAAAGAAGAAAATGCAGAGTTATGGCATAAAAGACTTGGGCATGTTCACAGGAGGAGTATGCTATTTATGCAGAAGAATAGCTTGGTAGATGATTTGCCAAGCTTGGAGGGAGAGCTTCCTTAGTGCAGAACCTGTCTTCTTGGCAAACAAGCCAGATTTCTCTTCAAAGGAGGAGGCTCGAGGACATGTGAAAAGTTGCAGTTAGTTCACACAGATGTATGTGGACCTATGTCTGAATCCTCTCTAAATGGTAGCAAGTATTTTATTACCTTCACTAATGATTTGACTAAGATGAGTTGGATTTATTTTCTGCGAGTTAAGATTGAAGTAGCTGATGTGTTTGTGAAGTTTAAAGCCTTAGTTGAGAATCAAAGTGGGAAGAAAATTAAAACTCTTAGGTCTGATAATGGATCTGAGTATACAGCACACAAGTTTAAGATGATTTGTGAGCACACATGAATTGTGCAGCAGTTTACTGCACCTTACTCACCTCAATAGAATGGGGTTAGTGAGAGAAAGAACGGAAGTATTATGGAGATGGCTAGATGTATGATGCAAGAGAAGAAATTGCCTAAGAGGTTCTAGGCTGAGGCAGCTAATGCTGCTGTGTTTCTGCTGAATAGACTGCCCACAAAAGCCTTAGAGAAATCAACACCTTTCGAAGTCTGGCAAGGTGTTAAACCTTCTGTAAAAAATTTGAAGGTTTTTGGGTGTTTGTGTTACACTCATGTTCCTGAGATTAAGAGGGACAAACTAGATAAAAAGGCAGAGATTGGGATCTTTATTGGATGCAACATTCAATCAAAAGCTTATAGGATTTTCCATCCCATGATAGGGAAAGTAATTGTGAGCAGAGATATTATCTTTTTAGAGGAAGATGAGTGGAATTGGATGGAAAGAAGGATTGCAGAACTGCAGCACTTCGAAAAACAACCTGCAACATATGTGGAGGCTAATGAAATTATAGAGGGATTAGAAGACAGTAGATGACTTACCAGTGAGAGGCACAAGGTCACTTGCTGAGATCTATGAAAGAAGATCAGAGGTGGATTGCAGCAATGCAGGAGGAGATTGCAATGATCCATAAAAATCATACATGGGAACTTGTAGACAGACCACTAGATAAGAATGTGATTGGGGTTAAGTGGGTGTTTAGGACAAAACTTAATCCTGATGATTTTGTCAATAAGTATAAAGCAAGACTGGTTGTGAAAGGCTATGCTCAAATATGGGGAGCAGATTATTTTGAAACATTTGCTCCAGTTGCAAGGCTGGATACAATAAGACTTCTATTAGCTATTGCAACAGAGAAGGGATGGCCTATTTTTTAATTAGATATCAAGTCTGCATTCCTAAATGGAGAACTTGAAAAGGAAATTTTTGTTGAACAACCTGAAGGTTTCAGTATTAAAGGGCAAGAAGAAAGTGTGTACAGACTGTGCAAAGCTCTATATGAACTGAAGCAAGCTCCAAGAGCTTGGTGTGAAAAGATAGATCGATACTTACAGGATTTTGGTTTTGTAAAAAGCTTAAGTGAGTTCACTCTTTATGTCAAAAAAGTGAATCACAGTGTGGTAATTCTGTCACTCTATGTAGATGACTTATTAGTGACGGGAAATAATGCAGAACTGATAAAGAATGTTAAGCAAGGTTTGTTTGCAGGTTTTGAGATGTCAAACTTGGGAAAGATGGCTTATTTCTTAGGTCTGGAAGTTAAGCAAAGTCCATATAAGATCTTCATTTGTTAGAGGAAATACATGAAGGAAATTTTAAAGAAGTTTTAGATGAAAGATTGTCGAAGTGTTAATACACTTATGGCTGCTAGAGAGAAGCTGCGGAAGGATGATAGAACATATGCAATGGATGCCTCGATATATAGAAGTCTGATAGGGTGTCTCATGTATCTTACAACAACCAGACCATATATTGTATTTAATGTAAATGTTTTATCCAAATTTATGAGTAATCCTAGTCAGCTATATTTGATTGCAGCAAAGAGGGTCTTGAGATATCTAAAAGGAACCTTGTTCTTTGGTGTGAAGTTTCAGAGGGGTCAAAAGTTTAATTTACAAGGATTCTCTGATAGTGATTGGGTTGGTTCGATGGATGACATGAAGAGCGCATCTGGATATTGTTTTAGTCTTGGTTTAGCTTGTTTTTCTTGGGGTTCCAAAAAGCAAGACATTGTAACTCAATCTACTGTAGAAGCATAATTCATAGCTACTACTACAACTGCAAATCAAGCTTTGTGACTAAAGAAGATAATGAATGATTTGTGGTTGAATTCCAGTGGCTATATCACAGAATCCAGTTTTTCATGGCAAAACCAAGCATTTCAAGGTTAAGTTCTTCTTTCTGCGTGAGGGGCAACAAAATGGTGAAGTTAAGCTAGTTTATTGCATATCTGAAGATTAACTTACAGATATGTTCACAAAGCCACTTCAAGCTGGAAGATTTGAGCTATTAAGAGAGAAAATTGGAGTTTGCGGCAGCAACTGATCCATGGAAGAGTTTGTTGGAGTGTTATGCCTTAGTGCTGCTGATGTTACTAATGTTCCTTTGTTCTGTTTTTTTCTTTTGTTTGTTTTTTTATAGCTAAGTTTGTTAAATTATGCAGCTGATATTTTCGTTATTTTTAGGAAGTGAATTAACGCGTTTATGTGCAGTTATATGTTGCACGTATGTAAGCAGTTACTACTTGTATTTAGGGACCAGAATTGACAGTTTTTAAAAGAACTGATGTATGCGAGTCTTGTGCTATGTTTTTCTATGCTATCTTCCTCTATCGAAGACCATAGCCTCTGGTTTTTGTTTTGTTTATTGTTTTGATTACTCATAACAACCTCATTGTATTTTATGATTTGGAGCTAAAAAATTTAGTTCTTCAATCGATCTTTCGTGAAAAAAGGGGGAAAAAAAGCTTAGGCCATGTTTGATAACCATCCAAACATGTCAAAATTTTGATTTTTTGTTCCCAGAATCAATTTGGGCCAAGAGTCGCGTTTGATAAAATTTTTGTTCCCGGGAATAGATTTGGAGTGGAATTAAGAATAAAAAAAAGTTGATTCTTATTCTGTGAATAAATTTGAGAATAAAAACCAACAACTCTTCTTCTTCCCTTTGGCCATCTTGCGATTGCTGTCCACCATCGCCTACCATCGTCCGTCGCCGTCTGCCGTCCGCTGATCCGATGAGCTCGCCGGGGCTAGGCAAGGCCCACCTAGCCTTGATGAGGCTCGCCCAGCCCCGCCGATCGCCAGGCGGGCCTCGCCCAACCCCAGTGAGGCGCGCCTGGCCACCGACAAGGTCGAGCCTCGTCCAGCTGCCGGTGAGGCTCAGTTGACGAGGGCCGACCTCGCTGAGGGCCGGCAACGCTCCGGTGAGATCGCTAGCCACAATAAGAAGAAGAAGAATAGGAGAAAAAGGAAAAAAAAATATTTAAAAATTAAAATAAATTGATTTAAAACAGAATTAAGGAGCACGGTACCAAACACAATTCTATTCTAGAATTAGAAATTTTGAATAGTTATTAAAAGGCTTAAAATGCTTAGAATTAATTCCTTGGAATATAATAAAAAAATCATTTTTGATCGAATTTACTCCCCGAACAGAATCATTAGTAAACGTGCCCTTAAAAGCCAAAATTGGAGGATGGTTATGTCTGCCGTTGAATCTGAATAGGTTCCACTTTGGAAACTTATCTAAGAACCAAAATGATTTAGAAAATTTTGATTAAGTATGGATATGCAGAGGCGCTTTTTAATTCAAGATGCCCATCAAAAAGTGGCATTTTGCAATGGATTACCCTTTCACCTTGTACGAAGTACTTTTCTTACACTCTTCGTTATATTTATCCAAATATTTTTCATGGTATTTTAATGCACGCTTCAAGTTAAAAAGAAGAATGGAATGATTATAATTATGAGCACCGACAGGATACATAAATTAATCAAAAAACCGATTTATATAGTGATACAATAAATTCGAGGATTTCAAAGACTAAACTATTGTGAAGCGCCCATGAGAATTTACCATAATTTTTTTTAACTCCAGCATCATTCTTACACTTTTTCTGTTTTCAATTTAGAGCATAATTAACAAAAAAAAAAAGAAAAAGGAATTTTTCGATAAGACAACTTGACATGATTACAAGATCAGGAAAAGACACATGAACCAGTTGCCCGCTCTATCTTACTGCTTCCAATTCCATCAGAAATCGTCGGGGGAATGAACACCGTGGAGCTTATTCAAAAGTGCAGACTTCCCTGTACCGGAAATTCGCCGGGCAACGTAGAATCCAAGCTTCGCGAGACTGAATGATAAACGTATCAAATGGTATGGTGTATTCATTTGGAGAGTAGTTCTCAGATCTGTATATGCAGCAATGCATGCTCTGTGGAACATACGGTGGTGTAAGTTCCACGTTTTCAGCTCGTTCAAGTAACGTGCTTTCTGACCTTTGCCCTAGATCCTGTTTCTCATGAACTTCGGCACATTGACGACTTTGAGAAATCTATACTAGAACGGTTCATACTTAAAATAAATGTATGATGCAGACACTGTCGTTTTAGTTTCAATGTATAATTCGGAAATCTCTGCGCCCGTGCTAGGCCTTTTTTTTGTTTTTCTTCATGGTTAAAACTTAAAAGAGGTCTGATCGAGATGGTAGACGATAGCACAGACTAGAGAGAGACTCTTGAGTCTTGCTGGTTTATCGAGGCTATCTTCCCATGATAGTGCAGACATGAAATGAAACGAGATTTCCATCGCTGATGATTGCTGTCGGAAAAAGATTAAAGAAGTGGCATTCGCGATGATTGGAGATAGATCAATCTGTTGTTCTAAAGCAACTTGTCCGCTAGCGCAACCAACGGTGGAACTTAATTGTTTCGTGAAGCGCAAATGAAGTGGTTGCTTCCTGAACTGTTTGTATAGGTACAATTCCTTAGATGTGAGGAGCTATGATTCTGTTTAGTGGGGCTTCGACTGCAATTCTAGGCTTGAAAATGGAACATTCTTCTCTCATTCTGTCCATGCTTTCCTGCAACTCAACCTACGAAGCTTGATTCTTGCAGGAAATGTTGGACTAGAATCGTAACAACAATTTGTCTATGTGTTGATTCTTGGATAAAATGAGGAATGTTGCGTCAAATTTTGATGGACTATAATTGACTTCTGAGATTAGAGGCTGGAAAGGATGGAAAAGACGGTAAAATAACCTGGGCAGATAACTTATTCATAAAGGTCCTGACTTGAGGACATTGACGTTTGTCTTCAACAGTCGTGCAATATGTACTTTTCCCGGCACGTATGGAATCATTCAGTCAAACTTGAGTGTATTTGTTTACTAGGAAGAGTTTTCCGCCTTAAAAAGTCTCATGAGCCAGCGCAGTCGAAAGTCTTAAGGCTCGAGTTATCAGCAGTAAGCTTTCAACGAGGCTTCATCTAGAATTGCATTTTACAAGTTCTTAAAGGAGGTAGCATGTACTTGGTGGACGAGTTTGCTCTTACGGTCTTTCACCATATTCTGCTGAAATTGTCACTTGCATTTCAGAGACAGTCAAAAGTCTTGGGCGTCATCCTGCAGTGGAAGAAGGTGTGATCACAGGGATCTGACTTCTTCCTTTATTTTTTCCGCATTCCCTGTCGATCATCACCAACCTTGGGAGAAGATTGTTCGTTTCCTTCAGGAATTTATAAATCCTATTTGTACAGAAGGACCCCTTTTTGTTGTTGCTCCTGCATTTCATCAATTTTGTTGAAACTAAAGCTATGTTAAAAATATAACTAAACTTAATTTTTCGAGTTATGTAAAGCAACAATAGAACCAGAAAGCCATTCACGTTTATCCGTAAGCTGTGCATCCGTCATGCCGGCGTGAAAAAGTCCCAACTTTGTCAGATCATGGATGTCGAAACACTTACCTGCGTGAGCCTCATCGTGTCCCCGCAGGAAAATATCTTTATGTTCTTTCCCGAAGTAAGATTACATGCCAAGATCAAAATGCCGTGCAGTCAGCACCTATATACCTAACAGTACACGCACTACAGACACCTGCTTAGTTATACACACACCGCACCAGCACCAAAACTTCTCACAACATACGATACAACACAGATGCCGGTGATTATATGCTACCCCAAAAAAAAGGACGATGTAGCTAAGTGCAGAAGCAGATATATGATTCAGTTCCCGGTCCTGAACTTGGACTCGTCGATCTCGATGCCCTCCCGGACGGCGCGCTCTCCACCGGACTCCTCGGTGGTGCTGAGCCCGCCCTTGCGGCCCATCTCCTGGTACCCTTCTTTCCCTATCTGCTCTTTCCTCGTCTGCCCTCCTTTTTGCCCTCCTTTGCTCCTCCCTGTCGTAAATAAATTAATCAAAAAAACCCATGTACATGTGATCAGTGTTAACTTTGTTTATTAGCATTATTCGGTTGGACTTTATGGACATGTCCTACTTTCTGCCAGGTCAAAAGCGATCTTTTAGCTCATCAAAAGACTCGAATTTTGTACTGTTGAATGAAAGACTATTGCATGCTATATAAATCATGTCGTAGTGGACCACGCGATAACTTCTCTTGACAGAAACTTAAACTTGAAGACACCGTGATCGCGGTGTCCCAAAAGCGTCATATTCTTGTCTACGGACAGAAAAGGGAGAGTCAAGATTGAAGTTTATTAGAAGCGACGTCCATTGATGTACCTTCAGCGAGGTGCTCCTGAGCCTCGAGGCTCTTGCCTCCGGTGCCGCCGGGAACCACCGTCTCCCCCTCCCTCGCACGGCGGTCGAGTTCTTGTCTCTCCTGCTCCGACGCCATTTCTGTGGGTACTCCCTCTGTGTCGCTCTCCCTAGGAACTCCTTGAGTCGTCTTCAGGCTGCAGAAAGATCATTAGAGCTGAGTGGGTGACGATGGATCGACCTTTATGTAGGGAGAGGAGGTGAAGGAAATGGTGACACGTGTTGGTGACGTGGCAGGACAGCGAGAGACAAAGGTGACACGTGGCCAGTGGAGGTGCAAAAGGAATGACACGTGGGCGAACCAGTCACTACAGGTCTCCTCCACGTAACCGTGACGGCGAAATTGTCGATTATGTTTAGATTAACAGCTCTAATTCAAATTACTTACGGACATTTTTCGTTTTTGCAAATTTATATGTGCTAGAATCTTCAAAAAAGCGGAATAAACAATATGTAACGGTTAAGTCTTTCTTAAATAATCCGATAAAAAAGTATAGAACGCGGCTAGCATGATAGGAGATACGCTTATAATTTACTAATTAATTCTTTTTCATTTATGATCATCGAAAAATAATACTAAGTGTGATAACTTTCGCACATTTGCTCAATTTAGAACTAAGATTTTTATCGGATCATTTAAGTATCAATTCGAATGACAAACAACTATATAGGTGCATTTAGCAATAAATTCCGTCAAAAGTTATACATGGCATTTATCATAAGATAGAAATGTCTACGCGAATTTTTTTATAAACTACGTTGCTATCAACACCAACCTTCACGCCTCCTCCAGGAGTCGCCCCATTGCAGCGGGGTTGCGGCGCTGTATCTAAGCCGACACTGCCATGGGGTCCAAGTCAAGCCTCCACTCCGTTGTCCTTGTTGTCCGTGATTATGCCTCCAAATTTGATTGTCGAAGCTTCTGCGAAGGCACTAATGTGGACGAGCCGCCGTCCATGGCTGGCTACTACCATCCAGATCTAGCGACCGGCCATCATCGTCCCAGATCTGGCCAACACCCTAAGCACGGTAATTAGGGTTTTAAATTGGGGCAAGTGTATTTAGCAAACCTCGTTTATGCTACGTATGCCGAGCCAGAGTGATAGCGAGACACATCAAATTTCTAGCGTTCCAAATTGGACTTAATACTTTTTGACTTTTTTTTTTCTCCAAAAGTAAAATTTAAGTGATTTGAAAAAAGTTTTTGACATCAAAATGATCAAAATGAGCATAGTGTGAAAATGATGATACTTATAGTGTCTTTTTTTCTCTCATCATTATCTATTGATTCCATAGAAATGCTTCAAAGGTAGAAAAGATAAACGAAAGTCCATAACAAATATTAGTAAGTTAAAATATCACAAAGACGAGTAAGTAAATGAGAGTTGATAATCCTGAAAAAAGTGGTAATTATTTCAAATAAAATTGATAAAACTTCATGTGAGATTAAGATATTTTTGTATGAAAACAGATAAAAAAAATTGATAAAACGTAAAAAGGAAAAACGTATAATTTGCAAACAATGATAGAGCTAGTAATTTCAATTATCAGATATTAATAAGTAATTTGAAAATCGAGTTTGATAATTTCTTTCCCAGACGATTTTTTTTTCCCGACACTATTTGGGAAATCTTTTAGGAAAAATACTCCATTTTGTTGGAAGCGAAATAATAGAATTTAAGTATGAGCCGCTGCTCAAAGAAGTGAGATTCATTTAGGCTGAACTTGGGAGAGTCCACTCGAGCTTGGAGAATTATATTTGAATTATATTTGAACAATAGTAATAAGGTACTTGATGAATTTCTCTCAAGCAATTACAAAACTACCACGATTTTTCTATTATTAATAGTTATTTTATCAGACTAAGTACACATTGATTTACCATAAATTCCAACCATCCCGACATCCATGAAAAGATAGAAAAAGTAAAAAAAGACAACCTTCCCGCGCGTATCTGTATTCATTTTTATAGAAGGCCAGCAAAGAATATATTGAATTAGCTTTTCCTTTTTCCTACCTTTGTGCATGCATCGCATATCTCGCGTAGATTGTTCAGCAGCCCTCCTACAGATACGTATCAAATCGCATATACGAGTTCGTACGTGTAGACCAGGTTCATGCCATGGCCGTCGTCCAAGAACATGGGGCAAAATTCAACAGACAAACCCAGCAACCAAGGGTCTGCATGACAAACTTCCCCAGCCCAAGAATTTCTATTCTTCTCTTCCCCGAATCAAAAAAGAATAAAACCCGCATGATAACGGCAAGTTAATTTTTTGTTCCCGGAACAAAATGTTAGCCCGGAATGGTTTTGGAATAGAAATGAGAAGTAAAAAAAAGTTGCTTCTTGTTCCTGGAACAAGTTTAAGAAATAAGTTAATTTTTTTTTCTTTTTTATTCTTCTCTTGTTGATCGCCATTGACCGTTGACCCGACGCTGCGCCGCCGGGCTGATCCCGCTGGGCCGCGCCCCGCTGGCCGCTGCCGATCGCCCGCCGCCGCCCCGCCCCGCCGGCCGACCCGACCTTGCCCGCCGCCCAGCGCCGCCGCGCCTTACTTGGCCGGCCGACCCAGCCATACTGGCCCGGCTGATCGCCCCGCGCCGGGGAGGCCGACCGACCGCACCGCTGTCGACCGTTGCTGCCCCACCGCCGCCGGTCGCGGAGGGCCGACGTTCGCCGCGCCGGCCGCCGCCGGAGCCGCCAGCGCGCCGCGCTTGATCGCACATCGGACGCGACGATCAAGCGGCCGCGCGGCCGACCGCAGCTTCGCCGTCGCCACGGGAGGCCGACCGACCGCCACCGCGCGCCGGGCGTCGCCGTCCGGCGGGCGGGCGTCCGGGGCGGCGGGCCCGCGGTCTACCGGCAAAAATAAAAAAAAAACAAATAAATATAACAAAGAAACTGTTTTTTACCAAACGCATTTCTATTCTTTTTCTATTTCTAGATGTGTAGTTATCAAACGGGTTTTTTTACATAGAAATTGTTCCCCAGAATAGAAATAGAAAAGAACTATTTCTGAAAAGAAATTATTCCCCAGCCAAGAAATGTTCTCATGCGCACCCCAAGTCTCATTCCATTCATCCTCCCAAGTACACATCATGAAAGTCCACACAAACATACATTACCGACCTTTTTATTGCTTCATGAACACGAAAACAGGAAAACACTCAGCTAAAAACCCTACTTAACGAGAGGGAGTGTTCAGCTCTTGGTTCGGAACTTGGACTCGTCGATCTCGATGCCCTCGCGGGCCGTGCGCTCGCCACCCGACTCGTCGCCGGTGCTCAGCCCGCCCTTGCGGCCCATCTGCTGGTACCCTTCCGTCCCCAGCTGCTCCTTCCTCGTCTGCCCTCCTTTGCTCCTCCCTGTATGTGGAAGACAATCGGATTACTACATTCCCAATCGCTTGAGATTTCTTGATTGCAATGCCATAGTAGTATTTCTTACGATATAATGCACAGTTCATTATATGATGAAATTATCAATAACGCAGAACATTCTAGGGCAAAAAAAACTTCTATATATCTATTATAAGACCGGCCGAACATCACTTTCAAGTTTCATCCCCAAAGATTGAATCTGCAATAACAAGAGGGTTGTTCATGTTACAATCATATTCTCATAAAATTTACCATATACTAAGGTAAGTTTATGTGTCGTTTTTACTAATTTATTTTCATGTTTGCATCATTTCCCAGTATACGTTATCACTGCATGTAAAGGAGATTCAAAACCTCTTTGGCTCTTAACTAAATCAAGACCCTTAGGCCATCTGAATTCCAAAAAGAAGTATATAAAAGAAACGACTGGCTTTCTCCTTCCCCCGAAATATTTCTCGGAAGGACACTAAATTCTGATGGGAAGAAGAAAACAAAGAAGATATTACCTTCAGCCAGGTGCTCCTGAGCCTCGAGGCTCTTCCCGCCGGTGCCACCGGGAACCACCGTCTCTCCCTCCTTGGCACGGCGGTCGAGTTCTTCTCTTTCCTGCCGCGACGCCATTGATTTCCTTCTCTGTCTCTCTCCTCCTCCGACGAGCCCTCTCGTTGCTAAGACAAAGTTTCAGTTGCTGCGATCCGGACGTTAACGGTGATGTCATTCAACTGGCGACAACGTGGGGACAATTTATAGAAGCGGGACGAGACGAGAACGAACGCTCGTGGGTCCGCGCGACACGTGTGACGGTGACAAGGCCAGAGAGCTCGGAGTCAAGACGCGACACGTAGGCCACGGAATGACACGAGTCGGAGATCTGGTCGCAGGACAAGACGGGCCAGGGACGTGGAGGCGACACGTTCTCGAAATGCTTTTTTAACAGCTCTCGTCGATGACGATTCACTCAGCAAAAGACGGGAAACAAGAAAAATACAAAAAAAAAAAAGCGTTTTTTGATGGTGAATTATATAAGAAATTCTGACTGGAAAGGGGCTGCGAATTTCTTTAGTCCATAGTTTTTGAGAGTCTAGTTAGTAATTAGCATGTTCTTGCACGATCTTCATGTATTATATTCATGACCTCGTAGTTGCACCAACCTGCTGGAGAATCATCTCGAGATTAATATCATATTGTTTGTGTCCATCAATCTAAAGTAATGTGAACCTTGTGGTCCTTTTTTGCACGTGAAATATGACCATTCCTTATGTTTAGTTTTTGATTCTAGATCGATTAGTGATCTATCATGTTCTGCGATTTTTGTCCGATCTAGGGTTAAAGTATATCTTCTTCCATCTCTTCCTTTGATCGACATCTCTTACGTTTTCTGTTTTGTTGACTTAAAAGTGCATATTGAGGATCATAGCCATAAGTTATCAAAGGAAATTTACATTTAATTTATTAGCTAAAATGATTGATCAAATAAACAAAATTCTATATAAGGGCAGCGACAGATGAAATCCTATGAGGAGCTTTCTCATGATGATAATCTCACTTGTTTCTTCTATCTATTTATAACTTGTAATCGATATTTGCATGTTTATTTTGCGAAAAAATTCTTAATAAAAGAAAATTTCTTTTAGGAAAACATTTTCCCTTCTCAACTAAGGAAAATTTCCCTAACTTTAAGCTTGCATATTTTTTTATTATCATACATGGTTTTTCTTTGATTAATAATTTTTAACAAACCAAATACATGAAACTCCAAAAAACCAGTTTACAGAGAATCTTTTCACTAGCACAAACACATTCTAAGGTGCTCGTGATCTCCATGCATCCTCTGGAGTCCCACAATGTAAGAAGACATTAAAAAGGAGGCACAATGATCACATTATAGACAGCAGAATCCATTTAATGTGTCAAATTATGTTGGCTCCTCTATTAACTATTCTAAAAATTTAAACTGAGCTTGTTTAATGTCAAAACGTTCAATCACTCTCCCTTACACTAAGATTTTATGGGAGTATTACTCAATATTCTAAAGACTTAAGTCATTAGATGAAAATGTCACGATCATTTAATTACTCCACGGCTAGACTTGAGTTAGAAATTATATTGGCATATCACTTTACTTTTGAATTTTAAAAGGTGGTTGTTGTCTGAACTAGACTGCTAAACGGACATGCATCTAATTGGGGCCCAAGCAGGGCAAAAAGCACAAAAAGTGTTGACCCACCCATTTAGACATTCTCATGCCCGCGCAAGGGGTTTTCCTGAGCTCGAAATCCAACCCAGCCTGCGCTAAACATGTAAAGGATACCGGGTGAGAGTATATGGTAAATTTCAGGATCACGGGTCAAATCCCGCTTTGCACCCTGCACCCCCTTTTTTGCGTAGGTTATAGTATACTTCCATGATATTGCCTAAGAAAATATGTGCGCAATTAATCATCTCTAACTCTCTCTTTGTTTTTTGAAATTTTCACATTTAAACATTCATAAGTTCTAACTACTCAACAATATCCAAACCCGCTTGTATCTCGCCGTGCCATGTCTATAACAATGTGCTTTATTTCATCCTTTCAGTAAAGTGAGATAAGATCCGAATGTATCTTCTATGACTTAAATGATGAGTAGCAATCGGTTTATAGCTTTATTTTTTTTTATCTTTTCAAAATTGTTTTCGTTTTAGGATTACGTAACATCAGACACGAATAAGTATTATATCATGCAATCCATTTAAAATTTCATTTTAATTCATCCTCACTATAAAGTGAGATAATCCGAAGAATTTGTGAAAATGACACTTTTCGGGGCTGTAGGATAAGTTTTAAATTTCAAAAAATTCGGAACCGGTACTAATTAGGGAATCTGCCCACATGGATACTTTAGAAAAAAAAAAAAAATGAAGCCGGATCGGGTAATTACCAAAACCCGGAGGTCTCCCTCGGAGCGGGCCCACGCGTCTTCATTTCTTACGAGTTTTCTTTTTTTAATTTAAAATTTTAATTTTAATTTTATAACTAAATGTGCCAATTTCTCCACAGCGAGGCTGGCTTTCGCGTCCGATGAGATCTCTCTCCAGCTTCCGAACCAACCATCGCCCCCCCTCCGTTCCTCCATTAAAATAAATCGTCTTTTTCTTTTTTACTGGCCGAGCCATCACACTGTTCTTCACCTTCTCTCCCCTTCATAACCACCTCTGCATCGGGCACCAGCGCAGATCTCCCTCCCTCTCTCTCTTCCCCCCCGGCGCTCAGGGTTTCCATCGCTGCACCAGATCTGCGCAGCGGCTCCACCGCCCCCCGCCGGGCCTCCTCCCCCGCCCAGATCTCGCAGCCATGGCCGCGGCCAACGCCCCGATCGCCATGAAGGAGGCTCTCACGGTCAGTTCCCCCGCTCGTCCTCCTCGTTTCCGCCTTTTCCGTTCGCCGCGTCAGTTTTCGAGTCCCGGACGCCCGCCGATGCGCCTCGACGAATCCACAATTCTCGCTCCCGCTCTCGCTCGCCTCCCGCCGACTCCGTTAGATCTGTTAGGGGCCTGCCTTGGTCGAGATCTGTATCGAGTGTTCCTTGTTTCGAGCTGATTTCTCGCTGCAAATCGTGTTGGAAATGCCCCCGGGGGGGGGGGGGGGGATGACTCTCTGTTGTTTTTCGCCGCGGGATTGGTTGTTGATTCGCGCCGTCTGTGCTTCTTCGTTTTTTCTTTTGCAGCTTCCCAGCGTTGGCATCAATCCGCAGTTCATCACGTTCACCCACGTCACCATGGAGTCGGACAAGTACATTTGCGTTCGGGAGACGTCGCCCCAGAACAGCGTGGTCATTATCGACATGAGCATGCCCAACCAGCCTCTCAGGAGGCCCATCACTGCGGACTCCGCTCTCATGAACCCTAATTCTAGAATCCTTGCTCTTAAAGGTACGATCTGCCGCCTGCTCGAGTGGGATTGTCGTTCTCGCATTGTTTGTTTTTGTGCTGCATCTTGTGTGCGTCATCGGGATTCGTCAATCGAGAAGTTTGTTCCATTGTTTTTGGTTGTTTCACAGTCTAACCCACGGGATCAGATGCATAATCAATGACTTCTGTGCTAAGACAAGGTTTGGTAACCATCTTGTCCGGCCCGAACCGACCAACATAATCATTAAATATGATATCTTGTTAGTGCAGTTCTTTATTTTTGTACGGCAAAGTTTTTTGCTGTTAACCATTAATTCTCGGGAGGAAAATTTAGTGCGTAGTTGCAACTATAAAATGAACATTAGCTTCTCTTAAAAAGAAAGCAATGGAGAGAGAATTAGCTAGATAGATCTAAGCCATTCAAGATATGTCTTATTTGGAAGCTGAAGCATTTTGGAAAATTTCTAATATTCTCATGAAATATATCACTTTTCAAAGAGCTGGAAGACAGCTGCTCCCCCCTTCCACTTATTAATGGGAATACCGTGGTTGTGTGGGCTGTGGATTTGAAATAACAGATGGAAGCTTGTTTCTTTGATAGGTGAAAAATGACATGTTCGAATTATTGATTCAATTTCTTTCTCGACTCTGTTAATCAAGTGTCGTGCTTCGTCAAAAGGCTTATTCCCCTAACAAAAAAATTTAGCGGCAGTAAATTTGTGAAGTAATGTCTGACATCTTTCGTTCTCTTGTTTCTGTAGCAGTTTTGATATAGCGTTTAACATGACAAAATGTTTAAATTTGGGAAGCTTTCACAGGCTTGTGATGCCTATTTTGTCTTTTTTTTCCTTTTCTAAATGATCCTAACAATAAACTGTGATTGTTTCTTGAAGCTCAACTTCCGGGAACCACACAAGATCACTTGCAAATATTTAACATTGAGATGAAAGCGAAAATGAAGTCCCATCAAATGCCGGAGCAGGTGAATGTCAAATTCCATGTTTTACTTTACTATCTGTTTGATTGGTGTTTTGGAGACTAAAATCTTTTCCGGTTACACTAATTTTCCTTGCTTATGGTATAGGTTGTCTTTTGGAAATGGATTACTCCTAAAATGTTGGGTTTAGTTACACAAACCTCAGTTTATCACTGGTCAATCGAAGGTGAAGTCAGCATACTTACCCTACCTTGCTTGTGCAGATTCTTGGGATTTTTAATTATCATTAATGCTATTAGCTGGTTCATTATTTTTAGAATTTTGTTTCCATTTGGTTCTCAAGCACAGCCCATCTGCAGGTGATTCTGAGCCTGTGAAAATGTTTGAGAGAACAGCTAATCTGGTGAACAATCAGATTATTAACTACCGATGTGATCCTTCTGAGAAGTGGCTGGTTTTGATCGGCATTGCTCCAGGCTCCCCGGAGGTACATTGGAAGTTTTCTACTTCATGATGTCAGACATTTCTTCAAGAGGAATGGCGGATCTAGTTTCTGATGAAAATATAGTAATGTGAGAGATCATAGGCTTTTTATTTGTCAGTATATGGAATTAACACCAACGATGTTTACCTTAGTTTTGAAGCACTAAAATACCTGATTTACTGATCTTATCCCACCTTTTATGCCCTGAAAACTGTGTTCCTTCTCTTTTGGGGTTATCACAATTCACCACCATAGCTTGAGGCTCTTTTTTCGAGCAACTTCTTAAAGCCTTATCTTTTCTGTGCTTGGTTGACTTCAGCAGTATAGCCTCCTCTTAATATGGCTAGTTTAGGCTCTCTGTAATGTGATAAACGAGTCTTTACATGTTCTTAAGTTCATTCTATTCTCTCGGTTATACAACAGGAACAAGCCAGACCTATATCACTAAGTGTAGATGTGATTGACAAATTTGTTCTAGCCCTTGTATACTTTTTCTGGATGAGATGTTTTAATGGATCTCAATGATCTCTCATTTGGATATTTGGTGTCCTTGTTTATAGAGGCCACAATTGGTCAAGGGGAACATGCAACTTTTCTCCATGGATCAGCAGCGTAGTCAAGCCCTTGAAGCGCATGCTGCAGCATTCGCCTCATTCAAAGTGAGAAATTCTTTCTCTATACATGATTTTCATTTCTTGGCATGGCTATTTAATTTTAATGTGCACAATATATCTCCATAATTGGTTTGAACAGGTCCCAGGAAATGAGAATCCTTCTACACTCATAAGCTTTGCGACGAAAGCCATTAATGCTGGACAGGTTACATCGAAGTTACATGTCATTGAACTGGGTGCCCAACCAGGTGACCACCTGCTCCTTTTTACACTCTTAATTAAAGAAACTAGGCATGAAAACGCTTCTTTCATCAGCATCACGACTCGTCCTTAGCTCATTGTGCTAGAATATTGAGGCTGTTGCAGATTATTGTCAATGGTGCTGTCGTCATATGAACCAAGAACAAGCAAATGCAAAAATATCTGAGCTTTCTTAAACATATATTCGTCCCCAAAGTAATTTGGCTGTACTGTGACTAGAAAGGGCATATATTTGAATCTCTATGACTTGATGTTGCCACACTTAAATCTTAAATAAATGAGGATAAAAGCGAGATAAATGAATGGGTATAGATGTGGATGTGATGCTTACTGGATGGATAATGAAATGGAAAGATAAAAGTGAATTACAGTGTTTGCTAAGCTATGAGAATCTATATGGATCTGCATTAACAGTGGGCATAGTCTTGGAGAGAGTGTGTGAATGTGTTTTTATGTTAACCCTTTTTTTTTTTAATTGGGTAGATTCTCTGCTAGATATGATTGTCCGAATGATGGGATATTTGACATGTTGACTTCAGGTTTACAGCACTAGGAGTCATATGTATGGTCTACTTATTGCTGTTCTAAAATACTTATTGATTCTCACTTAAAGGTGTACTTTCTGCGTGGGCTTTATTGCCAGTCATGTCAGCTTAATTTAGTGTTCAGTTTTTGGATTGTGTTGTGTCTTACTTTGTTCTTATGTTTACAATTACTTTTATATCAGGAAAGGCATCCTTCACAAAGAAGCAAGCAGATCTTTTCTTTCCTCCAGATTTTGCCGATGACTTTCCAGTTGCAATGCAGGTAGAAAGATACTAAAACTTGATTCTCGTGCTAGACTAACCTGAAAATTTCTTTATCTTAAGTCCCTGTCTGTATGATTGGCAGATATCTCACCAATATGGTTTGATATATGCGATTACCAAGCTTGGGCTGTTGTTTGTGTATGACTTGGAGACTGCAACTGCAGTATACAGAAACAGAATTAGTCCAGATCCGATATTTTTGACAGCTGAAGCTTCGTCTATTGGAGGATTTTATGCCATCAATAGACGAGGACAGGTTCTACTCGCTACTGTAAATGAGGCTACTATCGTACCCTTTGTCAGTGGCCAGGTACGAGAATTGACTAGTTTACTTTTTCTATTGTCTCTATTTTTCTCGTATTCTGGTGTTGAAAATCTATTGTAAGTTTTGTAACATCTGGATGTTACCTGGTTATTTTTTGTAGTTAAACAACTTGGAGCTTGCTGTCAATCTTGCCAAAAGAGGAAATCTTCCTGGTGCAGAGCAGCTGGTAATGCCATAGTGTTTTTTTTCCTTTTCCTTGGGTAATATATATTTTTTATTATAAATTTAGGGATGGATTTTAAGAATGTTTGGTCACTGATCTTTTCGAAGTAACCTCTCTTTATATGCTTCTTCCATGAAAGGTCTACATGCAGCTTGTATGTGTACACAGTCCATAAGTTTTCTTGTATGTGTATACCGTCGATAAATTTGAGCATGTTGCTGCACTTCAATAGCATGAAATGATTTGATCATGCAAGGATGAATAGGCTGATTTTTGGTTAAATTAATTACAATATTTTTCTCTCTTAGCAAAATATAGTCTAAGAACAGTAATCCCTTGTTATGGTGACTCGTTACTGCTCAGAATTAATATTTGTCTTGCACATGGTTGTCAAGGTCATGCATTATTGCATGAAATATGTGATGCTCATTTATTTGTTAGAATCTGGAAGTTACACAGAGGATCGTTTTAATGGTGCTCGTCAGAAATATTTATGAAATTGTATAATAAATTGCCCTTGAAGCTACTGGTCTACCCTCTGCCTTAAAAACTGTGGTTATTACTGCAATATGGAAATAACTCATCCACTGATCAATGAATCCATATATCTGAAACAAAGAAAAGACCGAGCCTTAAGATGGTGTTTTTGTTTTTCCTTTTTGCTTGAACACTTTAAGATGGTGACTAGCGGTTACAAGCATCCTTTTGTTCCATTGGTTCCCTATGCAGTGTTGAACTCTTTCTTGGTCCCTTCCCTTCACCTGGTGGTGATGTGCTTAGGTTGCTAATTAGCTGATGTAATATTTCTAAAGTTAATGTCATATGGGTAATTTGTCTGACTTATTTTCGAGTAATTTAATAGAATGTTGCATTTTGAAGATTGGCTTTATGCTTAATCATGAGGCCTGCTCAGATCTTAGACTAGCAATTTTGACAATCTTGCTCATGGTTAATGAATCAATCTGCCATTTTTATAATGTAGGTTGTCCAAAGGTTCCAAGAACTGTTTGCCCAGACAAAGTACAAAGAAGCTGCTGAGCTTGCTGCTGAGTCTCCACAAGGAATTTTACGCACACCTGATACGGTCGCCAAGTTTCAGGTATTAAATTTTTCTGTTTCCATCAGGTTCTATCGTCCTCATGGGCTTTAACTGTAATTATTAATTATTCCTTTTTGGCTAGTGCAACTTGTTAAATGCTTAGCCACAAGGGTTAATATGGTTGTTTTCTGCTTTTATTACCTTTATTTGGAACTTGCAGTTAACAAAGTTTTGTTGTTTGAGTACACCGATAGCTATCATGATCAGTGACAAAAGAGTTTCTTATGCTCACTTGGAGTTAAAGAATTATGTATTAAGGAAAAAAAAGTCCAAGATCTTACATTTTTTTGCTTCAATTTGGAAAATTTTGCGTTTATTAGTTGAAGGAAGGTACCAAATGGGTTGATTCTATACTTATTGTGGTTTTGCTTCAAACTGTCTCTCCTCCGTATGTAGAGCGTCCCTGTGCAATCTGGGCAGACACCACCTCTGTTGCAGTACTTTGGCACCCTTCTTACTAGAGGAAAGCTTAATGCATTTGAATCATTGGAACTATCGCGGCTTGTTGTGAACCAAAACAAGAAGAACCTATTGGAGAATTGGCTTGCAGAGGACAAGCTAGAATGCAGCGAGGAACTTGGAGACCTTGTGAAGGTTTGATTTCTAGATTAGTTGATATTGTCCATCATTTTGGTTTTTACGATGGGTCTTACTGTTTTAAATTGGATGAAACACTTTTTCTTTTTCTTTTTGTAACTTTCAGAATGAAATTGATAAATTCTGCATGAATTTTTTTTCCCTCTATTGCAGACTGTGGATAATGATCTTGCGTTGAAAATATACATCAAAGCCAGAGCAACTCCAAAAGTTGTTGCAGCTTTTGCTGAACGGAGAGAGTTTGACAAAATTCTGATATACTCAAAGCAGGTAAAGACAGATTGAACATAAAATATTGTATTCTACCTATCTCTTATATTGCTGCACCTGCAGCTGCTACCAGTAATACTGCTGCTGATGCTACTATTGCTATTGACGTAATTTCTTTTCTTTCTGCAGGTGGGGTATAACCCTGATTATTTGTTTCTCTTGCAAACAATCCTCCGAGCGGATGCACAGGTGTGTAAAGAAGGGCATTCGCCAGAATTCTCTTTCCTCTTTTTGCGCTCATGCAATTACTTGTGTTTTGACGATTTATGCTTACTCCTGTTGGTTTTCCTATAATTTTTTTACCTGAGCTGGCTGATTTGCTGCATTTTCATTCTAGGGCGCCTTGAATTTTGCTTTGATGATGTCTCAAATGGAGGGAGGATGTCCGGTTGACTACAATACAATTACAGATCTCTTTCTTCAGGTTTGTTTGTTCAACAACCTAACTCCCCTGTGTTCTGAATAAATATCAGTGTCATGCAATAGCTATTATCTTTTAGGTGCTTGAATCATTCTTATTTTTCAATTTATATTTTTCCATCATGTATCATATTTATGATCCCTTAAAAATTTTGTAATGGCATGCTGAAATCAGTCAAATAATGGTGAAGAATGATGATGCGTTCTCTTAATTGAACAGTAGATATAGTTTTTCTCGCTAGAATGAAGGCAAGTTTGGGGACTATAATTAAACTCATAGCTATAAATCTTGGAGTTCTAGGACTATATTCTCTCCATCTCATTGTTGCAGAATACGGTTATCATTGGTTGCTAATGGCTATTGTTTTACCAGCATCTGTGAATTTACATCAACAGAGTATCTTGATGATGCAACCTTTTGTAGTTAAGCCAAGATTGGATTTTCTTATTTGGTTAAAATTTGTGGTTCCTCGGTTGTGCAGAGAAATTTGATCCGTGAAGCAACAGCCTTTCTGTTGGATGTTTTGAAGCCGAATCTTCCAGAGCATGGTTTTCTTCAATCAAAGGTACTTCAACAATATGTCCTCTTATGATTAGCCTCCATTTGTATTTTTACATTGCGGCGGCTTGTGAATGTTATCTGTGATCTATATAGGTCCTTGAAATCAATCTGGTCACTTTCCCTAATGTTGCTGATGCAATCTTGGCCAACGGAATGTTTAGCCACTATGATCGTCCTCGAATTGCCCAGCTTTGTGAAAAAGCTGGTCTTTATGTTCGAGCATTGCAAGTAATGTCTCTTTCTAACTTTACATTGTAACTCTTAAACCTACATCATAGAGCTCAATTGATCTAGAGCATAACCATGCCAATTTTTCTTGCAGCACTATTCAGAACTCCCAGATATCAAACGTGTAATTGTGAATACCCATGCTATTGAGCCACAGGTAATCATGAATAGCCATGCCTCTGCTGCTATCTTATGAGATTTTTGTATCTGTAACTGCTACTGATCTTTTTAAGTAATTTGCAGTCACTGGTAGAGTTTTTGGCACCCTCTCACGGGAATGGGCTTTAGAGTGCATGAAGGACCTTTTACTGGTTAATCTCCGAGGAAACCTTCAGATAATAGTACAGGTGAGTTTTTGTAGTTTAATATTTCGTATTATGCTTGATACAAGTATGTGCTAACATGCAGCTTTATAGGTTGCCAAAGAATACTGTGAGCAGCTGGGCGTTGAGCCCTGCATAAAGATTTTTGAGCAATTCAAGTCTTACGAAGGACTGTATTTTTTCCTGGGTTCATACTTGAGCTCCAGGTAATATGCTTGGCTATTACAATTTTCTGTTTGTTATTTTTTTTGTGATCTGCTCGACATATCTTGCTTTTACTTTGTTAGATTGTGTTATCTTGGGAAGAACAATTTGGTAATTAATCCTTTGAATTTTCAGTGAGGACCCTGACATTCATTTCAAGTATATTGAGGCCGCTGCTAAAACCGGTCAAATTAAAGAGGTTGAACGAGTGACTAGAGAATCAAACTTCTATGACCCAGAAAAGACAAAGAACTTCTTAATGGAGGCCAAGCTTCCAGATGCACGGCCCCTTATCAATGTCTGTGATCGATTTGGGTTTGTGCCTGATCTCACTCACTACCTTTATACCAACAACATGCTCCGTTATATTGAAGGTTATGTCCAGAAGGTATGGTATTACAAGCATTGGAAGTAGAAACTGTTTTATCTGGTAGGTGCTTTTTTGTTAAATTAACTAATGGGAGAAGTTCATCTCTTTCAGGTGAACCCTGGGAACACTCCCTTAGTAGTGGGACAGTTGCTTGATGACGAGTGCCCAGAAGACTTCATCAAAGGCTTAATTCTGTCTGTTCGTTCTCTGCTTCCGGTGGAGCCCCTGGTGGATGAATGTGAAAAAAGGTTATATACTTTATTTTTTCCTTTGTTCTTATTCTCTGCCTCTTCTTTTAGCAATGTAAATCCTCACTATGTTGTATCTTCAGGAATCGTCTGCGGTTACTAACTCAATTCCTGGAGCATCTTGTGAGTGAGGGAAGCCAAGATGTACATGTTCATAATGCCCTGGGTAAAATAATTATAGACAGCAACAACAATCCGGAACACTTCCTCACCACCAACCCATACTACGATTCCCGTGTAGTGGGTAAATACTGTGAAAAACGTGATCCCACTCTAGCAGTTGTAGCTTACCGGAGAGGCCAATGTGATGAGGAGCTTATCAATGTAACTAACAAGAACTCTTTGTTCAAGTTACAAGCTAGGTCTGTGGTTTCTTCTATTAATGGAACTTTGGCTTGAAATGAATTTTCTAGATAGTTGAAGTTTGTTTACATATTGTTGTTTTGAATGACAGGTATGTGGTTGAGAGAATGGATGGTGATCTGTGGGAGAAGGTTCTAAACCCTGAGAATGAATATAGGAGACAGCTGATTGATCAGGTTGTATCTACAGCATTGCCTGAAAGCAAAAGTCCAGAGCAAGTGTCTGCAGCTGTTAAAGCCTTCATGACAGCTGATCTCCCACATGAACTGATTGAGCTCTTGGAGAAAATTGTTCTGCAGAACTCTGCATTCAGTGGGAACTTTAACCTACAGAACCTGCTTATCCTTACTGCTATTAAGGCAGACCCATCAAGAGTTATGGATTATGTCAATAGACTTGATAACTTTGATGGGCCTGCTGTTGGAGAAGTTGCTGTGGAAGCCCAACTCTATGAGGAAGCCTTTGCAATTTTCAAAAAGTTCAACATGAATGTTCAGGCTGTTAATGTCTTGTTGGACAATATTAGAAGCATTGAGCGAGCTGTGGAGTTTGCATTCAGGGTCGAAGAAGAGGCTGTTTGGAGCCAGGTAGCTAAAGCTCAGTTGAGGGAGGGTCTGGTGAGTGATGCAATCGAGTCGTTTATTCGGGCAGATGATGCGACTCAATTTTTGGATGTTATTCAAGCTGCTGAGAATGCAAATGTCTACCATGACTTGGTGAAGTACCTTCTAATGGTTAGGCAGAAGGCAAAAGAACCAAAAGTGGACAGTGAACTTATTTATGCGTATGCAAAGATTGATAGATTGGGTGAAATTGAAGAATTTATTCTCATGCCTAATGTGGCCAATCTACAAAATGTCGGTGATCGACTGTTTGATGAAGCTTTATATGAGGCTGCTAAGATCATATTTGCCTTTATCTCGAACTGGGCCAAGTTGGCATGCACACTGGTGAAACTGAAACAATTCCAAAGTGCTGTTGATGCAGCACGAAAAGCCAACAGTGCAAAGACGTGGAAGGAAGTCTGTTTTGCTTGTGTTGATGCTGAGGAGTTCCGCTTAGCTCAAATATGTGGTCTGAACATCATTGTCCAGGTGAGGTGTGGGTGTTTATGTGACTTTGTTTTGAAGATTTCTGGTGGACAGACTGCTGTTTTAACATTTAAATATAGCTTTAGCCAGTTGACCTTTTGAGAAAGTTATACTTGGACTCGGTAATTTCTTTGAGAAGTAGAATTTCTTTTTTCCGTATGCGTAGGTGTTATTAGTAGATTTCTTAGGTATTGAGCAACAAGACCTTTCTTTAGCAACTCTTGATCTCACTCTTCTGAAAATTGTAGGTGGATGACCTCGAAGAAGTCAGTGAATACTATCAGAACAGAGGATGCTTTAATGAGCTTATCTCACTTATGGAGAGTGGCTTGGGGCTAGAGCGTGCACATATGGGCATTTTCACTGAATTGGGAGTTCTTTATGCTAGATACCGTCATGAGAAGCTTATGGAACACATCAAGCTCTTTTCTACACGTCTCAACATTCCAAAACTTATCAGAGCTTGTGATGAGCAACAACATTGGAAGGAGCTTACCTATTTGTACATTCTATATGATGAGTTTGATAATGCTGCAACTACCATAATGAACCACTCTCCAGAAGCATGGGATCACATGCAATTTAAAGATGTTATCGTCAAAGTTGCTAGTGTTGAACTCTACTATAAGGCTGTGCACTTCTACTTGCAAGAACATCCAGATCAGATAAATGATGTTCTAAATGTGCTTGCACTGCGAGTGGACCATACACGTGTTGTTGACATCATGCGAAAGGTTTTAGCTTATTCTACAATATTGCTTTATGATATTTCATATTGTCTTTCTTCTAATATTGACTTTGTGAGGATCTGCAAAATTGTGAATTTCAGGCTGGTCACCTGCGTCTTGTGAAGCCGTACATGGTTGCAGTTCAAAGCAATAATGTGTCTGCTGTGAATGAGGCTTTGAATGAGATTTATGTGGAAGAGGAAGACTATGATCGACTACGTGAATCTATTGATTTGCATGATAACTTTGATATGATAGGCTTGGCTCAGAAGGTGAGATGCAGTTGATTATCTTTGTTTCTTTTTCTACTTGATGCAAACTTAATTGTGCTGTTGCATGTAAGCAGATTGAGAAGCACGAACTTCTTGAAATGAGAAGAGTTGCTGCTTATATTTACAAGAAGGCTGGCCGATGGAAGCTGTCAATTGCACTGTCCAAGAAAGACAATCTTTACAAAGATGCAATGGAGACAGCTTCTCAGTCCGGTGAACGTGAACTTGCTGAAGAGTTGCTTGTTTATTTCATTGAGAAGGTACGATATGAGTGATTGTTGATGTTCCAGCCAAACTATGTGGTAGATAAGAACATCACAGCTCTTTGGACACAGAAAACTTTTACACTTGTGGCTGCCTGTGACACAATGCTTTTGGTGGAGTTCAGCTAGTTTTGTTAAAATGGCTAGAGTTTAGATTTCGATAAATTGAATGAAACTTTTGGCTTTTGACAGTAGTTCTTAGAGTCCTGCTGTTGCCTTTTCTTTCAAATCCCAATTGTGTTGACATTCATGGATTCTTGATACTTTTGTTGTTTAGAGTTCTAATCCTTCTCCATTACGTGCTTTTGCAGGGGAAGAAAGAATGCTTTGCTTCTTGCCTATTTGTGTGCTATGATTTGATTCGAGCAGATGTTGCTCTTGAGCTAGCTTGGATGAACAATATGGTTGACTTTGCCTTCCCATATCTCCTCCAGGTAATTACTTCCGCCTTGTAACTGCTAATGCTTATTGAATAATTTGCTTTCTCCTTCTCATAAGAAAATTGTTGTGTGTAATTTAATCACTATTGTGAAATTAAATTTACTTTTCAAACCATTTGGGGGGGTATAGATGTTGTGCTTTTCTATTAATTCGATTTGTCATAGGCCCAAACCAAGAATGATTGGCCATTTTTGTCTTTGATTAACCTTGGTTCATTTTTTTTTTTTTCCAGTTTATCCGTGAATACACAGGCAAAGTTGATGAGCTAATAAAAGACAAGATCGAAGCTCAAATTGAGGTTAAGGCAAAAGAGAAGGAAGAGAAGGACGTGATTGCACAGCAGGTAATCTGCGCTGAAGTCCTTGCTGTTTGTTGAATTGCCGAATTTTTCTCTCCCAAAAGTTTTCCATGACTCTTTACCAAGAGCACCATGATAATATAGCTGTACTCACCTCCTTTCTCAAATACTGTCGTACTTGCCTCTGTTTTTCTGTTACCTATTCATATATTCTTATGTTTTCTGCAGAATATGTATGCTCAATTGCTGCCTCTTGCTCTGCCTGCACCTCCGATGCCCGGTATGGGAGGACCAGGAATGGGGGGAGGCTTTGCTCCACCTCCTCCCATGGGTGGAATGGGAATGCCTCCAATGCCGGGAATGCCTCCAATGCCACCTTTTGGAATGCCACCCATGGGCAGTTATTGAGTTTTTGAGAAACATTGAAGATTTTCCAGGAATTAAGAGCAGGATAGCAGTTTGAGTTCTTCATTGAAGTGTGTGGCTGAGGGTAAATTTTATTTTTCATTTTTGCAGAAAGGGTCTTGAGGTTTCTTTGAAATAATTGCTTTTGCTTTCAAAAGGTGTGCCTATTATTAGCTGTTGATAATTTTTTTTGGGGGGGATAGAACTAGAAGACAGCATTCTTTTGGGCTATTGTAGACGCCCAGCCAAGGGATTTCTTGTATTATAAAACTAATTTCGTTTCATTGTGTATCCACGACCAAGAGAATCACATGATTTCTATGTTCTGGGGTGGACTTCTGGATGAAATTCTTTGATCGGTTCACTTGGAAAATGTCATGACGGCGTCCATTCTGGTGCTGTTCAATCAAAGTGATCCATAATTTGTCTTTTGGCTTTGTGGAAGGGAGTGATTGCATACGCATCTGTGAGTTTCTTTTTCCCCTTTGAGTATGAATCTGGAATGAGTTGCATTTCACCAAAATTACTTTGATGCTTTAGCATTCTAACTTTCTCGTTAAATTTTGGGCTACAATATTTAGCTGCACTGGCTGACTTTTGAATGGTATGAACATTTTCAATTTCCCCTCAGCTTATTCACCCCTCTAGCGTCCTCTATTTTGGTTGCCTCCAACGTCACAAGCACACAAGAACGTGGTCGGGTATAGTCGAGTCAAGTGGATAATCTGTTTAGCCTTCCGCCTCCTCTATTAGATTTTCATGACTCAACTCGAGCAGGGATGGAGTATTATTTTTTCTACTCGCTCGTCTCGATTAGCAAATGGAGACGCGAGTGAGCTCCACTAGGCTCAAATCGATTGCAATTACCTATTGAGAAATTGAATCTTATGTTTTTGTAAGAATATTATTACTTTTTTAAAAAATATATATTTTTTACATATTTGTAACGAATAATTAAAACTTGATTTTCCATTTCGAGCTTATTGAGATGAGTGTCGGCAAGCTCGGTTAGACTTGACAATATACTCGAGCTTGACTCAGAATGAGCGAGGCCATGTTGCACCGAGCCAAGTTGGAATTACTAACGAGTAATTTGGTCTGGTTCAACCTCTTGTACTGTTCATGGACTCGAGCTGTTTGGACAAACCCGGAGATTAATGTTTACTTTTCCCCTCAATCTGTCCATCGCATGGACCAATGGTTATTAGAAAGAACAACCACAGAAGGCACAGCCCAATCAACAACTACACCTGGCATTGAATTGATTGCCAACACTTTGTGGCAAATCTGGCGGATGCGCAACAATTTCGTCTTTCGTAATCAAGAACTAGACCCCAATCTTGTAGTGGAATTGGCGATTGCTCATACCAGTACTTCTGACGTTCCTGCGGTTATTCTTTCGCGCTCTTGCCGACAGATTTTCAACCCTGATCATCTGTGGCGATCTCCCGATCCAGCAGTTATTAAATGTAATATTGATGGGGCATATCATCCAGGAAGCACAAAGGGCTCAATGGCGTGTGTTTGTAGAGATAGTCATGGTAGAATCACTGATCTGTATTCAAACTCTTTTCGATCTCACTCGGCTCTAGAAACGGAGTTTAAAGCACTCACCTATACCCTTCATCACCTACTAAGTCAGCATCTACAAGACTGCAAGCTCGAACTTCAAATGGACTGCCTTATTGTCATAGAATCTATGAGGAATGAAGGATCGATGCCATGGGAGCTTCGGTTGCTACAAGCGGAGGCTGTCTTTTTGCTTTTACGTTTTCCCAACCTATTGCTGAATCATTGTAGGCGAGAAGGGAATAGGGTTGCCGACTAGGCCGCGAAGGCCCACAGCAATATTTTTTCGGCCCAGCACTGGCTTTTTAACCCCCCTACTGCTTTGCTTGATCTCTTGGTTGCGGATTCTGTAGTTTCAGGGTGTAATTTACCGGTTATATAAATATGAAAGTTCTCTTTCGACCAAAAAAAAAAAAAAACCTCTTGTACTGTTAACAAAATGGAGAGAAATTACGATTTTAAGGCTTCGTACATCGGTGTGGCTATAATTACTTAGACGTGTTATTTTGTATGGGATATTTATTAATGATAGCTTACGCATTGGCGTGTTTTTTCTTCCTTATATACTAAAGTTTAAATTCCACTTATTTTCATTCATATCTTTCATTTCATTTAGAAGATAATAGGTATCAATGTTGCTATTTCATTGTTCAAATTAAAAGAACTTCTATGAATTATTTTTGGACCATTTGATATTATAATAGGTACTACTGTATTATAATCATCACACGTGAACAATCTATCAATAATTTATCAAGTAACATAAAAAAATCTGTCGTAATATGGAAAAACACACATAGGAATTGTGAAATGGAACCGACGTATAGTATCGTATTACTTTACAGCCTTACGCATGATAAATTTTTTCTAAAGTAAAAGAAAAGGTAAAACTCTTTTGGCCAAAATTCAGAAAAGGAAAGAATTATGATCTTAATTTGTTATCGGAGAAAAAAGGAAAAAAGAAAAGAAAAGGAGGCCGAGGTGTCGACAGCGGGCAGTGTCTGGGGCGATATCTCAAAGCTGTCGTCTCCTTCAATCCCTGTGGATCATCCGGTCCTTGGAGACGACATTGCACTGCCGCCACAAACGCCACCTGCGTCTCATGGTTGGACCGTAGGTAGAACAACCACAAACCATGGCTGTTTCCTTGAACTCAGTCGTGGGTTTCGGCTCCAAGGTAAGAAAGAACCAACCGCTCGCTTTGCTTCTTTACATGGGTTTCTGCTCAGATGAGCTTGTCTGCGTTGTCTTGGAAAACCCATTTAGCCGCTTCTTGATTCTGTGCTTCAGCAAGTTGAAAGACTGGACCTTTTTATTGCTGTACTGTAGATTGTCTTGATGTGAGTGAGTGAGTTCTGCTCCTCTCATTTCCGTATTCAAGCGTCGGTAGAAATACTTGTTTCGTCTGTTTTGCTTCTCTTCCGCCGTGATTCTGCGGCACTTTTTATGGTGGGCATTTCGATTCGGGCTTAACTTATTCAGGGTGGAGCAAGACCCAGTAGAGCTTTGTAATATATTGACCACGTGGGAACCATAGGATGAATCTTTTCGTCGACGAACAAAATCTCCTCGTGATATCTGAATCTTCATGGTAGCCATATTTCTCAAAACGGGATGCAATTATATATCCTTATGATTTCTTGTTCTTTTTATTTTTTGGTTTTTGGATCGGGTATATATCCTTATGTTAGGCAGCAAGTTTGTCGTATTTTTGTTAGGCAGTAAGTTTGCCGTGTTTGATTATGCTAGTTATGCGTAGCAGCTTAAGAAGGTGAAGATCTGCTTTAAAATTCCTTAAACTTATGGTGTTGAGTGTTTGATGTTAAAGGACTTCAGTCCAATGGCATCAGCAGACACGCAGACATGCCTAACTGTTGTTAATTTACCACATTTGCATCACTCAAATTATTTTGCCGCATGAAAGAATGACTGTGCCCATTGATTGTATCAAATTATTTTGCTGCATGAAAGAATGACTGTGTGCATTGATTGTATCAAATTATTTTGCTGCAATCAAGATGATCTTTGCAGTTGAGTTCCTATTTAACTAAGTTGCAGGTTTGAAGTGTTGAGAATTGTTAAAAGTCGCCTGTAATATGCTTGTTGGATCAATGCAATTCTGTCCTTATAAGAAATAGCGGGCACATTCGAGAGTAATGATCTGGAAACAGAGTTATCAGGTGACAAGATAGTGCTCAACTTAGTGGAGTCAATGGTCTGTCCTGCCTGTGCTCTAATGGAAAAGATGCTTATAACTGTAACTGGACAAAATGATCAAGTACTTTGGATCCTGCAAAAATAGTAATTCTCCTCTAGTAAATCCTTGGAACCATATAAAAATTATTCAACGAAACTTGGTCATCAGACAGATATCCAATTACTGCCTGTAGATCTCTATCTTGCCACATTTGCATAAGATTATCTGTTTTACTTGAAGCTTAGAGGATTCGTACTTTTCTTTCAGTAGTCCATGCCCTGTAGTAAACTTCTATCCCTTCCCTGCAACCTACTTTACAGCTAGTGGTTAAGTTTGCTGCCGTTACACTTTCTTGTTCTTGAAGAGCTTTAGTGATAAACATTTCATAGCTTTAGCAGGCTATAGTGGACTTCCATGGGGCCTTCCTGAAGTAGTGGCATGAAACAGATACAGTTGTGCTGAAATTTCTTAGCTACTTACGTGTATAGATTATGTGATTTGGCAAATTCCGCTTTCTGTCTTTCCCCGGAGTTCTTGAATATGATGGAAGTTTCTCAAAGGTGCAGGTAAGGAGCCAGCAGGTGTCTACTTCTTATATGAAAGGTTCTGAATTCAAGCAAAACAGCTTTCTCTCCCATTTGAGTATGCCTCGCTTAGGCAGAGCACGTCGGGAACTGCATCTTTCAGTTGCGGAGAGTGACCAATTTTCCATAGATTCTGCAGTTAGGAATTCTGGTGATGCTGAGAAATCAGCTTCTGAAATTGGTGTCGAGAGCTCCAGGGACATTACATCTGAAACTTCCAGTGGACCAGTCCCTAATTCAAATCCAGACCAGGATCAGTCATTGAATGCCAAGTCGCAACCTACACCAAAAAGATCACCCTTAACCGCGCGAGAGAGACTAAGAGCAGCCCGAGTTCTGAGCAGATACTCTGAAGCAAAGACATCGAAATCAGAAATGGGTAGCAAAGTATTGGATGCTCTAAAAGAGAGTGATCGTGGGAAGAGGAGATCTGGGCTTCCAGAAGCCCCTACTAACATGTTTGATGACAGCAAGCGTGGAATGCCTAAGAAGGGCTTGACATTCCAGTTTCCAGGTGGTGTTGATTTGTTTGTCGTTGCCTTCTCGTTTGTGTTTATCAGCACAGTGATGTTCGCAACGACTTACCTTGTGTGGAAAGTTGGAGCCATCCATTTTAATGAGTACTAAGGTGGCGGAAAATAGGATTTTGGATTTGTGAGCACGTGGAAGTGGAGAACTATCCCAGTTGTAGGCACTTGAAATGCTCCTGTGGATTGAACATTCCTACTTATGGATTAGAAATTGCTTGGTTGAACCTTATGTAGCCTCTGCTATGTAGATAAATGCATTTAAATTACTAGCTTGAATCTAGATAAATAGAAAAAACTTAGTTATATACTTCAAATAGTTTGAATGTGCTCCTACTGTATTCTTTTTCTGGTTCTCCGTTGTGATATATCAACAATGATCTCTTCTGGGATGAGCTCAGCAGTTGTTGCATTGACAGTACCTTTAGCTGCTCTTCCTTGTGGAAATCGAGATGTGACGGGCTATGTTGTCCTTCCTGGCGGTGATATGGTAGATTCTTTTGGACGGTGCAACCCATGTTTTCACATTAAGGAAAAAACAATTGTTTCCCCTCAAAAGATACCTCTAGCATGGTGCAGCCCATGTTTCTAGCTGTTTGTTTATGTGGGGTTTGCAACATTTCCGGGCATTGACATCTCACTGTTTTTCGTACAAATTCTCGTAATTCTAGCCACAAAACCAATCTTCTCCAGCTGTAATGTACCATGAACCATTTAAATGCTCATCAACAACATGTTCCTGTTGAAACCATGAAGAAAGAAATCATTCTTGAACAGGCCCTGATCCGTGAGACCATCATGGTGACCCAGCAATGGGCTCCTCCATAAACCCAGTCTAATCTTATGCTGGACCAGCCAGAGCCGACCATATCTTTGATCAATTTGGGACCCGAAGGGAAAGCTGCAAGGAGGGACTCCCTAACAAGTGGGATTCACAAGCATGAGAAAAAGGCAAGAAAAGAGAGAAAATATGGTCACCACAAGTCATGAAAGAGATCGGGGAAAATTTCCAGGGTTGAGTGGGGTTTTGATTTGAGGTCATGTCAATCGTTAAAAGTCACTCTTTTATGGTGATCTACAATGTATTTGCGTGTAACGTCATGACCCTACCCTGGTACTGACTTGGTGTTATTATTGAGGCTCTGTTTGTTTTGTTGTGAAGGACTCTCTTGACCCCTGCATCCCATGATGGTAGTGGACAATGAGCTCAAGAAAGGGACTAAAAGATTGCACGGGGTGGGTCACGAAGGAGCGAACCTTTTCTCACGCGAGCCAATGAATCTTGTGAAATCAACACGATCCAATGATTCTCGATCAATATATACCCTCGTGGTGCTCGAAGAGCAATATGAAGTCCGAGGTGAAGATGTCTGCACGAGAGAAAGAAAAAGAAAAGAAGGGTACGTTGCTGAACATACTGAGACAATACTACCTGGGGCTTCGCAATTATTGATAAAGAAAGGAATGAGGCACATGGAAAATGAGCCCTCTCTTTGATTGATGAGCTTTTTCAAATTGTTGTGGCCGAACTATACTCTCCACAAGTTCTTGGAGTTGTATAATTTAGACTGAAAAAGTTTTGCGGCAAAAGCTGAAGAGGGTCCACCAGGCCAACCACCAGTATTGGCCAGCAATAAAATGAGCAATTTAAGAAAAAAGGAATCATTTTGAGGTAATTTAGAAACTCATTCTGTTTTGGTTATGGCAGCAAGATATAATAGCCCCACCCAAAAAACATATGTAGATGTTTATGAGTTGTGGAGAGCACAAAAGAACCCAAATGAAAATGAAAAGATCACATGCAGCATTAGAAAGCACTAAAAGAACATTAAACGCAAAAAAAGGGCATCTTCACTTCTTGAAGCCCATTAATTTGCACAGTTGAGCAAAGCCTAAAGTTACATGACCTGCAAATAATTCACCCAAAAGGAGCTAAAGCACAAAAGGTCAATCGTCTTCATCACAATGGTTGAAAGAAGCTGTCGATCAATTGAAATGATTCGCCAAAAATGGTTTAATTGGTTCTTCAATTGTTTATTAATGCTTCAAGGTCAATTGCTGTCGGGGAAATCTCAGTGATTCTCTCTTTTTGGGGGTTTGGTTTAGGTAAACCCATGATCCCCAGATGCACCAAATTAGATGTGCTTTTTCCAAATGGGCCACACCAATATCTATTCTACTGTTTCTTGCTTTTGTCCATTTTCGAAGTGTGAACATGGCCATTTACGATACTCCTCCAGGACAATATCTTCTCTTACACTTCAAGATTTCCTGAGAGCCCTCCTTGTTGTTTGCCAAAGTCCACCAGAAAATTCATGCTGAAGTGACAGGCAGATATGGATGATTTGCCATCTCTTGACCATATTCGTAGAGTTTCTCTTCACCAACACATCACACCAATCACGGTCTAGTACCGGTTCCAGTGGCAGAGATTATTAGTTCAAGAACAGTGGTTCTTCATACGGATGAAGGAGATATAAAGCTGGGAATCTTTCGCTGATTTGCCAGGGAAAGATTGTGGCCTTTTGTTATGGAGAACTTGAATTGGCTCTCTGAATGGTCAGGAGAAGCAGATTGGGTTCATTCTGATGAACAATTGAACCGGGGTTCATATCCGATACCGTCTGAAGCGGCCATGTTTAATCCGATTCAAGTATGTGATGAAAATTTTCCCTGGTTGATCCCCATCGGAGGAGTCATGGCGGACGATAGAGCGACGAGCGCAAGTGCAAGCGCGAGCGCAAGCGCAAGTGTTTCCAAGAGTCACAGCCAAGCCGAGAAAAGGCGCAGAGACAGAATCAATGCGCAGCTCGCCACTTTGAGGAAGCTCATTCCCAAGTCTGAGAAGGTTTAATCTCTCTCTCTCTCTCTCTCTCTCTCTCTCTCTCTCACACACACACACACACACACACACACACACACACACACACACACACACACTGAATTGATGCAAGATATCAGAAAGAAAGATGCGTTGTCTGCGTAATTTTGGTCTGCTTCATCGTTGTCAGTCGATCCGTCTAGTTCGTAATACATGTTGCCCATCAATGATTGATGTCTATGTTTGAACATAGTTAACAACACTCATTGCAGTTGCGTTTGTATTGTATTGATACGAAGCAGGTTTACACACATCACTTTGTCGAATTCGCAACTCAACATTCTAAAGTCGAATTTCTAATCTTTACCATTTTCGCCTCTGCTCATTGTCGCCAAGGTTAGTTCAGTTTCGAGCCCAATCTTGAAGCCGACCCCCTCTACTCGAAGTCAAGAACTTTCATGATGAGCCTAGCTCAAGCCTAATTAGACCCATCTTCATTACAATGAATCAAATCAAGTGGAATCTTGAATCGAGTTTCCGTCCTTTAATTTAGGGCCGTTTTGCTGGTTCGATCCATGACAGATCGACTGGCTATCAAAGTCGGAAACTCTGCGAGGAATTACTCTCTCGCGGACTCTCTCATTTCGAAAGGAGCTATGTTTCAATCATTTATTCGCATTACATTGTTTGATCATGCGTGCAGATGGACAAAGCAGCTCTCCTAGCAAGCGTGATCGACCACGTCAAGGACCTGAAGCGAAAGGCCTCCGAAATCAGCAAGTCCGTCACCGTCCTTCCCTCCGAGGTCGACGAAGTGATCATCGACTGCGAAGACCCCGAACCCAACAAGGGCGGCAATGACAGTGGCGCCGTCCTCATCCGGGTCTCCATCTGCTGCGACGACCGGCCGGAGCTGCTGTCGGAGCTGACACGGGTCATCAAGGGCCTGAAGCTGACCACGGTCAAGGCCGACGTGGCCTCCGTGGGCGGCCGGATCAAGAGCGTCCTCATGCTGTGCGGCGACGCAGCCGAGGGAGGCCGCGGCGGTGGCGATCGAGGAGCGTGCCTGAGCTCGCTCAAGCAGTCGCTAAAAGTGGTGGTGAGCAGGATCGCCTGCTCATCGATGGCTGCCTCGAACTGTCGCATCCGAAGCAAGAGGCAGAGGTTCTTCTTGCCTTGCCAGAGTCCATTGCCATGATAACATGCTCCGGTATTATGATCTACGACGGACTTTGATGGTATTGATGTTCTGTTGTATGTGTATGTACATATTTTGCATGTGAATTTGGGATGTAATCTGATTAATAATTCTTAGGAAGATGAATTTTTTGTTTTCCTTCAACTAAAAAGAACAGAGAGAAAAAGCAGATCCTAGAACATATCTATTTTACTGTGACACGAGCAGCCAAAATTGCAATTAAAGGTGAAGCAAAGATAAGATTGGCCACATCGGTATATATTCAACATCCCATCAATCAAGAAAAAGTTTTGAAATCTTGACTTTGGTCGTCCTTTTAGCTAATATCAAGGAATCGATTGGACGATGTTCTTTTTTCAATCTCTGCCACAGGAAAAGTTCCTGTGTAGACTGCGGCATATCTTGCTAGGTACATATCCGACGAGGATTTTTTCTGTTTTTTGGGCTTGGCTTGTTTGAATTCTTGACACCCTATTGATATGAAAAAAAGAAGAAAAAAAAAGAAAGAATGTAACGCTTTAGAATAGTAAAAATCGGGCCTAAGCCTAAAATATAAAAGCCCGCTTTGGCCCGAAAAGGGAAATGGAGGGATGTTCTCCAGGCCGATGATGCTGTATAAATCTTGGAGGCTATGCTATGAACACTAAACTCAATTGACTAAATCTGATGGGACGCGAGATCAATTGGTCGATACTCGGTTTCTGAACTAAATCGGTACACTTCATTAACTTATTCACCCATGGCTTTCGGCACACGATACGCACACAAATGATATTTGGTGAGTATAGAGTCGCGAAAGAAACACTCATTTTAAATAAGAGTGCGTGATTATCAAGCCATTAAATTTATTGGATAACAATCATCATATTTTCTATCGCACTCATAATTATGAAACTGAAAAGAAATGGTGCAAATCCAATGAATATAGGAAGGACAGGACAAAAACGAAGATTAGGATGACAATAGACCAAAACCCAACTGAAGAGACATGGAACATGCAATGTGTAATTTGCCTACATTAGCATTAAGCAAATCCTAGGAAAAGCGGTTACTTAAGTGGGAATCAGTTGAAATTTTGGAGGAAGTTTAATAACTCCTCTCCCCTCTCCCCAAAATCTCTCACCAAATCCCAACTTCCATCTCTCTCTCTCTCTCTCTCTCTCTCTCTCGTGCAAAGGAGAAGAAGATGATGACGATGATGCAATCAATTTGGGGTAAGGGGCAATAAGAACAGCAACAGAAACAGAAACAGAAACAAACGCTTTTCTTGTTGCGACTCATGAAGTGGTTATGTCAAAGGTTTGGCGGTTTCACGGTTCCTTGCCCCCAACAACCCCTCCTTTCCCTCGGCGGTTAACAACCTTTTCCTTAAATCCTTCCCCCCCACCGCAACCCTCTCCGTCCTCGCCACCCATATTACCCCAACGACAATCCCTTACAAGAGAAAAACACCAGTTTCCTCCCACCACCGCCACTCTCCCCCCCGCACTTCATCTCGCGCTTCCTCCGGCGGCGGCGGCGACATGAGAGTCACCAGCGTCGACGGCATCGACCGGGTGAAGGGCTCCTGGAGCCCCCAGGAGGACGCCACGCTGATGAAGCTCGTCGAGCTGCACGGCCCCCGCAACTGGTCCCTCATCAGCACCGGCATCCCCGGCCGGTCGGGGAAGTCCTGCCGCCTCCGCTGGTGCAACCAGCTCAGCCCCACCGTGCAGCACCGGCCCTTCACCCCGCTGGAGGACGCCACCATCGTTGAGGCGCACAGGGTCCACGGCAACAAGTGGGCCACCATCGCCCGCCTCCTCCCCGGCCGGACCGACAACGCGATAAAGAACCACTGGAACTCGACCCTCCGCAGGAAACGCCCGGGTGAGCAGTCGTCCATGTCGTCCGAGTCCAATTCCGAGAAGCACCCTGGCCATGACAACACCGCGGCCGAGTCCGAGAACGACTTGGAGATCAAGAGGCAATGCCTGCGGGTCCTCCCGGATGAGAATAGTCGCGACGGAGAGGTGAGGCCCAAGTGGCCGAGGACTTCACTCACACTCTCTCCGCCCGGCGGGAGCGTCGTAGCTGCGCTGGAAGATGACAAGGCAGCACCGAATCACGCTGACGGAGATCAAGACCCGGCAGCATCGACGCGAAGTGGTGACGCAAAGGTCGCAGCGGCAACAGCAGCTATGGATGATAGCTGTTTGGTGATGATCATGAAGCGCATGATCGCGGAGGAGGTTAGGAAGTACATCGACACAATGTGCATGCAACAAGGAGTTGCATCGGGAGTCCGCAAGCCGGAATCTTCATCGACCGTAAAGGACCCGTGAAGCCATCATCTTGATTTCCTTAGCGATCGGCTCTAGTGTTTTGGGTCATTTTCTTTAGGGTTGCTTCGGTTAACTAGGGGAATAACATAGAATAATAGAGTCCACCACCAGTGCTTCTGATGCGTTTTTTCCCTCTATTTTCAAAAGAACAGCGGAGGCAGGAACGTAGTTATCTTCATCAGGTGAAGGCTGAAGGCAACGATTCTATGTACATAGGATGACATTTTCCGCCCCGATCTTCTTCCATGTGAGTAGTGATCCTCATGGACTGAGTAAATGGTCAAGTGTGATGGAAATAGTGTTCAAGCATCGTGAAGGGTCCCGTAAACTGGTCAAGTGTGATGGAAATAGTGTTCAAGCATCGTCAAGTGTCTGAATAGATTCTGTACGACATGTGATGTATTATGGAACACAAACAAGTAAACCAAGTACCATCAAAGCGTAAGCCTAATGATGCTTAAAAAAGGGATAGACATTGGTCAGTCCGGATCAGTTCCAAAGACTAATTCTAAATAATAATCAACTCAAACGAAGCGGGCAAGAACAAGAAGCGGTCGTTGTCCGGCAGCCGGTAGCTCTACTAAGCAAAACCCGAAAGGCTGGAATTGCGTAAAACCATCCATGAAAAGTAAACCGAGAACAGAACCAGCTTCTTCTGGAAGAGGCTTAATCCCGGAACCAGACAGGTTCAAGGTCAATTTCAGTTCTCGGATTCCTTCATGTTTCACAATCAGAAGAAATCCTCATTACCTAAAAACAAATTTTCCCGTAAGAGCAAAATCAAAACCTAAAACTATATTCTGCTAATGACGACACAGTAATAGTTATCAAAAGAGAATGAGAATGTGGGCAAGTCCTCATGTGATGAAGTTAAAGGGATTATGGAAGGATTTTGAAAGTTACTTCGACAAGTGATGGTTCTTACATTGAAGCTCCATACTAAAAAACTGCCTGGTCTTAGGCTGGCTCAAGTTTCTTAAAAATGAGAAGCAGACCAGTTCACCTGAAACCAGCTTGGGACCAGACCAAACAGGCTGATTCCAACTGGTTCTTTCATCGAACTGGACCAATCGCACGCCTGAATTTGATCAGCAAAACATATTTCAAGTGGAAAAAACCTGTCCTGGCATGACACAGTTAAACCATAGCCACAAGAATACACAACTGAGTCCTATTTTCACCAATCAATGAGGATTAAAAAGATAAATGGAATGGAGGACCACCTTTTATACAGCTCATTCACAAAAACAAAGCAAGAATAGAAGACAGGATGTTGATTTTGATGGGACATAGAAATTATTTTAAAGAAAACTTTAATGAAACTCAAGTGACAACTAAAATTTCGGGTTAATTGTGGATGACTCAATGCCGACTTATGACCGAAACTCTAAAAGCTCCCAATAGTGCTATAAGAAAGAATCTCACAAATCAAAACCAATTTGAGATAAATTCCAGTTTCTACATCCTCTTGGTTGCGTGATTATATGAACCATATCAACCCCAGAAAACCGATGCCGAAACCTGAGTCATTGCTCACAAAATGTCAACTTTATGCCCTGAAGAGATATATAGGATCTCACCCTTTATACCAACACATCACCAGAAAGGCCTCACCTTGAGATATCGCCTAGCAAATTGCACGACAAAGGCCTCGACTTTGTCGCAACCAAGCGCACAACTTAATTCGAAGAAGAAAGAAAAACAGAGACTTTCTCTCACCCCCGGTCTCCGTCAGCAAATATAATTTACTCAAGCATATCAAGATTCAACTACTCGGCGGATTCAAAGTGCCAAACATTACGAACTAGATTCTGTCAATAAGTTCCGATCCAAAAAGAACAAGACACGGAACGGTACAAAACGAGAAGCCTACTCTTCTACAAGTACCGGTTCCTAAAAAAGGAGCATGCTTTAACGAAAAGAACACGACTAGAGGACGAGACCCGCCTTCCCGAAGATGTCTACTTCGATCTCTGCCTCATCTTTCTGCGCTTCCTCTTCAACCTCCTCATGCGCTTCTTCTTCCACTGCTCACGACCGCCATCGAACCCCGACAAAACAAACGGGAAAAAGCACAAGATCAACAAACGATGCGATCGGCATCGACCGATTAACCATCGCCATGTCGGAATTCCGGAATTGAGCTTACCTTGGCTCTCATGGTGACGAGTTGACGATCGCTCCGGTTGCCTTGCCCTTGGAACCCTAGCTCCGATCTGACGGCACGGTGAGATTTCGGAGAGGGTTTTTGAGAAAGGGAGGATCAGATTGAAGGCGTAACTCGCGTTTATATATATGTGTGTGAGAAAACCCTAATTCTTCTTGGTGGATTTGATTTTGCAGAAACTCAAGGGGAAAATTACACAAATAGTCCCTATATTTTCACTCAATGTCCAATTTCGTCCCTGAACTTTCGATTGGCTCAATTTGGTCCCTGAACTATTGATAAAATGTCCGATTTAGTCCCTGAACTTTCGAATGGCTCATTTGGTCCCTCCCTCAACTATTAATAAAATGTCCGATCTAGTCCCTGAACTTTCGATCGGCTCAAGTTGGTCCCTGAACTATGATGAAATGTCCGATCTAGTCCTTCGTTACTATATTTCTTTTTTTTTTCTTTTTTTCCTTTTTTTTTCCTTTTTTCCTTTTTTTTTCCTTTTTTTCCTCTTTTTTTTTCCCTTTTGTTCCTTTTTTTTCTTTTTTTTTTTCGCTTTCCCTCCGCCGGAGCCGGCGGAGGGCCGGCGTCCGGCGAGGGAGCCCTCGCCAGATCGGCGAAGGCCCTCGCAAGCGGGCGAGTCCTCGCCGATCTTGCGAGGGAGCCCTCGCCCGACGCCGGCGAGGGGCTCTCCCTCGCAGATCTGGCGAGGGCCGTCCTCGCCGACGTCTGCGAGGAGAGCCCTCGCCGGCGTCGGGCGAGGGCGAGGGCGAGGGGCTCCCTCGCCGGCGTCCCTCGCAAGTGGGCGAGGGGCTCTCCTCGCCGGCGTCGGGCGAGGGGCTCCCTCGCAGATCTGGCGAGCGAGCCCCTCGCCCGACGCCAGGCTGCGAGGGGCTCCCTCGCCCGACGCCGGGCTGCGAGGGAGCCCCTCGTCGGCGTCGGGCGAGGAGCACCCCTCGCCAGATCTGCGAGGGCGGCCCTCGCCGGCGTCGAGCGAGAGGCTCCCTCGCCCGACGCCGGGGTGCTCCTCGCCCGACGCCGACGAGGGGCTCCCTCGCAGCCCGGCGTCGGGCGAGGGAGCCCCTCGCCCGACGCCGGCGAGGGGCTCCCTCGCCAGATCTGCGAGGGAGCCCCTCGCTCGACGCCGGCGAGGGCCGCCCTCGCCTGCGTCCGGCGAGGGCGACCCTCGCCGGAGCCAGCTTCCCTCCACCGGAGCCGGCGGAGGGAAGAGAGAATAAGCAAAAAAAATTAAAAAAAAATTAAAAAATTATTTAAAAAATAAAAATAAAAAATAAAAAAGGAAAAACAGTAACTAAGGACTAAATCGAATATTTATCAATAATTTAGGGACCAAATCGCCGATCGAAAGTTCAGGGACCAAATCAGACATTTATCAAATAGTTCAGGGACCAAATCGAGCCAATTAAAAGTTCAGGGACCAAATCGGATATTTATCAATAGTTTAGGGACCAAATTGAGCCGATCGAAAGTTCAGGGACCAAATTGCACATTAGGTAATAATATAGGGACCATTTGTGACATTTTCCCAAACTCAAGAGAGGCACGGGGAGTCCAACTTGGGCCTGGCCCAACATGCGATACATCTTGGGGGACAAATGGGCTTCTAGGTGTGATCTGAAGCTCCTTTGGGCCTGGCCCAACAAAGTGATGTGTGACTTTTCTATGCATTGTAAATTCACAACTACTCAAAGTGATGAAAACTTTCTATAGGAGAGAGTATTGTAGGTGAATTAATCACGTGAAGTAACTTTTTACATTTTTCTTTTTAGTGAATTTTGGGTTTTTATTATTAGGCCAGCTTTTGGCATAGAAAAATACCTACACATGGCTTTTAGACGAGTATCGTATGTGTTTGCGATTATTTTTGTAAATCAAGTTCTTCAACAGATCAACGATACGATTTTGAGCATGTAAATCTTTTCTCAGGATCGGCACTAGGCCCAAGAAAAATTCTTGGGTTTTTTTTTTTTTTTTTAAAGTTTGTGCTGGTTGATAACTAGTGCTTTTATCAAATAAGTGATTTACAATAAGAAAAAATATAATTAATATATTCTCAACCTTGCTAGTCATTTTTCACCTCATATAAGAATGTATGTTCGACCAGTAATTTTCTTTATGATGAAAAAAAATTACATATAAAAAATAGTCAATTTTTCTAACATGTATCATATATACCTTATTAAAACTTTTATATTACGTTGAACAAATTTCAATACATTTGTATCTCATCAACTATTCACATGATAACTTAGTTTACTATTTACTTTTATGTACACAAGCGTCTTGTCTTCCCAAATATATAAAATATGCATCACAATATCAACTATTTATGCACTAACGTGAGTTGGGCATAATATCAAACATGTGATAAGCATAGCAGGAATAGAGAAGTGCTTGGCCGATTTATAGTGGTCCTTCTCCAAAACCCTGCTCACTCCGCTCCCGCAGATCGTTAAGGAGTTGTACCCAGATGACTAATCTTAAACCTTGTACAAAGGTTGGTTTATAATGGAGCAAAGTCTTCTTTAGAAATAGGGAGCACCCTGTTACATAATATTTCTCGTACAAGTTTCAATCTTTCTAGAGTTCCGATTGCAAAGTGTATGTATACAAGAGCTTTTAGCAAGTGTATGCAGTGTTCTCCACCTCTGCGAAAGAAAGAGGAACCCAACTCATACAAAAAAAAACAAGCTCAACTAGCCATTAGACACATTTTTATTTTATTTTTGGGTCAAACATTAGACTCATTTCAAATTAGGGGTGAGCACCGACCTAAAGTTGACCCTGGACTGACCTTGGACCCGCCAAATCATGCCGGTCCTGATCCCGTTTCCAGGGAAAGTGGATCGGTCGTTGGTCCCAAGATCCTTGAACTAGCACCATGGGTGTTGGTCCTCGATCTTGAGAGTTTAGGGTTGGTCCAACCCGCACCAACTCTAATTATATATATTTTATATTTTAGATAGATATATTATATTTTATATATCTAATATATTTATATATAATATATTTATATCTATTTTAAAGAGCAAACTCTAATGTAAACAACATTAAACAGTATTGAATGACATCAAACGACAACTTCCTCCTCAAGTACTCTTGTTCTCCTTTCTTATTTATCCTCTTCAATTTTTACTTGAAAAAAAACTATAACTTTTCGGTTGTGAGCAACCTTGCCCTACTCAAGGCGTGATGCTCGCAACACTTGCTCTGCTCACCACACGACGCTCGCTCTGCTTAGCGCTCAATGCTCATGCCTCTTGGTGCTTGATGCCCACGCCACTTGTCACTCAATGCTCAAGCCGCTCTCCTTTCTTCATTGGCCTCACTTGTTGCCAAGTAAATCAGATTGAAATAAAGCATTAATTAGAAACTCTCATCGCTCATGAGCAACACTCATTGTTCGTCACCCACCTCGCGGCTTGCCTCTGTTTGCTTGCCTTGCAGTTCACCCTCATCTTGTGGCTCACACTTGTTGGTGGATATGTAATTTGAAATAGTAGATTTGTCTTTTTAGAGAATTAAAAAAAATGAAACAAAAAAAATATCACTTGATTCCAGGTTGACCCTAGAACAAACCAACCTATCGAGTCTGTCCAATCCTTGGTTCTAGGCTCAATTGGGTTGGTCCTTAGTCCCAAAAAAATGGGGACTAATATTGTGCAGATTAATCTCTAGGTTAGGTGCTAGACGAATCCAACCCAGATCATGATCACCCCAATATTAAATGGCTAGAAATTTGACTGTTGAGTCTCCTCGGTTTCTAACCAAAAAAAAGAAACACTTAACATTTAAGTACAAGCAATTTAATGATAATTGTAGCTAAAAGAAGCAGTATAATTATAAATAATAAATCACAAATTTGAGTGACTTTTATAATCAACACCAATCAAATTGGGGTCCAAGATTTTTGACCGCAACCTTTTACTATCAACACTCTCAATGAGCTTGTACATCAACTGTTTACGATTTTAGATCTCTACTTTTCAACGAAGATTAAGTAACTTTCCACGTCCGAAGCAACTGAGAGTCCCAAAAAGGAATTGGCCGATGAGTCATTAATCACGCACGTTTCGCCGTATCAATTCATTGGGCGGGCTAATAAATTTACCAGTTCAATCGCTTTCCTTCCACATGCGTGTCGCCATCTCACGGGACGTCAGTGATTCAGTGCCATAAGGCAAAGCAAGACGAGGAAAAGGAAGAGAAAAGGGCGAGAGATAGGCAAAAAGATTTTTTAGTAATATTATATATATATTATAATGTATATCTAATATCTTTAGTTATTTATAGTGACGGGACGGGATAATCTTTTATAGTGATGGGATAATCTTTCTGTTCGCATCCACACAAAAGATAAAACAACTTGGCAAGTGGTAAAAAGCAAAAACAACCCAAAAAATCGATGCTTTTGCAAGAAGCTAAGAAGATACAAAAACCCTAATTTCTCTACACAAAACAACACCCACCTAAAAGGAAAAAAATCCACCTACAAACAAAAGAGAAAACGGTTCATGCTCAAGGAAAGGGACGCTAGTGGAGGGAGGTCGAGGAGATGCAAGATATTTTCACGCTCTTCGACTCGTTCCCCTGGCTCAGACCCACGGCCCGGCCGAGTCGACCGGGAGAGTCCCCCGGCACAGCGGGCAAACCGGCCGTGTCATGAGCCACCGGTCCACGCACGTGCAGTGGTAACGGTGCCCGCATCGCGGCAACACCTTCACTTTGTCGCCGTCTTCGAACACCCCAAGGCATATGCTGCAGTCACCGGATCCCTCCACCCCCGATGACGTGCTGCTGTGCAGGACGATGGGCAGCCTGTTGATGGCGGCAGCGTCGAAGCCCGGCAGGGGCCGAGGCGGGCTCACGTCCGCCGCACTGCCGCTGTGAGAAGTCTCGGGAGGCAGGCCGTGGTAGCGGCAGACCCAGCGCACGTAGATTAAGAGGACGGTGACGAAGCAGACGATGCCAAACAGCATGATGACGTAGAAGAGGGTGTGGCCTTGGACTTGGACGTTGTGGTCGTCGAGCTCTGTGTACCGCCACTGGAACAGCTGCGAGTTTTGACAAGTCATGGTGGCGGCAGAGACGGTTGCTAGCGCGACGGAGGACGCGGCGGCGGCAGCGGCACGCTGGGACGGTGGCAGGAGTGAACGAAGACAAAAGACGAGTAGTGGCGGAGAACTAGTCCAAGTACTTATAGTTGCAAGAACTTTGTTAGCTCGACGAGCTTTCCAGGGTTTTGCCGATATTTTATGAGGGCCACTCGCTAAGACCACATGTCGCATGCAAGCCAAAAGTTAGATATTTAGTACTGTGCAAAAGAGGCATCTCGACCCTTGAATTTATCGCGTCTCGCCTAATCGAATTCACCTCAACCCAGGGCCTCGATCGACCCCGATGCATGCAGTTTGGCGCACCATGCAATGTAGAAAGGCTGCAATGTAGTCTTGGATTATTGATGACTATAATGGTACAAAAAGTCTGACTGCACCATGCAGCGTGTCGCGCAATATCAATGCTGATCTACACATTATAACATGACCTAATTATATGGCGCCCTCCTCCAATAATAGTATCCGGAGCGGACAAAGCTAAAGTTGCAAGAGGGAACTTACACAATGGCCATAAGATCATAAACTGATAAAATACATTAATTTATGTAAAAGTGATGGCGTGTTTTCCTATGTTTATAGTAGCAAAAGCTTGATCTACAACTTTTTAGAATTAAATAGAACCTTTCCGAGGTAAGATTTATCTTGGTGAGATGCGCCTAACAAGTAAAAGGGCCACTTGCTCGTCTCTTTTGGTGTTTAATTATATTAATCTATTCAATTTGTAAATCCTAAGTAGATGGGAAAAGGCTCAGGGTCCCACATGAGACGTGTGCACACTAAGGTAAGTGACGTGTTCATTTATATAATTATATATTTTTGGGTTGTTAAGGTTCATTTGAATTCCGCTACCCGAGCAGGCCACGGCCCATGCCCGAACGGTTGAGAGAAAAGAGAGATGAAGCTCGATGAAATGGTTCTCCATCTCAACCAAGGTCCAAGGTCAGTCGACCATTAATGAGTGCAAAGCTTCGGGAATATAGTTGTTTCATGCCGTCGGATATAGTAAAAGCTTTTGCTCATAAGCTCTGGCAAAAAAAATTTAGGGAGGCTTCGAGTTCAGTCTATACATGATAAAGAGCGTTGTAATATTCAATTACGCTTTCATTTAATAACTTAAATTTTAAAAATAATTGATAATAATCCCTTAAAAATTTCATGGTTGGACAGATAAAATGGCTTAGAGCACTCGCCTTCTTGCGCACTCGTGTTTACGTAAATGAAATGAAAGAAGTCAGCTTCTGTTATTCTATTGTCTTTCAATTGACCTCACCTCAAATGTCTGACAAGAAGGGGATGAGTTAGGTTACATTGCGTGTGGCTCCAGGCCACTGTCTAAGATTCTTTTTTTATTTCGAGATAGGATAGGTATGGGCAATCGCATTAAAATTTTGTTTTCTTACTCCCTTAATTTACTGAATTTCATGGACTAGCAATTGTCGATCGTGTCCACTACGTGGGTCAACGCCACGTGTCCCAATACTCTAGGACCCCAAATTCACCATGTTTTCTTTTCTCGAGAACTGGATAAACCTAATCGAGCCATTTTTGGTTAATAAAAACTTGCTGCTACACAAGCATGGGTGGGATTCATAATTTCATACATTCACTTTTTGACCTGTTCTTTAGTAAAGCGAAAAGGACAATTCTCAACGTCACTTCGATTATCATAAGCTTTTGCTTTTCGCATCATAAAAAAGTTTAAGAGGAGGAGGAGGAGGAGAGGTTATCTATAGCAAAATAAGGATATACCACAGGAGGTCTCGTAGTGGATTTACAGATCACCTACTAAAGGGGATTATAGGTAGCAATATTCGGATTCACACTTGGAGTGCAAAGTGTTGGAACCTTATTGGTGGAGCTCAATTACTTTTGGGGGTAGTGATGCATGGCCTCGACCCCGAACTTGGGTCAAAATCCTATTTCTTCTTCGTCCATGCCTAATCACTCAAATAATCAGCGGCACTATATTGAAGTGGAGTATTATGTCAGTTGTTATAAAAAGTTTATGTTGTTAAATAAAAATCTATATATCACGAACGAACATGCCATGCATCAATGCGGGATTACCTTGTCATTCATGGTCATGCATCATATTGTGATTTAATGAATTAATTTGGTAAAGTGTTGGCTATTAGTTTCGGGGCAAATAGTAACATATTAATCTATGGGCCCTGATAATAATTCTCTGGGCCTTGACCCGTCCCAAAACAATAGTGGGCCGTGAGGGTGGAGCCCACCAAGAGTCAACCGACTAAAGGAATCTGTGGAGAGGCCGTTCGTGAATTTTTCTACTATGACTGGTTTTACCGCAATATGACAATATTTCAATTGTTTTTGTGTATTTCTACATCTATTTATGCAATTGACTCTAAAGGAAAGCATGTAGTAAGATTTAATACATGCACAACTGTATTTAAAGTCTCACCCCAAAAGGATCCAAGTAGCTTTGACTGTGAAAGTAAACATCTTACCCTTTCAACCAGTATTCTGTTCATTCTCTCAGCTAAGCCATTTAGTGAGGCGTCTTGGGAGGTGCTTTTGATGTCGAATACCTTGTTGTCTACAATATTCATCAAAAGGTCCAATATACTCTCCCCCATTATCAGTTCTGATGCATTTCAATTTCTTTCCAGTCTGTCTCTCAACTGAAGCCTGAAATTGCTTAAAAGCATCTAACACTTGATCTTTAGTTTTCAAGGTATGAATCCAAATTTTCCTTGAAAAATCATCTATGAAGGTAACAAAGTAAAGAGAGCCACCAAGTGATTTTGTTTTCATAGGACTACAAACATCAGAATGCACTAAATCCAATATACCTGACTTTCTTGAAGGAGGGAAGCTTTTAAATGCAACTCTATTCTGTTTTCCCGTTAAACAGTAAGCACACTTCTTTAGCACCGAGCTTTTCAATCCTGAAAGGAACTTTTTCTTGGCCAATAGTGAGAAACCCTTCTCACTGATGTGACTGAGCCTCTTATGCCATAACTCAGCTGCATCTTCGCTGTTTACTACATTAATTTTGTCTATGGACAACTTTGCTTGCATAATATACGACGAAAAATATTTTTCACCTCTAGCCATAACAAGAGAACCTTTGGTGAGTTTCCATTGACCATTACTGAAGGTGTTGCAATACTCCTCATCATCCAATTTGCCTATAGAAATCAAATTCAAGCGGATATTAGGTATATGTTTAATATTATTCAATACTAACCTTGTGCCATTGCTAGTTTCTAGGCATACATCACCGATGCCTACAGCTTGAGCTAGCCCATTGTTTCCCATCTTTATAGATCCGAAGTCACCTGACCTGTATGATGTAAAGAAATCCCTACGAGACATAGTATGAACGGATGCACCATTATCAATTACCCAACTGGTCTCATGAGATACAATATTCACCACATCACCATAAAAAATAGTGAGAAAGTCTTCTTTAAGTGTAGCAACACGATTGTGATCACTGTCATTATCACTTTTCTTCTCTTTACCCTTCTCCTTTTGTTTCTCCCTTTTTAACTGGCGACAAAACCTCTAAGTATGTCCATTCTGATGACAATAATGGCACTAAACATTAGCAAATTTAATATACTTACCTCGCTTTTATCCCAACTTTTATCTCTATTTCTCGGACCTCGAGACTCACTTCTTCCCATTTTCTCAACAACCAAGGCATCATAATGTGAAGAGGACGATCCTTGTGCCTTCCTTCTCATCTCTTCATTCAAAATACTACTCTTGGCCAAATCCATGGTAATCATACCATCTAGGGCAAAATTAGACAAAGATGTTCGGAACGTCTCCCATGAGTCCGACAAAGTACCAAGCAACCATAGTGCTTGTATCTCATTATCAAACTTCATTCCCATCGCAGCCAACTGATTTATAATTCCTTGAAAAGAATTTAAATGATCAGTCAAACGAGTACCATCTTGATATCTCAGAGCCATCATCCGTTTTATCAAAAATAACTTATTATTCCCAGTCTTTCGAGCTTATCCCATAAACTGCATGCATGTATTTCCTCAATAATATAGTTTAAAACATTATCATTCACCCACTGCCTAATATAACCACATACTTGACAATGAAATATAGACCATTCAGCATCAGTTTTATTCTCTAGTTTTTCCTCAGCAAATACGGGCAAATAAAAATCTTTCACATATAAAAGATCTTCCATCTTCCATTTCCAAATATGATAATTCGAACCATTCTGTGTAATCATTCTACTCGTATTCATTTATATTGTTTAACACAAGGCAGAAAAATCAAGCAATAACCAGATGCTTTGATACCACTCTGATGGGAGAACAGTAACAATTCAAATAATATCGAATCAACGCAGCGGAATAAATAATCTCACATCTTGTGTAAATCTAATAGGAATCGATATAGTAGAGTAAAATAAATACCAAGCACGCGAACACAAGACGATTTTTTATGTGGAAAACCTCCTTGATGTGAGGAGATCAAAAACCATGGGACCGGAGTCCACCCGAAATTATTCACTATCAACGAAATTGGGTGAACAATGTTCGTCTCTAGCAAATACTAGAGGTACATAGCAACAAACACCTCAAGAACATAATTCTTGGCAATACACAAACTTCATAAGAGATCAATGAATATCTGTCCAAAAACACAAGTTTTGATCAATCCACGGAAAACCTAATGTAGGGAGCTTCAAACGAAAATCAAATCGTTCAGATTCAAGAAAATTGCGCCACAAACATGCTGACAAAATTTCAGCTCAATCGGACCACAAATCGAGCTTCGATGCCAGCTTGATGTAAATAAGATATTGCCCCAAACCCTAGATTTTCTGCTTTCTCTTTTTCTCTTATTACTGTTTCCTTTTTTTTTTTTTTTTGCGGCTATCTCTTTATATAGATAGTGAGAAACCTTATTTCTCTATATAACTTATTATATTGGCTCAATCCCCTTTTTGGACTTGCAACTCATTGAGCTTCCTCCACATAGGAATGAAGCTAGCTAACACCACTCTTGTCAACCTTAGCTCTATCAAACCCAAGATTTCTGGGAAATATTCATCCTCTGTTGAACTTGTCAAGTTTCACCTCCCATCTCTGCCCGACCTCCCTCCCCGTCATCACAACCAAAGGCCTGCCTCCTCACCTCATGAACAACCTCAAAGTGGTTTTCGACGTGGCGAGCCCCGGCTTTTCCAATATCATCAAGAGCTTGGGCCCCGATTTGCTCATTTACGACATTCTCAAACCGTGGTCGGCAGAAGCGGTGAAGTCTCATAGGCTACCATCGGTCGTCTTCTTCAGTGTTGGTGCAGGGTCGCCATCTTTTATGTTCCAGATGATCAAGAATACTGGCATGGAGTTCCCCTATGAAGTAATTTGTCTTCATGATTAAGAGCAGGCAAAACTCATAATAGACGACTCCACAGGCAGCCTAAACAACAAAGATAGGGTTTTACGATGTATTGAAAGGTCCTCTAACTTTATCTTGTTGAAAACCTTTAGAGAGCTGGATGGGAAGTACATGGACTATATCTCAAGTCTCTTGGGGAAAATTGTGGTGCACGTTGGTCCAATTGTAGAAGTCCCTAGCAACATAAGAGATGGAGATAGCATCATTGAGTGGCTCGACAAGAGAGAAAAATCTTCTACAGTTTTTGTGTCATTTGGTAGTGAATGTTTTCTCACTAAGAAAGAAAGAGAGGGGATTGCTTATGGATTGGAGCTTAGTAATGTGAACTTCATTTGGATCATTAGGTTTCCTGTAAAAGAGAGCATTGAGCTTGAAGAGGCAATGCCCGAGGGGTTCTTTGAAAGAGTGAGAGAGCGGATTGGTGATAGATGGATGGCGCCACGGGAAATGATTCTGGAGCATCCAAGCATTGGTGGGTTTGCGAGTCATTGTGGATGGGGCTCCATCATGGAGAGCATGAAATATGGGGTCCCGATCATTGCAATACCGATGCAACTTGACCAGCCCTTAAATGGACGGATGGTGGAGGATGTCGGGGTCGGACTGGAGGTGAAGAGAAATAAGAGCGGAGAGCTTGAGAGATTGGAGATAGCGAAGGTTATCAAAGATGGGGCTCCATCATGGAGAGCATAAAATATGGGGTTCCGATCATTGCAATACTGATGCAACTCGACAAGCCATTAAATGGACGGATGGTGGAGGATGTCGGGATCGGACTGGAGGTGAAGAGAAATAAGAGTGGAGAGCTTGAGAGATTGGAGATAGCGAAGGTTATCAAAGATGTGGTGGTGGAGAAAGATGGAGACAACGTGAGGAAGAAGGCAAAAGAAATGAGTGACAGTATTAAGAATAAAGGAGAGGGAGAATTAGATGAAGTGGCTGATGCTTTAGTCCAACTTTATGTGGGATATAATGAAGAATATGTGTCAAAATGAAGCCATGTAATGGCATTTGAATGGCTATCGGCCGCGTCTAATGGTCCATTGACAATAACCTTGCCGTCCCAATGCTGTGAAGTTTTTTTCAATATGTGTAGTAACTTGTCGATTATTTGTATTATTGTACGGGCATTCTAATTAGATTCTATAATAGTAATGACACGCGGAAGAACCCGTGTTCAGATTTATGCATATGCTAATGAATTTACAACATACCATCATACATCGCAAGTCTTTCAAAAGTGACACCATTATGATGCAAATCGTTAGAATTGAGTTGTAGAATCGGTTATCCAATAAGTTTTTGTACAAGTTGAAAGGAATATAAGAATTTGAAGAAGAGAGTTTGATTATAATATCATGATTAATTTGTCCTAAAATTTTAAATTGTTAAGCAACTGTTAGGGTTAAATATGGTCTATGAGAATATACTATATTATTATTATCCTATTCAGTTTTCTCAGTAGTCTTCCAAAGAGATGCAATACAAAGCCTAATATAGCCTAGGTAAATCAAAGAAATGCAAAAATTCAGCGGACCGCCTACTAGATAAAAAAGGTCTTCGTGAAAAATGGTAATTAAGAGAAATTATAAAAAAAAAGTCCTAAACTTATTACACTCGTGTCAATTTAGTCATAAACATTTCAATTTAACCAATGTAGTCATAAACCTATTACACTCATGCCAGTTGAGTTGTAAGCCTCTTAATTATGCCAATTGAATGCTAAATTTTTGGCATTTTGCTAATTTAATCCTAAATATTTGACGATTTACCAATTTAATTATTTCAGCTAAATTTGGTTGGAAATCGTTGATGCAGTAGTCCAGTAAGCGCTAGCTGCTCTAAGTGGCTTGGCTGACACTAATGTGGAGGATTCTTGCTCATGGCCGCATCACTCCATTCCTCGAGCTCTCCAAGGGATTTGCCAATAGAGACATCCACATCTACTAATGTTCCGCGCCTGATAAAGAAGGCAAACAAGAAATGGTCATGGTTTGCAACCGGAGTCCAATAGGCCCACAAATCTGAAGAATAAGGATCTTATCTCATCTTTGAAGGGAAAGTTAGAGATCAAGATCATCATTACTTCGGCTTAATATACACGAATTTTTTTTATAACATTGACTCATTTTCTTCCTTTTATCATTTGCATTCCTATAATTGAGTGTTCAAGTATTTATTATAAGAAATTTGGACTATTAAAAAAATGTGATTCATATTTAATATCTCAATATGTATGTATGTATGTTTTGGTCCTACATGTTATTGAAGAAATTAATACGGCTGATTTTCTTTATTATAATATTAGAGAGTGCGAGAGCAATACGCCCTTAGTATTTTTACTCTTCGATTAGACAGGTTGAAAATGGGCTCTTTCCAAACTTAAATTGAACCTACCATCAATTGGTCTTTGGTTTATTAGACCCATTCCTACTTTTTCTAAATCCTAGGCAATCCATATATCACTGAAGCCATTAAAGCCGAGTTGAAATATGGATCAATGGCCCGTTTTATCACCTACATTAAACAAGAACAAAGGCCCAAAGGTCCATGACTCCATACAACATGGCTTTCCAACGATCTAAGATACTTAAGCTTGCACATGCACAATTCAAGAACTTCGAAAGGAGAAATGCTTGTTTTTAATCTACTATAAGATTAACAATGTATTTCGAATCACAAAAAGACAAATAATAAATTAAAAATTGTGACGGGTCCGCTTCAAGAATTTATAACTCACAATACACCGTTATTTTCATAGTGATCCAAAAGATATTATGCTAGGGAAGCCCTTTCAAAAGGATGATTTTAAAGCTTATTTGTCAGGAAAAGAAACAAATCTTTACTCCGTTTATTTAGCATAAAATCAACCATTCAAAAAGATTTTTCCTTCTTAATCATTTATATCATTTAGAAATTGAGTTCACCAAAAATGTTTTCCTTATCAATGAAAGTCTTTTACACTTTAATATAAGTGATGGAAGTATTTTTTTTATTAGCTCATATGCCTAATTGATTAAAAAAATCAAAATTAGGAAAACTTTTTTCAACTTACTTATTTTTTGCAATTAAAGGAGCCTAAAAGGAAAATAAAAGCATATATTATAGAATATCTACCCAAACTGTGTCACAATCTCTTAAAGCTCGTTTGGATAATTGGTGATTAAATTATAGCTTGGTTGTCGTGGGTTATTTTGTGACGTGTACGATTGATTGGTAATACAAAGACCGCCTAAAAGCTAGGTGGAGAAACTTCTCAAAAGCTGCTGGAAGTTGCTGTAACCGTGGATGTGTTGTAGCGCTAAAGTGCTGGATAAACACCTTTAAAACTAATTACCCTTTTTAGTAGTCGAAACCCCGCAGAAAACTAATATCGAACAGATACTTGGCATATTAGAATTGTTTTTGTTATACATTTGGTTAATCGTGTTCACCAAATGTGTGATTTTGTGGTTTGGACTGTGTCGTCTGTCTTCAAAACTAGCTTTCCTAGTTCGGAGCCATGTTTGGTTTGGAGGGTCATGGGAGGAACCGTCTTGCTAATGAAGATTAGGGGATGCAGCCCCTGCGGACTCATCTCAAGTAAGGGTGAGCATGGTCCGGATTGGATCGGTTCACCCCTTAATTCTAGGACCAACTCGCACAGTGTTGGTTCTCAATTTTTGGGACCAATGACTGATCTTATTAAGTTTGAAATTGAGGACCTGTCACGCCCCGATTCTCAAGTACGCACCCATCCCTCACCTTGGTCGATTAATAGCGATGTCCCATGACGTATCGCCGACCCTTTTATTTTAATACGCATGTGGAAGCATATAAAATCTCCAAACAATAAAATAATGAGATAGGAAAATAGGATTCAAATTTTCACTTTAAAAGCATCCACACTTATATACATTGCCAAACATAGTGCAAATATATACAAGTCGAATTGTTAAGCTAGGTTTAAACCAAAAGTTTCTAAAATAGAGTCTGCAAAATGGAATCGACTCCTATCAAAAGAGAATTGCCTTATGACTAACTACTACAATAGGATCATCAATTCTTCAGGCTTCCCCTTCCATACTTCGGGTCTCCAATCCTTCACCAATGCCATCTAAGGACTTGAAAATGGTTATTCAATAACTAATGAGACAACATTTCAGCAAGTTCTACCCCTTAAGACCCGATTAATAAACCAATACACTATGGGCTGCCTAAGCACACACGGATCAGAGGACTTACCTTGGCCTCAGATTCTACTTGCAAATCAATACAATCAATAAGCACCCAAACAATCACAACAGATCGAAACATCGATCAATCAACCTGATCGATTATATGTCAAATAGACTATCCTTGGTCATTTCAATCAATACTGTCTATTCTTCGAAATAGCCTATTGGGTTACCGAGCTAGTATTTTAAACGATCCATTCTCTGAAATGACATTATAAGTCACCAAGTATATTCATCATAACGTACATTCTGCAAAATGACATGTTGAGTCACCGAGTCGTTATGGCATGTCGTCCATTCTACAAAATGATTTATAGGGTCACCGAGCCGACATTAAATACCGTCTATTCTACAAAATGACCTATATGGTCACTGAGCCAGTATTACATACCGTCCATTCTACAAAATGACATATAATGTCATCGAGCCGGTATTGTACAACATGATATTTCGAACATACAATCAATTTGTCATTTTATTCATTTCTGACAAAAGTATGCGTGCGTAAGCAAATGGTCGGCCTTAGTTAAAATATTATAATTTCATTTCCACAAATCCCACCCTTATCTATAATCCACCAAAACATTTTTGGTGCTATCAACCGACACCTGGTTATTTTCCAATTAATTATCCAATTTAATTAATTCAGGAAAATAATCTTATAATCACAAATAATTCATTTCAGCACAAAATAAAGCTCAATTAAATAAACGGTTGCACCATGACAATCAGTATAAAATTCCGGTCGTCGACCATCCCAGTCTAATTTCCGGAAAATAAATAATTAATTAAATGATTTCGAAAGTCATTAAATAAATACAATAAATCCAATTTAGGCCCGAAATGCCTAATTGGAAGTTGATATGAGCCCGGAAAATTTCCGAGACTCGTTCAATAAATAATAGAGCATGTCTACTTGCTAATTACACTAACCATTTGCCTAACATGCATAGGTAAATCCCTAATTAAATTATTCTAATATAATCTATCCACATAATTACACTTAATTAAATATAATCAACCCATAAGCATCATTAGCATACTAATAAGGGATTAGTGAGCAAAACTCACTTGGTTAAAAGTGGAGATTGGATCACCGTGACGGCGGCCGAAATCTGAATTTTCGGCGACGTCGACGGGCACTCGGGCCGAGCCTAAAAGCCTCGCAAGCCCACAGCAAAAGCTGGGCTTGGGGCGAACTTGGGCCTGATCTTGGGCTGACTTACTTTGCAGGCCCAAGAATTTAATTGATGGACTACTTCTTGGCTGAAATGCGGGCTGAAATGAGTAGGCCTCTAATTTCACTGGGCTTCAAATGGCTGGGCTGAAATGCAACTGAACTGGGCTGAACTTCGGTGGACTGTGGGCCAAATTGTTGTAGGATTCCTAATTGGAATTGCGGGACCGTGATGCTGCGAAGATGCTGGGCTTCTCTGGACGTCGTGGCTGGAGACGCACGGACAGCAGCTTTGGTGGACAAGCTGCATGAAGGAAAATGGAGGAGGATCCGTGGGCCTGGTCTTCGCTGGGCTACTGGAGTTGACCGATCCAGTGGAATACACGAGGAAGCAGCTCGCTTGCTACTGCTGGGCGGAACAACGAAATCAATGCTGGTGGAAGGGTGCTGGTTTGTTGACCGGTGAAGACAAGCCGAAGTGGAGCTGCAGCGTCGATGTGGAGGGGGAGCGAACAAAGGCAGCAACTGGAACGTTGCAGGGAGAAGTCAATTTCGGTGGAAGCAAGGACTGTTTTGCTGACCGAGAGAGGGCAGATTGTGGACGTGTGGCAGCTCGGTCAGTGATGGTGCAGATGGAGGCTGGAAGTTTCAGTGGAGAGAGCTGCTTCGCTGCTTCGGTGGGCTGGGGTTGTATGAAGAGAGAGAAAGACGAGCAGGTGGGTGTGGGGTTTCGTTGGAGCAAAAAGGCAGATGGAGAGAGAGATGGATAGAGATGAAGTTGAGGAGCCCCCAAGCCTTCATTTTCCACACAAATATCTCCTTTGTCCCCTCATCTTGTTTCACAACCACAGCTGTCTCTCACCAGCACAATTTCAGCCTAAAACACCCATTCTAGAGAGTTGAGTTGGTCCATAAGTCACAACTTATGGGAGCAAACGAATTTCTTAGCAAAAAGGCTTCAATTGCACATCAATTCTCTCTTGATTCACTCTCATTTGGCCTCCATAAATTCAAGCGATGCCTCAATGCTCCAATGGACATTGTTCCTCACCCAATAAACCATCTTGCCTCTCAAATTCGTAATCAAAACTAATCACCGGCACTTTCTAAACAAAAACGGCATTTCGACGACTTTTTCCCAAAAAGTCTCGGTTGTCAGAATAATCTTTTGGGACTGAATCGATACTTCTATAATTTATTGTGACATGACAGACCCTTCAATTACTGAAATCAGACTTGAATTGGCGGTTAATTTCCATTCAGTGCGTTTTTAGCGTGACCTAGACTACTTGGTAGTTTTCAGAGACTTTTGGTGCAAATGAGCCGTGGTCGATTTTCTTAGAGCCACAATGAACCCACTCGACACATTGGTGACTCTCGATTGTCATGAAAATCACGATAATTCAATTACGGACACAGGGTACCAAAATGACAGAGATATCCAATTAGTGCCGGTCGACGAGAATTTTCCAAATTGGTGGAGTCACCCACAATCGGTCACACATTTCAATCGAACAGACCTATCTTTAATCTCAAATCGATTTTTAACTATGCCATAATGGCCTCTAAAGATAAGCACGGTCAAGAAGCCGATTCCTAGTCAAATTCTCAAGTCAATTGCATTAAAATTCCTAAATAGCTTCCCTAAATAGTCTACTTATCTCGAGAGTGATCAGTTCTGAGAACAGCCCTATATGCCTGTCAATGAAATACTCGATTTATTCAGTAGAAAACAGAATTGAAAATCTGGGATGCCACAGGACCAGACCAACCCAATGGGTTCGATCTGGTTCCAAGGTCAACCCTGGATCAATCGATAATTTTTCTATTTCATTTTTTGTACTCCTTGAAAATGCGATCGATGACCGGACTGACCTAATGGATTTGGTGACACAGAGGTGAGCGGTGAGCATCGAGCATGGGGTGAGCGTCTAGCGAGGCGAGGAGCGAACAACAAGCAAGGCGAGCATCGGGCGACGAGCAGCATGAGTGACCAAAAGCGAGCAAGGTGAGTGTCAAGTGGTGAGCAGAGAAATTGTTTCTTTTGATTTTGGCAAATTGAAGATTAAGAGGACAAATAAGACAAAAAAGAACGAGTACCAAAAGAGGATGCCTGAAGATCTGTTTATACCCTTTTGGACACCGTGATGAATCCTTATAAAAACATTTTTCTCCTTTATATATTATGATTGTTGACGCTGTAAAAAACATTAAAAATAAGTTATTAAAGAACAGTGTAAAATTACTTAGACTCCTCACTAAGGAACTGTTTAATGTTGTGCAGTTTGTTTTAGTGTTTTCTCTATATATAATTTTTTTTTTTTTACAAATAACATATAAGATATTACACACACACAGTTAGGGTTGGTCCGAGTTGGACTGACCCTAAACTCTCAGGACTGAGAACCAATCTGCACAATGCTAGTCTAAGGACTAAAGACTGATCCAATCTCCTTGAGAACCAGACTAGGACTGGTAGGGTTGGGCTGATCCATGGTTAGTCTAGGGTTGACCCTAGATCGATGCTCACCCCTAGTCTCAAGGCATCTTAATAGACAATAAAACAAACTTCTAGACAAATTTGCAAAGCGGCTTGGTCTAAGGGAAACCCAAATGGGATTAACTCTAGACATATTTGCAAATGATACAAATGATCATTTTTAAGAATTTCAACTCATTTATTTTCCATCAAAGAAATGCATTCTAAGGGATAATAGTAAACTTATGGCAGGGGTGGAGAACAAGACATGAGCAAGAATAGCAACATGGCACTAATTTCTCCCGAAATCGATTTGATTTAGTTGACGGTTCACTCGCAAAACTAAGGTGATCCATTTTCTCGAAGCAAGGAAAAGTCGATGGCTGTGTGGATGTTGATCCAAACCTTACGTGGATTAAAAGATAATTGCTTAATGGAATGATCCAACATTTTAGATCTCGAGGTCGATTTTTTTTTCGACAGAGAGAATATAATGTGGAGGGCAATCAAGAATTTTTGATTTGTTGATGATTTTTGGATAGAAATTCAAGGGGGTTCCTTAAAATAGAGAAAATATGCCGCTAGACGCAATAATCGAAGTTAGCTTTGGATTTAATTTTTAATATGTTGATGATTTTTTCTTTTATAATTTAGAAAGGGGAATTTAACCTTTATTTTCTTATCTTTGTCATTTCTTGAATCTTGGCTTGATTTTATTCTAATAAGGGCAATAGTTATGAATCAGTTAGAATTTCCTAGTTTAAATATTTTGATCGCTTCCCTACTTAAGGTCTCCACACATGGCTTGAGTTTGCTATAATTCATCTCTTGAAGATCGAATTTGTGAATCACCCGAAGAGAGTTCTCCCTGAACTCTAGAAGCGTCCTGCGGATCGTTTTATCTGAGCTTTATCGTCTGTTTTCACTCTACATCATGAAGTTTCAATAATCTATCTTTTGTTTCTCTAGGTAGCAGTAGAGTCTGCTACCGAATTACCTACTGAAGTTCAAGGGTGAGATTAGATTTGTCTGCTAGCCGCCCCACCTTGGACCACTCCATTCTTCATGAACCGTCAAAACTATGGTCAAGTAACAGGTCACAAGGTAGTGTCCCTCTCCTAAGTTGGTCCCGTGATATTTCACCTATAACAAGGCACATTGTACAGTCTCTCTCCTAAGTTAGGTCCTGCGATCGTTCACTTTATTTGAATCGTTTGATTTAACTTTTAAGGGAAATCTTTGGAAAAGATTGGCAAACGTTACTCAAATTTGCTTAAGGGCCTTTAGAACCCAAAGCTCATTTGGAAAATGGTTCCCAAATACACTTTTTAATGGAATGGTAGGGACTAAAAATCCACTAAATCAAAATTCTTACTTCATTCTATTTCGATCCACCAAACCAACTAAACCTAATTAAGGTTATGTTTATTTTGCAGAAAATAATTGGTTTGAAAAATATTTTCCTATTACTTGTAATAAACAAAAGAAATATTTTTATCATCATGAAAATATTTAGGCCTTGTTCATTTCGCGGATAATAATTTTTGGGAAAATCTTTCCGGATTTTTCGGCATTCGTTTCACGAAAAATGAATTCCTTTAAAACGTTTTCCATGAAAGGAAAAAAAAGTCTTCTAAATTTGGGGAAAATGTTTTCTACTTTTGAAAAGTGGAAAGCATTTTCCTCACTTGATCTCTCTTATTTCACACCTCTACAAATCCTCACCTTCTCCCCTTTTTTTCTTCTTCTTTTCTTTTTTATGCAAATTATTCTTTAAATTTCTTTTTCTTTTTTAATTCGAATTATTCTTAATTTCCTTTTTTTCTATTTCTTTTTCTTCTTTTTCTTTTTTTTTTCTTTTTATTTTCTTTGTTTCCCATATTCTTCTTTCTTGGCTAGTCGTCGACTGTCACCAGGCAAACCTCGAGCTTGTTGATCTCAAGCTCGTGCTCATCGATCTGGCGAGCCTCGAGCTCGACGCTCGTACTTGCCAATCTCGTGAGCAATGAGCCTCATGCTAGTTGGCGAGCTCAACGCTCACTGGTGGCTGGTCGCGGGCCATCGCCGTGGTCAGCAACTAGCCAAGATAGAAGGAGATGGAAAACAAAGAAAAAAAAAAGAAAAAGAGTATATGGAGGAAACAATTTTCCTTACTGAACAACGAAAAATATTTTCCACTTCATTTTCAAGTTTCATCATAATACCGGAAAATAATTACATTTTCCTGAAAAATGACTTTTTGGAAAATATTTTCTAGAAACGCCACATTTTCTGTGAAACGAACAAAGCCTTAGATATAAATCATTGTCTCTGTTAAATTTATGACTCGAGTTTTGAAATTCGGTAGACTCGCAAAGGATCACAAAAGATGAAATATAAAATATATACGAATTTCCACACCTGGCGGAAATTATGTGGAATCCGAAATGCCGAAGCCTATGCATGTAAAGAAGGAAAGTTACGGTGGGCCCAGAGTCAAACTTTATTGAGGTCTTTTTTTCTTTCTCCCAAAAGCCGCGTGAAGCAAAATAGGTGGGCCCAAGGTCAAACTTTTGACCTTGGGGCACACTCGCACACACTTATAAAAGCTGAAAGAAGTATTACGCAGGGTTTTACTCTCTCTCTCTCTCTGTCTCTCTCTTTCTCGGTGGGTGGCTGCTGTACGTAAGAGCTGCAAGAAGCCGCACGCTGCTGAGAAGAAAAGGAGCCGCATGACAAGCCGAAGAGAGAGTCGCGCACGTTATACTTTGAGTTTGCGCGCGCGGTAATTTTGTGCCATGAGTTTATAATCAAGTGAGTTGTTTATTTATAAAAATTTTAGGTTTTGGGTTAAATCTAGGTGTGGGAAACATTTGAGCGATTGAGCGATTGTAAACTCTGATTCTCCGATTTTAGTGGATTATTTGTTCTTATTCTCTCCGTGAATGTAGGTACCGATACTCAGACCGAACCATGTAAATTTCTAGTGTCCTTATTTTTCTTGTTTATTTCTCTGGTGATTTCATGTTGACGTAAATTGCAAGATCCTATCGTTTTCACGTATTATATCCCAACAATTTGTATCAGAGCTTGGGGTTGGATTTCTTGATTGTGATTTGGAGATTTTGCTTGTTTGATTATTATCTAGAAATTATGTTACTGTAATTATGTTTGAGAGGAAATCTGAGATTGAGAAGTTTGATGGGAGCAACAACTTTGTGTTATGGAGCATAAAGATGCGAGCTTTATTGACAACACAAGGTTTGATCAAGGCACTAGATGGTGAAGATGAGCTGCCAATTATAATGAAAGCTTCAGAGAGGGTAGAGCTGATTGAAAAAGCAAAGACCATAATCTTGTTAAATTTGACGGATGAGGTCTTAATAGAGGTTGCTGAGGAGAAGGATGCCGCAGCGTTATGGGCAAAACTTCAAGCACTCTATGTGAAGAAAGGTTTGAACAATCGCTTGGATATGCCGAAGAAGATGTTTCAATTTAGATATACTGAAGGTACGTCTATCAGAACCCACCTAGATGAATTTAATAAACTCATGTTGGATCTGAAGAACGTCGGTAAGATTCTTGATGATGAAGAGCAGGGCATGATATTGTTAGCCTCTTTACCAGAGTCATGAGAGCACTTTACTGATTCGCTGTTGCAGGGGCGTACTACTATTACCTCAGAGGAGGTAAAGTCTGTCTTATTCTCTAAGGAGTGGCAGAGAAAGTTGTGAGATAACGGTCTGATGAAAGGAGCAGTGCAAGCACTGACGATTCGGGGTAGAGAACAACATCGAGAGCCTAGTAGCAGCAGAGGTAAAAACAGATCAAAATCACGCCATAGAAAGTCCAAGGGACGCGTTAAGTGCTTTGAGTGTCACGAGGAGGGGCACATCAGGAGAGATTGTCCAAAGCGGAGAAATAAAGTTGATAAGCAGAATGCCACAAGCAGTGTGGCAAACGTTGCTAAGGGGAGCATTAGTGATGCAGGAGCTGTTTTATGTGTAACTACTACTTCGTCAGGAGACGAATGGGTGCTAGATTCGGGGTGTTCTTATCACATGACGCCTCATAAGAACTAGTTTACTACTTACCAAGCTGCAGATGGTGGTAAGGTTCTTTTGGAGAATAATGTAGCCTATAAAGCTGTGGGAATAGAGACAATTCGGATTTGAATTCACGATGAGGTGGTACGCACATTGACAGATGTGAGGCATGTACCAGAGCTCAAGAAGAACCTTATTTCTCTAGGGACACTCGATGACATCGGGTTAGGTACACTGCTAAAGGTGGAGTACTGAAGATCTCTCGAGGTGCCATGACAGTGATGAAGGGGAAGAAAGTGAATACTCTCTATCATCTACTAGGAGAGACCGTGACTGGAACCACTGCAGTTTCTTAAGGTGAGTCAGACTCTAACTTGACTCAATTATGACATATGCATTTAGGGCACATGAGTGAGGCAGGTATGACGATACTGAGCGAAAGTGGGTTGTTGAAGGGTCAGAAGATAGGGAAGCTGGACTTATGTGAGCACTGCATCTATGGGAAGCAGCATCGAGTTAAGTTTACTACAGCTATTCATTCTTTAGGGTCTGCTTGAAATCTGGCACAAATGCAAACACTAAACAAAATGTCAGGTCTAAAAGCAGTAAGATAAAGAAGTGAGCCAATGATACTCCTGTATAGCTTCTGGTCGACTTTCTTTCCTCCTTCATCTTTGTCTATCTTCAAAGAACTTGACATTGGTATATTAGCCTTTTTGCAATTGTCCAGTCCAAACTTTTTGACGAGATCATTAGCATATTTTTCTTGATGAATAAAAGTTCCTTCGTTCAGTTGTTTCACTTGAAGCCCGAGAAAGAAGGTTAACTCACCCATCATGCTCATTTCAACTTCATCCTGCATAATCTTAGAGAATTTTTTGCACAGACTTTCATTAGGAGATCCGAATATAATATCATCGACATATATTTGAACTAGCACAAAACTTTTGTTTTCTCTTTTGATAAATAGAGTAGTGTCTACTTTACCTTTTACAAAGCCGTTTTGAATCAAAAACTTACTCAGCATGCCGTACCAAGCTCAATGTGCTTGTTTTAAACCATATAAGGCCTTTTTGAGTCTGAATACTGAGTCTGGTTTCCTTGGGTCTTCAAACCCAGGTGGTTGTTACACATAGACTTCCTCATGGATGAATCCATTTAGGAAAGCACTTTTGACGTCCATTTGGAATAACCTGAAATTTTTATAACAAGCAAATGCAAGTAATAAACGAATTGCTTCTAACCTTGCTACTGGTGCGTAAGTCTCGTCATAGTCTATCATTTCTTCTTGCATATATCCCTTGGCCACGAGTCTTGCTTTGTTTCTTATGACTTTTTCTTTCTCGTCCATCTTGTTCCTGAAAATCCATTTAGCACCAATAATAGATTTACCTTTTGGTTTATGAGTTAACTCTCAAACATCATTAATGCTGAATTGCCTGAGTTCTTGCATAGCTTCAATCCAGCTTTCATCAGTCAAAGCTTCTTCTATGCTTTTGGGTTCTATTTCAGAAATAAGAGCCACATCACTAGACTCTTCGCGCCTTTTAAATCTTGTGCGAATTTCTTCATTGATGTCGCCAATAATAAGATCTTTGGGATGACTGGACTTATGCTTCCAGTTGCTGGTTAATTTGTCAGATTTATGGTCACTTCCTTCACTTTAATCTTCAACAGTCACTTGTTGCTGGTCCTTCAAAGTCTGAGCTGCTTCCTGAGATTTAGACTTTGTAAAGTCTAGAGCAGGTTCGGGCTCTTCAAGATGAGTCTGAATAAATTCATTTTGCATAGAATCTTGGAATTTGACATTCATTGATTCCTCCGCAGATTGACTCTTCTTGTTATAGACTCTGTAGGCTTTGCTTGAGGTTGAATATCCAAGGAAGATGCCTCCAATGCAGAAGCTGCAGTACACGGTTAGTGGAAACTTGATTTATTGGTTTAAAGGAATTTCTTACTTGTTTTCCCAATATGCATGGTGTACATAGATCAGACTTTTGGTATGATAAATTGGGTAGACCACGAACAAGCTTCTTTGCTGAGATTTTGGCTATCTGCTTCATATTAATGTGCCCAAGCTTTCTGTGCCATAAGCTTGCTTCGTCTTGGATTGAGATTAGACATTGCGATTCATCTGGTTTCACATCCAAAATGTAGATATTTCCATGTCTTCGACCCATGAATGAATGAGTAGAGTCTTTACTGGTTTCTGAACATATTCCCCCTTGAAAGTAGATTTTGAAACCGGTATCACACAGCTGACTGACACTGAGCAGATTGTAGTTGAGTCCTTCAACTAAAGAAACATTTCTTATTGTGAGGTTTCTAGTCTTTATAGTTCCAAATCCCACTATTCTTCCTTTGCTATTTCCTCCAAATGAGACTTTTCCACCATTCACTTGAACAAGCTTTATGAAGCAATTTGAATCTCTTGTCATATGTCTTGAGCATCCACTATCCAGATACCATTTCACCTTTTTCTTAATAGTGACCTGCATTTAAAAAGAAACTCAAACTTTCTTTGGTACCCATATTTTCTTGGGTCCATTGGAGTTAGTATGATATGCGGTTTTTGCCCATACTTTCTTAACAAGTTTCCAAACCATAGGACATTCTTTTTCAAAATGATCTGCACTATTGCACTTTGAACATCTGAGAGCATTGCGACCTACTGGTTTTACAAAGATCCTTTTAAAATGATTTTTGTAGGCATCTCTTGTGGGTCTTTGCTTAATTCTTTCTTTCACTTTTGGAAAATCAATTAAAGGAATGGTTTTAGCAATCATTCCCAAACCAGATTTGTTGAAATAAGGTCTTTGAACAGAAAAAAAAATTTCAATTTCTCGAGATCCTATAGAAAATCTTTTAGAAATGTTTGAGATATCATTTTTCAAGAATGCATTTTCTTTTGAAAAATTATATTTACTTTCTCTAAGGGAAGAAACATTGATGTCTAAACATTTCACATTTTCTTTCAAAACATTTTCCTGTTGTTTTAGAGCAGAATTTTCTCTTTTGAGTTCGGAAATCTTTTTTAAGAGAAGTTTTAAGACTAAAACACAACTCATCAATGTATTTAGAAACTTTAATAGGGATTTTGAAGTTACTCACCTCAAATTCACTGTCTAAATCTGATTCTGTCTCGGAGTTTAAATCTGAATCTGATTGTGCCATTACACTTATATTGGCATAATCATCATCACTTTCTTCACACTCTGTATCACTCCAGGTTTCTACTTTAAGAGCATTTCAATACTTTTCAGCTTTTCCTTTCTTCTTCCTCAGAAGAGGATAGTTGGGTCTGATGTATCCATTTTTCTTACATTCAAAGCAGACTACATCTTTGTTTGATTCATCATCCTCAACAGACTTAATCTGTTGCTTTTAAAAACTTTGTTTCTTTGGATTGAATCTTCTTCCTTTTCTGTTCAGCTTTCTGAATCTTCTTATCATGAGAGCAAGCTCCTCATCATCCATATCGTCTTCAGAATCTGTAACATCAGAATTATCATTAGATTTTAATGCAATGGATTTCTTACCTTTAGGGTCTTCGCCTTCATTGATTCGTTCCACTTCATAAGACTGAAGAGTCCCAACCAACTCATCAACAGATAGTGGCATGATTCTTTGGGTCTTTCTGATTGAGGTTTTTATGTGATTCCAATCCTTGGAGAGTCCACGCAATAGCTTGTTTACCTTCATGGGATCGAAATTGGTTGATCTTGATTTTCAAGACCATTCACGATTTCGTAAAACGACTAAACATGTCGCTTATAGATTCTCCCGATTTCATTTTGAAGGCTTCGTATTGACCGAGGAGAATGTTGATTCTAGTCTCTTTCACTCGATCGGTTCCTTCTTAGGTAATATGTAATCTATCCCAGACTTCTTTAGTTGTAACACAAGAAGATATTATGTTATATTCAGTAGGAGATAAAGCACAATATAAAGAATAAATTGCTTTTGCATCAAGAGCTTGTCTCTTGATTATCTCTTCTTGAGTCATTTCACTAGACTCCACAGTATCTTTTCCTCTCTTTGAGACAAGTGTAGCTTTAGGAATGATTCATTTTTCTACAACGTCCCATTCCAGAGGATCCTTTGATCTTAGGAACGCCTTCATCTTGTTTTTCCATATGTTGTAATCATTTCCATCAAAGTAAGGTGGTCTGGTATTGCTTTGCCCTTCTACCAGCCCTGGAGCCAACATATTAGCCATGGATCTTTAACTCTGAAGTAAAACACTTCAAATAAAGTGAGTACACAAGCTCTTATACCAATTGAGATAGCTAGTATAAGCACCTAAAGGGGGGTGAATAGGTGTAAAAACAATTTCTCGAGATAAGACAGCGATACTAGGTAGACGATAGAAATGAAGTTTTCTTTTGATTAACAAAATGAATTACGATCAAAGTAAAGTAAAGAGTAGGGAAGAGAAAATTAAACACAAGGTTTATAGTGGTTTGGCTTATTCCAAGCCTACGTCCACTATTCCGCACTGACAGCCCACTGGCTGGATTTCACTATGAATAAAAGAGATGTTACAGCACAGTTCTCCCTTGATTCCACTGTGTAGATATTCTACCACACTTCCTCAAGGTTTCTCATGAATATAGACACTCTTTTGCGTACAAGATTTCGCTCAAATGAATTGACTAAAAACAATGAACTTTAGACTTTGGAATTCTTCTATCGTGCACTCCCTCGAACAACTAGAACATCTTCCTTATATACTCATTTATGCCATCATACCCGTTGACACTTACCAAAGGAATTCCTCCAATCTACCCGTTGGACGGAATCAATTAGGAAGATCATTCGAGCTATTAAAGGAACATGTCGATAGCCTATCAATCATGTTTGCCTATACAATCAGGATCTCGGTTTCCATAAATAGAACCTTCCAAGAATATTTTGCCAATCATCGAATCCTTAATCTCCGAATCAATCATGATCAAATAAAAGATTTCGTTATATCATATCCAGCCAAGGGATCTTCTCCAGTCGATAAGGTCACATCCTTAATGAAACATCCAGTTCTGGATAGCCTTTCTTCAACGGATTAGAAGCTGTCAATGAGAATAGACTTTGAGTCTTGAGTCTGGCTGTCTGGAGGTCTTCAGATTTTAAATAGCAGAGTCTGCAAATCTTCAAACTAGATTTATGGAAACGTTTTGTCAGCTTCAAAACACTTCAAGAAGATTTCTCCAACAACTTGTTGATTATTTGTATTGTAGTATCGCATTCTAATTAGATTCTATAATAGTAATGACAAGCGGAAGAACCCGTGTTCAGATTTATGCATATGCTAATGAATTTACAACATACCATCATACATCGCAAGCCTTTCAAAAGTGACACCATTATGATGAAAATCATTAGAATTGAGTTGTAGAATCGGTTATCCAATAAGTTTTTGTACAAGTTGAAAGGAATATAAGAATTTGAATAAGAGAGTTTGATTATAATATCATGATTAATTTGTCCTAAAATTTTAAAATTGTTAAGCAACTGTTAGGGTTAAATATGGTCTTTGAGAATATACTATATTATTATTATTATTATCCTATTCGGTTTTCTCAGTAGTCTTCCAAAGAGATGCAAGACAAAGCCTAATATAGCCTAGGTAAATCAAAGAGATGCAAAAATTCAGCGGACCGCCTACTAAATAAAAAAGGCCTACGTGAAAAATGGTAATTAGGGGAAATTATCAAAAAAAGTCCTAAACTTATTGAGAGTGCTAGTATGAACACCTAAAGAGGGGTGAATATGTGTTTAAACTAAACCTTGGCAAATATATGCGGAATAAAATAAACTTCGAGTAAAATAAAGGAGTTAAGGAAGAGAATAAGAACACAAGGTTTATAGTGGTTCAGCTTAATCCAAGCCTATGTCCACTTTCCCATGCTAACAGCCTTCTTGGTTGGATTCCACTATGCAATCAACAAAAGATTACAACTTTGAGTGCAAACACTTAGAAGTAAATCATACTATCTCACTAAGTCACTCTTTTGGTATTTCTCTCACAATCACAAACGTTTAAGCTCGCCAAAGACAAGTGTATGATCGAAGGTCGCTCAGACTTTGGAATTATAAATTCTACGCTCCGTCTCTTACTTGCCCATTGGTCCTTCATCTTCTTAAATACCCCTCCACTTCCAAACTAACTGTTGGACAGTATCTCGAGGATCATCTTCCAATCTACCCATTGGACAGCTCTGTATTTAGAAGATTTGGTAGCCGTTGAGTGACAAAGGTAAAATCCCAAATTGATTATGATCACCCATACAATTAGAATCTTGGTTTCCATAAGTAAAGCTTCTTTGTATATAAAGTTTTTGTCTTCAATATCCAATTGTCAATCAATTAGATTGAGTCAATCAAATCTATCTTGATGTGGAACACAAACCAGATCACTAGCCGTTATATGATTGGGGCTTGAGTTACGTTCTGTCGAATCTGGATATAAAGTCTAAGAGGAATAGACTTTACAATCTCAGTGTTAGTGGAATAGACTTTACAATCTGGGTCTGAACATATTCTGCTTCTGAACAGATTTAACTTTAAGGTCTGAACACAGTCTGAATAAGTTCAGCTTCAGCATAAAGTCTATCTTCTGGTTCTTCATTCATGTTCAGTCTAGAATTTGTCAGAATGAGCAGACTTATAATGTAGAACAGACTTTGACACTAAAGTCTGGTAGTCTTCAGACTTTAACACAGAAGTCTGGAAATCTTTAGAATATACTTTGGACATGTGTTACGTTCAGTCTTCTGGCAGTCTTCTGACTTTGACAATATCATTTACATGTTCTATCATATGCATGGTCTATTACTTAATTATTAAACATGTTAGTAGCCTTTGATTTATTTTGTCATCTTCAAAACATCATAAGGGATTTCCCTAACAATATCCCCCTTTTTGATGATGACAAAACAATATATGAATATGCAGATTTGTAAACACGCTTTTTTAAAAATATTAATTTAAATCAAAGGATATCATAAGATAGCAAATAGATTAAGTATAATAATATATAGAAAAAGAATCGTAGCTCAATATTATGTAATAAATAATATCAACCAATCAACACATATGCATATTCATATATTCTCCCCCTTTTTGTCATAATCAAAAAGCGATAACAATAGATTCACGTAGAGAATATAAAATGATAACAAATATGTCTTGCATAATTTCCAAAAATCAGCTTTTATAAAGTAAATCGAATATTGAAGATATGCAATATAGCTCACTTCGATTATATATATCAGCAAATATCCAATTAAAATCACTGATGCATTATAAAATTCACTTGACCCATTTTGTCATAATAAAATGATAATATCAATAAGAGATTTGTTAATGAAAAAAGGTAATAAAAAAATGCACTAACCGGATTTTTTAAAACAAATTCTAACACATTTATCTTTCCTTCAATCCATAATAAGATTACGATCAATCCAAAAAGATTTTTCCATAATTGATCAATGCTCCCCCTCAATTTGTTGCCTTTTTGAGATGATCATGATTCTTTCATTTTTCTTGGATTTGCTTTCTCCCCCTGTCATCATGACAATATTTGCGAATAGAAACAATTGTTGCTTGTGCACGTTGAACAGAATATTTTTCCAATATTTCCTTTGTAGCAACAACATCTGCAACGATCACTTGCATTTTGAAATTTGAGGCAAAAATTTATTTTCTTCAATTAAGCTTTTCTCGAATTCAACCTGAATAAACTTAACAAACTTTTTTCACAAATAAGCTATAATGATATCCATGTAATATATAATGCCCTTTCTTCAAATAAATAAATTGAATAGCATATGTAAAATTAAAATTCAAAAATACTCAACCTTTTGTACGACACATAAGGGATTTCCTCAACAATTTGCAAAAATTTTGCATAAGAAATAGAATCTTTGAACCTCTAGAAGATAGTATAGAATCTTCATAATTTTCAGATCAAGCTTACCAAAATTCATATGGAAGATTCTTTTGTTACCTGCAAATTCTTGTATAATAGATAATCATCTTTGCAAAAATGTCACGTAATATCTTCCTTTGATTTGCGGATCAAACTTGCTAAATATAATATATTTTCTAAGAATATAGCAAGAATATCCATGAATATGTAGTAATATCTTTCGAGATCAAAGAGATTTCTTTGAGCATAAATTTCAGATATACATTTTGCAAAAGAAAAATAAATATTTCAGTCATGTGCCAAAATTGCAAACCTTATATTTATAACAAAAGATATTTGCAATATAATAAACAATCATCCAAAATCATGATAAATGCATGTAGAAATTTATAAGGTGGGATGGAAAAAAAATTTCTCTTACCCAGGTATATGTTTCAAATATACCATTAATTTAAAAAAAAATCATTACCAATCTTCACCCGAGATTCTTTTCTTATTGCACCAAAATTTGCGTTGATTTGCAATCAATCTTGCCTTATTGAATTTCCTGCAATCAACTTATTTCTTTTTTGGTATCCATCAATTTGGATCCTTCCTTGACGTTAGAGTAAAATATAAAATCTCCATAGGTAAACAAATATTCTTTCTTAATTCATCATAACAAAGTATTCAAAGAAAGAATATTATGCACAATGATATTTTGAAAAATAAATTTTCACTTAGTAATAGTACTATAAAAACGGAGAGAATAAAATCTTTGAATATCTAAGAATATCTTATATCATCATGTAAAACAGATTTTCACTTTGCAAAATATGACTAAATCTGAGAGTATAAAATTAGACAAAATAATTTGAATTATCTCAAATAATCACACGTATTAAATCAAATCTCAACTTACGAATCACAAACAAATCATATGATTCTTTCTTCAATGAAACAAAATATGATCATTATAAAATCTCAATCAACCAAGGATATATCGAATATCAAGTATAATGAGAAATTTTAAATTGTGTACTCAAACCAAATTGAGAATAAAAACATATACATTCCTTACCAAACTCTCATTCTTCTCTTCCTTTATTTCCTACAAAAATAACTCATCTTTTTTTCGGTATCCATTTTTTCTTGGGTCCATGAGAATTAGTAGAATATGCTGCTTTTATCCAATCTTTCTTAACAGATCTCCAGACTTTAGGACATTCTTTCTCAAAGTGTTCTGAATTTCCACAATTTGAACACTTGAGGGCATTTTCACCAACAGATTTTACAAACACTTTTTGAAAATTATTTTTGTAAAATGCCTTTGGAGGTCTTTGTCTAAGTCTTTCCTTGACTTTAGGAAAATCAATTAGAGAATCACTTTTTTTACTGAAACCAAGTCCCAACTTATTATAGTAAGGAACTTGTATAGAAATTATATGCTCCAATGTTTTTGATCCATTTGAAAATGTTGTCGAAATATTTGAAAAGTCTTTCTTTAAAGAATCATTTTCTTTGACAAGTAAATCTCGACTTTCTTTTGTTTGTAGAAAATCTTTTTGCAAAATTTCAAACTTTTCTTTTTGAGAAAGATCTTGTTGCCTAAGCCAAGAATTCTCCTTTTTTAAGTTCAGAGATCCTTTTAAGAGAAGATTTGAGATTTAAGCAAAGCTCATTTATATACCTTGAAACTTTGATAGGAATTTTTGAATGGCTTACCTCGATTTCCTCATCGGATTCTGAGTCTGTATCTGAATCAGACTCTGATTCTGAGTCTGTGTCTAAGTCAAACTCAGATTCTGAATGTGCCATCAAGCATAGATTTCCTTGCTCATTATCTTCTTTCATTGTTCTTTTCTATCCATTCTGCTGGTATTGTCTTCTTCCACTGAATTTGCTTCCTTTTCTACTCGACTTTTTTAATTTCTTGATCATAAAAGCAAGTTCTTGGTTGTCCAAGTCATTTTCTGAGTCTATTTCATCAAAAACAACATTAGATATTAAAGCGATGGACTTCTTACCTTCGGGATCTTCATCGTTGAGTTGTTCCACTTCATAGGATTGAAGAGTGCCGATCAATTCATCAATGGAAAGTGGCATAATCCTCTGAGTCTCCTAGATTGAGGTCTTGACATGGTTCCAATCTTTTGAGAGTCCACGCAGTAGCTCTGATACCAATTGAGAGTGCTAGTATGAACACCTAGAGGGGGGTGAATAGGTGTTTAAACTAAACCTTGGCAAATATATGCATAATAAAATAAACTTCGAGTAAAATAAAGGAGTTAAGGAAGAGAATAAGAACACAAGGTTTATAGTGGTTCGGCTTAACCCAAGCCTACGTCCACTCTCCCACGCTAACAGCCTTCTTAGCTGGATTCCACTATGCAATCAACAAGAGATTACAACTTTGAGTGCAAACGCTTAGTAGTAGATCATACTATCTCACTAAGTCACTCTTTTGGTATTTCTCTCACTATCACAAACGTTTAAGCTCGCCAAAGACAAGTGTATAATCGAAGGTCGCTCAGACTTTGGAATTATAAATTCTACGCTCCGTCTCTTACTTGCTCATCAGTCCTTCATCTCCTTAAATACTCCTCCACTTCCAAACTAGCCGTTGGACAGTGTCTCGAGGATCGTTTTCCAATCTACCCATTGGACAACTCTGTATCTAGAAGATTTGATAGCCGTTAAGTGACAAAGGTAAAATCCCAAATTGATTGCGATCGCCCATACAAACAGAATATTGGTTTCCATAAGTAGAGCTTCTTCGTATAAAAAGTTCTTGTCTTCAATATCCAATTGTCAATTAATTAGATTGAGTCAATCAAATCTATCTTGATGTGGAATCCAAATCAGATCACTAGCCGTTATATGATTGGGGCTTGAGTTACGTTCTGTCAAATCTGGATGTAAAGTTTGAGAGCAATAGACTTTACAATCTGAGTCTGAGTGTAATAGACTTTATAATCTGGGTCTGAACATATTCTGCTTCTGAATAGATTTAGCTTTAAGGTTTGAACATTGTCTGAATAAGTTCAGCTTCAGCATAGAGTCTATCTTCTGGTTCTTCATTCACGTTCAGTCTAGAATTTGTCAGAATGAGCAAACTTCTGATGTAGAACAGACTTTGACAAAGAAGTCTGGAAATCTTCATAATATACTTTGGATATGTGTTACGTTCAGTCTTATGGCAGTCTTCTGACTTTGACAATATCATTTACATGTTCTATCATATGCATGGTCTATTACTTAACCATTAAACATGTTAGTAGCTTTTGATTATTTTGTCATCTTCAAAACATCATAAGGGATTTCCCTAACACTTATTACACTCGTGTCAATTTAATCATAAATATTTCAATTTAACCAATGTAGTCATAAACATATTACACTCATGCCAGTTGAGTTGTAAGCCTCTTAATTATGCCAATTGAATGCTAAAGTTTTGGCATTTTACCAATTTAATCTTAAATATTTGATGATTTGCCAATTTAGTTATTTCAGCTAAATTTGGTTGGAAATCATTGACATGGTAGTCCAATAAGCGCTAGCTACTCTAAGTGGGTTGGCTGACACTAATGTGGAGGATTCTTGCTCATGGCCGCATCACTCCATTCCTGGAGCTCTCCAAGGGATTTGCCAATAGAGACATCCACATCTACTTATGTTCCGCACTTGATAAAGAAGGCAAACAAGAAATCGTCATGGTTTGCAACCAGAGTTCAATAGGCCCACAAATCTGAAGAATAAGGATCTTATCTCATCTTTGAAGTGAAAGTTAGAGATCAAGATCATCATTACTTCGGCTTAATATACAACTAAATTTTTTATAACATTGACTCATTTTCTTCCTTTTATCATTTGCATTCCTATAATTGAGTGTTCAAGTATTTATTATAAGAAATTTGGACTATAAAAAAAAAACAATGTGATTCATATTTAATATCTCAATATGTATGTATGTATGTTTTGGTCCTACATGTTATTGAAGAAACTAATACGGCTGATTTTCTTTATTGTAATATTAGAGAGTGCGAGAGCAAGATGCCCTTAGTATCTTTACACTTCGATTAGACAGGTTGAAAGTGGGTTCTTTCCAAACTTAAATTAAACCTACCATTAATTGGTCTTTGGTTTATTAGACCCATTCCTACTTTTTCTAAATCCTAGGCAATCCATATATCACTGAAGCCATTAAAGCCGAGTTGAAATACGGATCAATGGCCCGTTTTATCACCTACATTAAACAAGAACAAAGGCCCAAAGGTCCATGACTCCATACAACACATGGCTTTCTGACGATCTAAGCTACTTAAGCTTGCACATGCACAATTCAACAACTTCGAAAGGAAAAATGCTTTTATGAATGTTTTTAATTTACTATAAGATTAACAATCTATTCTGAATCATAAAAAGATAAATAGCAAATAATTAAAAATTATGACAGGGTCTACTTCAAGAATTTGTGATTCATAAAACACCGTTATTTTCATAGTGGCCCAAAAGATATAATGCTAGGAAAGCCCTTTCAAAAGGATGATATTAAAGCTTTATTTGTCAAGAAAAGAAACAAATCTGTACTCCATTTGTTTAGCAGAAAATCAGCCATTCAAAAAGATTTTCTGCTTCTTAATCGTTTATATCATTTAGAAAATGAGTTCACCAAAAATGTTTTCCTTATTAATGAAAGTCTTTTACACTTAAATATAAGTGATGGAAGTATTTGTTTTTTATTTATTAGCTCATATGCCTAATTGATTAAAAAAATCAAAATTAGGAAAACTTTTTTCAACTTACTGATTTTTTGCAATTAAAGGAGCCTAAAAGGAAAATAAAAGCATATTTTATAGAATATCTATCCAAACTGTGTCACAATCTCTTAAAGCTCGTTTGGATAATTGGTGATTAAATTATAGCTTGGTTGTCGTGGGTTGTTTTGTGACGTGTACGATTGATTGGTAATACAATGACCGCCTAAAAGCTAGGTGGAGAAACTTCTCAAAAGCTGCTGGAAGTTGCTGTAACCGTGGATGTGTTGTAGCGCTAAAGTGCTGGATAAACACCTTTAAAACTAATTACCCTTTTTAGTAGTCGAAACCCCGCAGAAAACTAATATCGAACAGATACTTGTCATATTAGAATTCTTTTTGTTATCCATTTGGTTAATCGTGTTCATCAATTGTGTGATTTTGTGGTTTGGACCGTGTCGTCTGTCTTCAAAACTAGCTTTCCTAGTTCGGAGCCATGTCTGGTTTGGAGGGTCATGGGAGGAACCGTCCTGCTAATGAAGATTAGGGGATGCAGCCCCTGCGGACTCATCTCAAGCAAGGGTGAGCATGGTCCGGATTGGATTGGTTCACCCCTTAACCCTAGGACCAACTCGTACAATATTGGTTCTCAATTTTTTGGACCGAAGAGTGATCCTATTAAGTTTGAAACCAAGGACCAAACCGACCCAATGGGTTCGGTCCGATTCCATGGTCAACCCTGGATCAACCAATAATTTTTCTATTTCATTTTTCGTACTCCTTGAAAATGCAATCAATGACCAGACTGACCTAATGGATTCGGTGATGAGCGAGGTCAGCTAACAGAGGTGAGTGGTGAGCATCGAGTGAACGTCTAGCGAGGCGAGCGAGGCGAGCAACAAGCAACAAGCAGGGCGAGCATCGAGCGACGAGCAGCACAAATGACGAAAAGCGAGCGAGGCGAGTGTCAAGTGGTGAGCAGAGAAATTATTTCTTTTGATTTTGGCAAATTGAAGATTAAGATGACAAATAAGACAAAAAAGAACAAGTACTGGAAGATGATGCCATGAAGATCTGTATATGCCCTTTTGGACACCGTGATGACTCCTTACAAAAATATTTTCCTCATTTATAAATTATGATTGTTGATGCTGTAAAAAAATTTAAAAATAATTTATTAAAGAATGGTGTAAAATTACTTGGACTCCTCACTAAGGAGTTGTTTAATGTTGTGCCGTTTGTTTTAGTGTTTTCTCTATATAAAAAAAAATTATAAATAACATATTAGATATAATACACACACGTGCACACACACGCGCACACACGCGCGCGCGCGCACACACACACATAGAGTTAGGGTTGGTCCGGGTTGGACTGACCCTAAATTCTCAGGACTGAAAACCAATCCGCACAGTGCTTGTCCAAGAATCCTAGGACTAAAGACTAATCCAATCTCCTAGAGAACCGAACTAGGACCGGTAGGGTTGGGCCAATCCAGGATTGGTCTAGGGTTGACCCTAGACCAATGCTCACCCCTTGTCTCAAGGCATCTCCACAGACAATAAAACATACCTCTAGACAAATTTGGAGAGCGGCTTGGTCTAAGGGAAACCCAAATGGGATTAACTCTAGACATATTTGCAAATGATACAAATGATCATTTTTAAGAATTTCAACTCATTTATTTTCCATCAAAGAAATGCATTCTAAGGGATAATAGTAAACTTATGGCAGGGGTCGAGAACAAGACATGAGCAAGAATAGCAACATGGCACTAATTTCTCCCGGAATCGATTTGATTTAGTTGACGGTTCACTTGCAAAACTAAGGTGATCCATTTTCTCGAAGCAAGGAAAAGTCGATGGCCGTGTGGATGTTGATCCAAACCTTATGTGGATTGAAAAATAATTGCTTAATGGAATGATCCAACATTTTAGATCTCGAGGTCGATTTTTTTTTTCGACAGAGAGAATATAATGCGGAGGGCAATCAAGAATTTTTTATTTGTTCATGATTTTTTGGATAGAAATTCAAGAGGGGTTCCTTAAAATAGAGAGAATATGTCGCTGGACGCAATAATCGAAGTTAGCTTTGGATGTAAATTTTAATAAGTTGATGATTTTTTCTTTTATAATTTAGAAAGGGGGATTTCACCTTTATTTTTTTATCCTTGTCATTTCTTGAATCTTGGCTTGATTTTATTCGAATAAGGGCAATAGTTATTAATCAGTTAGAATTTCCTAGTTTAAATATTTTGATTGCTTCCCTACTTAAGGTCTCCACGCATGGCTTGAGTTTGCTATAATTCATCTCTTGAAGATTGAATTTGTGAATCACCCGAAGAGAGTTCTCTCTGAACTCTGGAAGCGTGCTGCGGATTGTTTTATCCGAGCTTTATCGTCTGTTTTCACTCTACATCATGAAGTTTCAATCATCTATCTTTTGTTTTCTCTAGGTAGCAGTAGAGTCTGCTACCGAATTACCTACTGATGTTAAAGGGTGAGATTAGATTTGTCTGCTAGCCGCCCCACCTTGGACCACTCCATTCTTCATGAACTGTCAAAACTATGGTGAAGTAACAGGTCACATGGTAGTGTCCCTCTCCTAAGTTGGTCCCGTGATATTTCACCTGTAACAAGTCACATTGTACTGTCCCTCTCTTAAGTTCATCCCGTGATATTTCACCTGTAACAAGTCACATTGTACTGTCCCTCTCCTAAGTTAGGTCCTGCGATCGTTCACTTTATTTGAATCGTTTGATTTAACTTTTAAGAGAAATCTTTGGAAAAGATTGGCAAACGTTACTCAAATTTGCTTAAGGGCCTTTAGAGCCCAAAGCTCATTCGGAAAATGGTTCCCAAATACACCTTTTAATAGAATGGTATGGACTAAAAATCTACGAAATCAAAATTCTTATGTCATTCTATTTCGATCCACCAAACCAACTAAACCTAATTAAGGTTCTGTTTTTTTTTAGAAAATAATTGATTTGAAAAATATTTTCCTATCACTTGTAATGAACAAAAGAAATATTTTTATCATCATGAAACTATTTAGATATAAATCTCGTTGGTAATGGTTTGATTCTCAATTCTGAGTGAAAAAACACCTAAGCACCGGATCGATCGAATCGAATTCGAAGCTAGTTTTATAAAGCCTAAAAATGTTAGTTTTTCTCTTGACATCTCTCTCTCTCTCTCTCTCTCTCTCTCTCTCTCTCTCTCTCTCTCTGTTCTCTCCAACCTTACTCAGACATTTCACGGCTCTCTCTCTCTCTCTCCAACCTTACAGTGTGGTTTGGACTGTATCGTCAGTTTTCTCTCCACTGCTATATATACCCATTAGAGATAGACAATATGCAGAGACCCATTAAAGTTTTGATGTTGCCATGGCTTGCTCATGGCCACATATCACCATTTTTAGAGCTAGCAAAGAGGCTTTCCGCGAGAAACTTCCACATTCACTTGTGTTCCACTCCAGTCAACCTTAGCTCCATCAAACCCAAGATTTCCAAGAAATATTCATCCTCCATTGAACTTGTCGAGCTTCACATCCCCTCTTTGCCTGACCTCCCTCCCCATCATCACACAACCAAAGGCTTGCCTCCTCACCCTATTCAAAAGTGGTGCGTGTTGGTGCACTTGTGGAAGACCCTAGCAATATAGAAGATGGAGATAGAATCATTGAGTGGCTTGACAAGAGAGAGAAACTATCTACAGTTTTAGTGTCCTTTGGTACTGAATATTTTCTCACTGAGAAAGAAAGAGAAGAGATTGCTCATGGATTGGCGCTTAGTAATGTCAACTTCCTTTGGGTCATCAGGTTTCCTGTAGGTGAGAGCATTGAGCTTGAAGAGGCATTGCCTGGGGGATTCTTGGAAAGAGTAAGAGATAGGGGATTGGTGATAGATGGATGGGCACCACAAGGAAAGATTCTGGAGCATCCAAGCATCGGTGGCTTTGTGAGTCATTGTGGATGGGGCTCCATCATGGAGAGCATGAAGTCCGGGGTCCCGATCATTGCAATGCCAATGCAACTCGATCAGCCGATGAATGCTCGGTTGGTTGAGCAGGTTGGGGTTGGATTGGAGGTGAAGAGAAATAAGAGCGGAGAGCTTGAGAGGTCGGAGATAGAGAAGGTGATCAAAGATGTGGTGGTGGAGAAAGATGGAGATAGCATGAGGAAGAAGGCAAAAGAAATGAGAGACAGTATTAGGAAGAAAGGAGAGGCAGAATTAGATGAAGTGGCTGATGCATTGGTCCAACTTTGTGTGAGGTGAAGAATAACATTCGTCAAAATGAAGCCACATTATAGGCATGTGAATGTGTACGTGAATGGGTATAGGGTGCGTCTATAGTAGTCCTTGCAATGCTGCGCAGTAGTATTTGCAATAATCTGGCGTTAATTACTTTTATTGAGATTGCAGAAAAACCTGTGCTACATGTACGTGTGTACTAAAGAATTTACGATTATTTCTGGATCTTGCATCTGTTTACCTTTGTCAAACAACGATCTTTTCTTACCAAGAAGTTGAAGTATAACGGACAACGTACGAGTGGTCATAAATTACAATTGCATTTAATCTAGCTTGTCATAGAGCACAGCATCATAATGCGAATCTCTAGCATTGAGTGCATACTTGGTGATCCTATAAATTCATAAATGCTGAAAGGATTATAAGAATTTGAACTATAGATTTTGGTTTTAATATCATTGATTTACTTGTCCTAAAAGTGCAAGCATTAAGCAACGCCTAGGATTAATATATAGTTTCAATACAGTAGTACAAGTTTGTCGTGATCCGATCTCATTGCCCTTGATCCCTCATCATCACGAGGAGAGAAAAGAGGGAAAGGTCAAATTTAGGGGTGTTAACACCTAAATTTTGGCAGCCCTTTTAGTCATTTATCGCATTAAAAATTAGGAATTAATTTTATCCCTGAAAAAATATTAATTGCATAGCATATAGGTTTAGGTGCATTTATTTTCAATTTACATGTTTTGCATTTTATTTATTGGACCGGTGGCGGATGGGTTCAAATTAGTTGGACCAAGCCCACGAAGCAAGCAAGTTGGCCCAAGCCTATGATTTTTTTTATCAAAAATTATCTTGTGAGAAATTTGAAATTTGAAGTTTTTCCGAGATATTATGATTTTTTTTTGATGGGGTAGATGTGACAAAATATTACGATTCATCTTGGCAAGATTTGGATTTAGAGAAAAATTCTATCATGATCTTGAATCCTTATCAATAGGGGATGAAATTGGTGGAGTAATTTTGCGGATGTTGATTCGACGAAGAAATTGAAATCCTAAAAATTTCCCCTATAAAAGGAGAAAATATTCAGTGGTTTCTAATCACCACGTCACTCGCCTACCTGGCGTGCGTGCTCCATTCAAATTGCGCCACGTGCCCCTGACGTGGAATTAAAAAAAAATTGAATCCTCGCGCGCCTTTCTCTCTCCTGCACACTGAGTAAAGGACTGACAGAAGTAACAATTACTGTGTTGCCTTCTCTCTCTCCTCTTTCTACAGATGAGGTCCTCCTTCACGACCTCTCTCTACTGCAACAAAGGCCTCCACCTCCATCCTCTCTTCCTCTCCCTTCCTCCTCCTTCTTCGCCTTTCCGGCTTCGGCTCCAAAAACCACCAACCGGCCTCTCGAACTCTCCTTTGCCTTCTACACTTAGTTCGATCCCGATTTCCGATTCGGATACATTAGCAAAGATTTTGAAGTTGAACTACTGCAAAGAGGAGGTTGGATATTTCGGTAGTGGCGCCGCGTTTTGGAGTTCCGGCGACGGCTGCGAGAGATATTGTGGCGGAGGAGCCTCTCTCTCTTGTTTTTTTCTTTGGCAGAGGAGAGAGAGGAGTATGGCAGAGCCATTAGCCTTCAACTATGTTCCGGCGTATTCCTTTCCGTGGCCGGACTAGCTGGTTTCTCTAGTTTTGGTGGAAGCTTATGTTTAGTGTGGCTCGGACTTGTCGTGCGTGCTCCTTTTTCTTCGCCTTTCCGCCTCCTCCTCGTCTTTTTGGCTCTGGCTCCAAAAACCACTGACTGGCCTCTCAAACTCTCCTTCGTCTTCTACTCTTAGTTCGATCCCGATTTCGGGCTCGGATACGTCGCCAACAATTTTGAAGCATGAACTAGGCTACAAGGAGAAGGCTGGATATTTTGGTATTGGCACTAAGTATTGGGGTTCTGGCGACAGCTGCGACAAATATAGAGGCGGAGGGAGAGAGAGGACTATGGACAACATATGCGGGCGTGAAGACATATGATGTGCTTAAATTTCTTGTTTGTGTGCTTCATGATCCGGTGGGTCTGTATTTGCAAATGGTGATGCAAAAAAGTTCTATCATTCGTTTGTTTTTCAGTTGGAGCCCTTCTTCTAATTTTTATATTTTTCTCGTTTTGTATTTGCTTGTTCTTTTCTTAACGTGAGGATTATCCAGAAAAAATCTTCCTTGCTCAATGTTAAGAAGTATTTCTGAGCAGTGTTGAATCACGAAGCTTGATTTTGGGACTTATACACAAAAATGCTGAAAAGAATTTGGAATTCGCTTTCACTTAGTCATAAAGAGCGGTGGTGATACTGCTGCAACAAGAGCCACAAATGTGATGCTTAAAGGGGATGATCAGTAGTTCAAGTTAATACTTTGGCCTTCCACAAAGCTATTCCAGATTAAAATTTCACCAATGATACATGATTAAAAAGAACAATGGAGTCATAACATTTTAAAAATCAAAAGTTACAGATTAGGCCCATCAACAATAAAGGTGATGTTGGGGGCGTTGTCAAAAAAAGGAAGAGCGCGTATTTAAGGAATGCGTCATTGGAGATACGACAAATATTTTTCTTCAGAATATGGGCTAAATTTGTGGGCACGTGATTTCCTCTCGTCAAGGATTTGGCCATATAAATACGGTCAACACAGGGAAGCTTATAGCGACCAATCTTCTTCAAATGATCAAAGCGTACATGGAAAGAATTCAGTATTAGATATGCCAAAAGCAAAGTAACAAGGCACCCATTTACTCAACCAAGGAAAAGAGAAGAATTCTTTCCAACTTTTGAAAGACAATCTTAGCGATTAAGCACAAAATTCCAAATAATAAAGAGGAGATATGGCCAATATTCGATGTTCACTTTGCCAAGCCTTTTCCACCGTTAGGCCTTGACGGTCACTGCTTCGTGCCGCCACGACATCACCGCTCCTCCCAACCAAGCCAAGTCCGTTTCATTCCATTCGATGCCATCGATGTGGCCACCATTGCAGCGACAAGTCCTAGCCACACTAAACATAAACTTCCACCAAAACTAGAGAAATCAGCCAGTCCGGCCAAGGAAAGGAATACGCCGGAACATAGTTGAAGGCTAATGGCTCTGCCATACTCCTATCTCTCCTCTGCAGAAGAAAAAAACAAGAGAGCGAGAGGCTCCTACGCCACAATCTCTCGCAGCCGTCGCCGGAACTCCAAAACTCGATGCCACTACCGAAATATCCAACCTCCTCCTTGCAGCATAGTTCCACTTCAAAATCTTTGGCGACGTATCCGAGTCGGAAATCAAAATCGAACAAAGTGTAGAAGACGAAGGATAGTTCGAGAGGCCGGTTGGTGGTTTTTGGAGCCGGAGCCGGAAAGACGAAGAAGAAGGAGGAAGGGAAAGGAAGAGAGGATGGAGGTGGAGGCCTTTGTTGCAAAAGAGAGAGGTCGTGAAGGACCTCATCTATAGAAAGAGGAGAGAGAGAAGGCAACGCATTAATTGTTACTTCTGTCAATCCTTGCTCCGTCTGCAGGAGAGAGAAAGGCGCGCTAGCATTCAAATTTTTTAATTCCACGTCATGGGCACGTGGCGCAATTTGAATGGAGCACGCATGCCAGGTAGGCGAGTGACGTGGTGGTTAGAAACCACTGAATATTTTCTCCTATAAAAGGCCATATGTGTTTAGAATGAGGGGTTTTTTTTTTTTTTTTTGGTTTTGAGCCAAGAAAAAGTTGCTTTCGTTTTTTAGGGTTTAAAAAGAAGAAAGAAAGCAAAAAGCAGAAAGAGAAAGTACAAGCGGCAGAGAAGTGAGGGGACAGGTACTGTTCATCGTCTCCCTCACTGCTTGCCACCTGCATCTGCAGCCGTTCGCCAATTCCTCCTCCACCGCGCGGCACCGCCGTCCGTCTTGCTAGAGCTTTGCCTCACCGCGCGACTCAGCCGCGCCACCTGACGCCATCGCCCCAAAGTCCGGCAATCGACGCTTCTCACAGTAGCTCAACCCAGCACCGTCGCACTCTACTTCGGCGCCAGCCCCAGCTGTGACACCCCTGCAACGCTTCCACCTTCGATCTCCTTTGCCAACGCCACCCACGATCCGGCACTGACACCCATCACTACTGTCGTGCTTCCTTGACCCGCGACCCGCGGATCTCGCGTCCGCAAGACCACCGTGCCGCGTCCCTGTGATTAAGCCGTGAAGCCCGACGCCGGAGCCATTCCTGCTCTACTGCTGAACCTTCCGCCCAGACGCAGCAACGCCACCCCACCTTCACCGGTGGTCCATTTCAGCCAGCCCTCCACCCGAGCGACCATCCGAGCTGGACCCGAGGTCCTCCGCCCGCAACGCTCGCACCCGAAGTCCTCTGCCCACAACACCCTGTTCCGCCGGTTATCCCTGCTATCCGGGTGCTGCCCTGTTCTTGCCAGTCCGCCTTCGCCGGAGTTTCCCTTGCCGAACCAGTGACCCACCATCACGTTGCTGCTCTATCTCGGGAAGATAAAACAAAGGAAAAAAAAATCCAATTAGGTAGTTTATTTATTTATTTAATTTTTTTATTGTTCATTATTGTTTTACTTATTTTGTCTTCAAGTGGAATTATTCCTTAAGGTATGATTGAAATACCAACATGAAATAGTCCCTCAAATTAGGGATTGACAGTCCGATTTTCACGCCCGAAATCCGACTCGCAATCCCTTGCAAAAATTGACAATCCGATCTCACACCCAAGATTCGATTCACGATTTAATTTTAAAATTGGTCAACCCGATCTCGTACACAAGATATGGTTCGCCAATTTTTGGATATCAATCTTATCTTGCTTGATTTTTATTTTCGTAAAAAAAAATCAAAGAAAATGTCATGGTATTTGAGTCAATTTTATTTTTGTAAATAAAAAATACAAAAAAAAATCAATTTAAATGACACGTTTAATTATTTGGAAATTTTAAGTTTCGAATCATGCATGTATCATGTAGAATTAGGGCATTCTTGGCACGTCATTGTATATTAGGTTGATTGCATGTTTAGTTTTATTTAGATAGATCCTTTAGATAATTGCATTTTAGGTTAGAGATTACTTGGTTAAGATAAGATTCTAGTTTAAATTATGATTTGGCTTAATCTAATTCCTAATACAAATTGAAAAATCTTAATCTAGCTAGATAATCTTTGCATTTTTCTAATTTCGAATTTCATGGAAAATACCAAAACTTGCCTTAGAATAAATCAATTTCATTCATTAGGAGAGATTGCATTTTATTCGTGTCATATAGTTAGGTCATCTTGCCATGTCATGTCATTTCATGTTAGAGTAGTAGCATGCATTGCATAAAACATGATTCTCATTAAAAAAAAAGTGAAAATAAAAATTGAGTGATTGCGTGTTAATTAGAAATCATATCTAGGACCGTTGATGTGAATTTTAATCTAACATTGCAAATGCTTTCGTTGCTATAAGGTAAGTCTTGCATTTTATTTATTTGTTTTATTGGATGTTAAATTGATGGATTGCGCACACGCATGATCACCTCACATGTTAGGGAATTAAAATCAATTCAAGCTGCTTGCCAAACTTTTTTTCAAAAATAAAAGAGAAAGGTACCGAAAGGGCGTTAGAGAAATCTAGCATAATCAAGTCCCCGGGCTCACAATCTCTGGTTCGTAGGAGTAAAGTAAATATCCCGTTACTTTACTTGGGTTTCTAATTGACCCACTAAAAATAGATTAGTGGCGACTCCTAGATAAAATCAATTTGCATGTTAAAAATCAAGAATCTAAGTCGCAAGTTGGTATGGGCTTGGGAGAGCCCGAGCTAAGTCTAGGCTTAGCAATCCATTAACCTAATTTTAAATTTTAGGTGGTACACCCGAAAATTTGGTCGCGACAGCTTGGCGACTCCACTAGGACCAAAATTGAAACTCTTAGTGGACTTAGGCCAATTTTCTCTTCAATTTGAAAATATATATATGTATATATATTGGCAACGAAGATCCCAGGTACGTCCCTAACATTTAGGTGTTAAATGTTCTTGCAGATTGAGAGGTATAAGGGGAGTAGTGATTACTAACCCTTATCTTGCAGGTTAGAGTTGAGAATGAATGTTTTAGATTCGAGTTATTGAAGTGTTGTTTGATATAAACTATTTTGCATGCCTTGCATTTGCACTACACTCTTGCACACACAACCTGCCGCTGAACCTGGGCTGCATAGGATCATTTAGGATGGTATTGAGATGGATACCACTCCGACCGCATGCTCGTTGTACGAGTCGCCCATCTCAATCCCGAAGTTTCTTTCATGGTGTCAAGAGTACCCACCTTGGTCCGCATGCCCATGACCCGGGTCACCTCTTTGACCAAGCTAAAGTCATGAGGACCCGACATAGTCCACGAGCCCGTGTCTAGTTCGATCATCCTTGTGGCTCCACCTTGATAAGCCTTATAGATTAGAAATCGAGCCACTTACCATGCGCATGTCTATGTGATTGCCATTAATTCTTCTTTGTGAAGTAAGTCTTCTACCTTTATAATATGCAATTTACTTACTTGGTCGTATTTTTGGTCCGTCCATGACAATCTAGGTTAGTCGATTGATTTAATTCCTTTGTCAATTAGAAATTAAATGAGGAAATTGCCATGCAATGAATCATTTGGAAAATCAAAAAAATTAGAAATTTGTTTTCAATTCGTGTCTTAGCTCTTCCTAGTTCATGTTTAGGAAATTTTGTCCCTACTAAGGCATCCATGTTCTTATTTTCCTAGTCCATTTTTAGGAAATCCTCTTCATGTGTGGACATTTCGTGCCTAAAAAATAGATTGTTGTCATGGATTGGCTCTCTCATTACACCTCGTACTTACATATTTTTTATTCATTTACATTAGGTGATAACGGATCCCTCATGTTTGCCTATCATTACACGATCAAGAGCTAGAATGGCTTATCAAATTGAAATGCGTGATCGTATGTCCGCTTTGGAAGACCAGCTCAAATAGTTGCTCACCTCTACGCAACTTATGACAACTCAAATCCAATACATCCGAGCGAATCCAACTCCTGCGCCCGCTCTTCCTAAGATAGTTATTCCGAAGCAAGCAAGCAAGGTTCAAATGGGTGATGACGACATGCCATTGATCATTGCCAAAAAGGCTAAGCTTGATAACATCGCTAAGATGGAGCAAGATGAACACTTCACAAAGCTGAAAGAAAAGGTGAAGCAATTGCAAGGATCACAGAGCTCACTCCCATTCGACTTGTCAGTGTATGAGAAAGTCCAGATGCCAAAGAAGTTTAAAATGCCGGAGTTCGAGAAGTACGATGGTACTTCCTGTTCGAAAGCTCATTTGCAGATGTACCACGTACGCATGGCCCAATATGTCAAGAATGAGCCTTTCATGATTCAATCGTTCCATGCAAGTATGATTGGGTCTACGCGTTGAATTGGTATATAATGAAGAATGCAAACCTTCTCGACACTTGGAATGAAGTGGCTGATGCGTTCCTCAAGCAATATAAGTTCAATATGGACATTGCACCTTCCCGAGAGGATCTTGAGCAGATGGAGAAGAAGAAAAGCGAGTCGTTCAAAGAGTATGCTGTGAGATGGCGAAACTTGGCTGCTCAAATCACTCCGAAGCCTACTAACAAGGAGCTGATGAAGTTGTTCATCAAGACTCTCCCTTTTGAGTTCCGTACCCAAATGGCCAGCACATATGTGGAGAGCTTCAACCAACTTATCCCGGTGGGTGAGCAAATTGAGATTAGGCTAAGAGATGGATGGTTCGACGAACCGACCCATCAAGGCAAAAGGTTCACCATGAAGAAAGACAAAGAACTTAGCACGGAAGTCAATGTTGCATATGAACAATCTAGCAAGCCTTCGATTGATCATGTCCCTAAGAATCAACAAGGTGAAGGCCGACTGTCTGACCCCCGACAATTTGTTAAAAGGCAGTTCACTCCTCTTCCTGGCCCTTTGTCCCAAGTGTTAAAGGTTCTTCAAAAGAATGGGTTGTTGTCCTATGAGCCAAAGTGACCCAATGCTGAAAAATTTTCCAACTACGATCCCTCCAAGAAATGTGAGTACCACATGGGGGAAGTAGGACATTCGACTGATGAATGCATGACTTTGAAGCATAAGGTCCAAAACTTATTGGACACCAAGGCGTTTGCCTTAAGTACTGCTCAACCGAATGTCAAAGAGAATCCTCTACCTGAGCATGAGGATAGGGTGAATGCCATTAATAAAGGACCTTTGGAAGAAATGGGCCCTGGCCCGCAAGAGTAACTTATTACTTTTGCATATTCCCCTGTGCGGGAATTTTTATCGCTTTCTAGGAATTTTATCGCTTTTTAGGAGTTATTATCGCTATCTAGCAATTGTTTTCAATTTCTTCTTTTTCACTTTCTTTTTAGGACTTGAATTCGCATTTTCCATTCAATAAATATAATTGATTGATGAATATGAATGAAATTACAAGTTTTATTTTGAGGGCATGATGAGGTACATCAAACCAGCCCGGTGATGTTATCCGGCCGATAAATAAAAAGAAAAATCCAAGGAGAATTCTGAAGCCTAAGCTTCATCATGCTTTCCCGTGTCAAAATGTTAAAATAATGCCTTTCCAATTGCTTTTCAAAAAAAAATTCAAAAAAAAAATCTTTCAAAAAAATGATTTATCTTGTTTGTCTTTTTGATCCATCTACTTTCCATTTCAAGGACGATCATATAGCATGTAAAGGTGTGGAAATGGTCCAATCCAATGCAACAAATACTGATAATGATGGTCCCAAAGACTCGATCGAAGATGCCAGAGGTGCAGCGTAGTTGGGAACAACATGAAAGAGCCAAGGCTCTTACATCCAAGCCAATCGTCACTATTAATTTAGATGACACTGAAGAAGCCAATGAGGTAAATGATTTTGTTCTAAAGGAGCTATTGCCAAATTTTCCAGATCCCGGGGACAAGTTTGCTCCAAGTTACAATGACCCATATGAGGTGAAGAGGGTACTTCCTAGAGGTGCTTTGATCTTGGCAAAATGGATGGTTGTGAATTTTCTATTCTAGTTAATTTTGATGTTGTCAAGAAGTATTACCCATGATTGAATTTGTTGTGTCATGTTTTGAATTGCAAACATTATTATGATGAATAAATTGCCTCATTGAGTTGCAAATTCAATTGTCCAAACTTGTTGCAAATCTTGCATATTTTCCTTGATGAATTGTGTGAGATAAATTGAATGTGTCAAATGGGATACTTTGGAATGACGAAAGGCAAACCTTATTCCATACATTGTTTCATACACTAATCCCCAGTGAGTTGTGTGGAAAAATTCCATGCCCGCAAGGAAAAGGGTGATCTCACAAATGGTACGTCAACCGAAGTGATGAGAGGCAATTTTTCCTCTACCCGAAACACTATAGGTATATCCATTGTTTAGCCCTTTGAGCCCACACACACAAAAAGCTTTTAAAATTATCCCTGTCAAGGATCATCCCATGCTGGGACAAAATTTGAAGTGAAATGGTAGGAATTTTCGTACTCACACTTGCATCAATCTTCAAGGATTGCTTTCGCAGTGTAACTTATACGATAATTTGAAGTGCCTTGGGACAACGAAGAGCAATTCTTTCTCTATCCTATACACTTTATCCATTACATAGCCCCCTTGAGCCTATGAATTCGTTTCATATTAAACATAGTTGGTGATTATCCCCCACACTAGGGCAAGGCAAGAAAAAACAAACCATTCAAGTAGCATGGTTTAGAATGCTGACAAAAGATGAAAGGCTGTGCAAGTTCAAAGAAAGTAAGTGCAAAAAATAAGGGGCATGAAAAAGCAGTGTGCCTGGTAAAAGTAAGGATGCCCAAAGAGAAAAATCAAACACTTGATGTAGTGAGTCATATCCCCAACGAGGTGGTACTAAAAAACTCAATTGATGTTTCAATCAATGGATGTGAAGAAAATTTTTGATGTTGGAGAAAAAATTGGTGGAAATGTCAAGATGATCATCAACTTTGACCCCCTAAACACTTTTTGAGCCTAATGATCCTTTCGTTTCTTAACCCATGAACCAAGCCTACGTTACGTCCCTTATAAAGTCTCTTCAGATTATGACACTTGAATTAACGTAAAAGTTCATCTGTTTGAAAGCATTGCTTGAAGAAGTGCGAGTAAGATAATCTCTGCTTCATTTATCACGTTTCTTGACTTGTAAAACCAAAGATGATTGCAGAATATCACTCATTTTTCAATAGCCTCAACTCAAAGAGTCCATTTTGTTAAGCCATTAACCATGCTTGCATTACAGTCCCTATTAAAGACCTCTCAAATTGGTAAGGCCATACCATTTGCGAGATTGCTCGAACCCTTGTTTGGCATGATGACAGTGAAATAGAGTGATTGTCAAAAATCATGCATCAAAGGTCAGGATGAAATGGCCATTTTAATGAGGATGAGTGAAAAGTCATTTCAGACTGAAAGATCCCTCCTTTGACATATCCATAACACTCATGTGTTCAAATTGGAATGAAAATGCCAGATTGATGGAAATCATCACGCATGAACATCTCTTGAATTAATGCATGTTCATGATTGCAAATGCATATTGCCTCTCCTACGACTATGTTTTGCAGGAGACATATCCCCTAGGATCAGAGATGTTACCAGTTTTCTGCAGATTCAGGCGATTGAAGAAAGGTTCGAGTCCTGGTCAAATAATCAATGTTACAATGCTAGGCGACCATAGAAAGGTATGAGTCTTGGATATGTAACACCAACTACTTTGGATCACTCTACCCTCCTTGAAGGTAAGATATTCCAGGTAAGTTTCTTTACCATTTTCTAAAAATTAGACATCTCAGTTTGGATCTGGATGTCTCCATTCTTTTCGTTGAACATTTCACTCTAGATGTGAATGTTCTTCAATCTTCCTCGTTATACCTTAGTTTGGATCTAGGTATTTCGAGCTTTCAAAAATCATGACATCTCTGTCTAGACCCGGATGTCTTGATTATTTTCGTTGAACATTTCACTTTGGATTTGAATGTTCTTCGATCTTTCTCGTTATACCTTAGTCTGGATCTAGGTATTTCGAGCTTCCAAAATCATGACATCTCTGTCTGGACCCAGATGTCTTGATTATTTTTGTTGGAACATTTCACTTTGGATATGAATGTTCTTCGATCTTCCTCGTTATACCTTAGTTTGGATCTAGGTATTTCGAGTCCCAAACTCTTGACATCTCAGTCTAGGCCCGGATTTCTTGATTATTTTCATTCAAACATTTCACTATGGATGTGAATGTTTTTCAATTCTTCTTGTTATACCTAGTCTGGATCTAGGTATTTTGATTTCCAAAATTTTGACATCTCAGTCTGGATCTAGATGTCTTAATTATTTTCGTTTAAACATTTCACTCTGGATGTGAATGTTTTTTCGACCTTTCTCATTATACCTTAGTTTGGATCTAGGTATTTCGAATTCAAAACTCTTGACATCTCAATCTGGATTTGGATGTCTTAATTCTTTTCGTTGAACATTTCACTCTGGATGTGAATGTTTTTTTATCCTTCTTGTTATACCTTAGTTTGGATCTAGGTATTTCGAGTTCAAAAATCTTGACATCTCAGTCTAGATATAGATGTCTCAATTCTTTGAACATTTCACTTTGGATGTGAATGTTCTTCCCAATCTCAATGTCTCAATTTATTACCTGTTACACTCTTCAAGGAACCTGAGTGAGAGTTGGGTACTTGTGGAGTAAATGGGGATTTATCATCTACCTCAAGATGCTCTACCGCACTAACTGGTAAGTAACTATAGGTACACTCTTTCCTTTCACATCATGCATTTGCATTAGCATTTTCATGCGTCATTCAAATTGCATTTTAAAATGGAATTCATTTTCCAACAAAAAAAAAAAAAAATCATTCAGTGCATGTGCATAGTTAAAATTTAGGTCTCAATTTGTCTTTGAAGGCAACCTCTTCAAGCTCATCATTCAAAGAGGGGCAGTTGTTAACACCTAAATTTTAATGATCTGGTTATTTATTTAATTGCATAGAAAATTAAGGGTTAATTTTATCCCTGAAAAAAATTAATTGCATAACATATAGATTTAGGTGCATTTATTTTTAATTTACATTTTTTGCATTTTATTTATTGGACCGGTGGTGGATGGTTCAAATTAGTTTGACCAAGCCCACGAAGCGAGCAAGTTGGCCTAAGCCCATGGTTCTTGATCAAAGATTATCTTGTGAGAAATTTGAAATTTGAAGTTTTTCCGAGATATTATGAACTTTTTTTTATAGGGCAAATGTGACAAAATATTGCATTTATCTTGGCAAGATTTGGATTTAGAGAAAAATTCTATGATGATCTTGAATCCTTATCAATAGGGGATGAAATTGGTGGAGTAATTTTGCGGATGTTGATTCAACGAAGAAACTGAAATCCTAATTATTTCCCCTATAAAAGGCCATACGTGTTTAGAATGAGGGGCTTTTTTTTTTATTATTGGTTTTGAGCCGAGAAAAAGTTGCTTTCATTTTTTAGGATTTAAAAAAGAAGAAAGAAAGCAAAAGGCAGAAAGAGAAAGTACAAATGATAGAGAGGTGAGGGGACAGGTACTGTTCATCGTCTCCCTCACTGCTCGCTGCCCGCATCTGCAGCTATTCGCCAATTCCTCCTCCACCGCGCAGCACCACCATCCGTCTCGCCGAAGCTTTGCCTCACCGCGCGACTTAGCCACGCCACCTGACGCCGTCGCCCCGAAGTCCAGCAATCGACGCTCCCCGCAGCAGCTCAACCCAGCAACATCGCGCTCTACTTCGGCGCCAGCCCCAGCTGTGACACCCCTGCAACGCTTCCACCTTCGATCTCCTTTGCCAACACCGCCCACGATCCGGCACTGACACCCATCACTGCTGTCGTGCTTCCTTGAACCGCGACCCGCAGATCTCGCGTCCGCAAGACCACCCTACCACGTCCCTGTGATCCAGCCGTGAAGCCCAATGCCGGAGCTTTTCCTGCTCTACTGCTGAACCTTCAACCCAGACGCAGCAACGCCGCCTCGCCTTTGCCGATGGTCCATTTCAGCCAGCCCTCCACCCGAGTGACCATCCGAGCTGGACCCGAGGTCCTCCACCCACAACGCCCGCACCCAAAGTCCTCTGCCCACGATGCCCTGTGTCGGAGTTCGAGCGCCGACAGCTCCGACCGCGACACCCCTGTTCCACTGGTTGTCCCTACTATCCGAGTGCTGCCCTATTCCTGCCGGTCCGCCTTCGCCGAAGTTTCCCTTGCCGAACCAGTGCCCCACCATCACGTTGCTGCTCTATTTGGGAAGAAGAAATAGTCCCTCAAATTAGGGATTGATAATCCCTCAATCTTATCTTGCTTGATTTGCAGTCATGGTATTTGAGTCAATTTTATTTTTGTAAAAGAAAAATACAAAAAAAAAAATCATCATGCATGTATCATGTAGAATTAGGGCATCCTTGGCACGTCATTGCATATTAGGTCGATTGCTTGTTTAGTTTTATTTAGATAGATCCTTTTAGATAGATTGCATTTTAAGTTAGAGACTACTTGGTTAAGATAAGATTCTAGTTTAAATTATGATTTGGCTTAACCTAATTCCTAATACAAATTGAATAGAATCTTAATCTAGCTAGATAATCTTTGCATTTTTCTAATTTCGAATTTCATGGAAAATACAAAAAAATTGCCTTAGAATTAATCAATTTCATTCTTTAGAATAGATTGCATTTTATTTATGTCATATAGTTTAGGTCATATTGCCATGCCATATCATTCAATGTTAAATTAGTAGCATTGCATAGAGCATGATTCTCATTAAATAAATGAAAACAAAAATTGAGTGATTGTGTGTTGATTAAAAATCATATCTAGGATTGTCGATATGAATTCTGATTTAACATTGCAGATGCTTTCGTTGCTATAAGGTAAGTCCTACATTTTATTTATTTGCTTTCTTGGGTGTGAAATTGGTGGTTTGCGCACATGTGTGATCACCTCACATGTTAGCAGATTAAAATCAATTCAAGTTGCTTGCCAAATATTTTTTCAAAATAAAAGAGAAAGGAAACGAAATGGCGTTAGAGAAATCTAGCGTAACCAAGTCCCCGAACTTACAATCTCTAGTTCGTAGGAGTAAAGTAAATCTCCCGTTACTTTACTTGGGTTTCTAATCGACCCACCAAAAATAGATTAGTGGCGACTCCTAGATAAAATCTATTTGCATGTTAAAAAACTTGAACCTAAGTCGCGAGTTGGTATGGGCTTGGGAGAGCCTGAGCTAAGTCTAGGCTTAGCAATCCATTAGCCTAACTTTAGGTGGTGCACCCAAAAATTTGGTGGCAACAAGGGGTACTTGATCACGAGAGTTCCTTAATGGCTCACGCTCCAGAAGACGTCATCACCTCGTCTTTTAGATCAAGCCTTTCATGAGTTCCCATCACGAGATCGCAAGCTCTTCCAAACTCGTGCCCCATGTGATAGCGAAGTGTCATGATCCATATCCACACGGACGACACACCTTGGGAAAAGAGATCGGGTGTGGATATTGGATTTAATGGTACTTTTACCATGGTAGCTCTCTCGACAATATGCTTCGCCCATAAGGATGACATCACCTTATCCCTTGGAGTACTCCCATATCGAGTATGTTAAAACATGGTGAGTTTCATCAAAACTTGTATTCCGCACGACGGATTTATTTATATGATTTAGTTGTTTATGACAACCTAAAAATAAGACAAGAGTTGCCACTAGCCTTGTTTTAGAGGTCGTCTAGAAAACCCAATCGAGGGTTAGAAGTGTTCCCTCAATTTCTACACAACCAAATATCTAAGTTTGAGGACTTGAGTTACTTTAATATTTCTATTAACATCATTTCGGTACATAAACAATATGTTACATTTTCCTAATGTGTCCATGCATTTTCTTACATTTTCGGGATCATTAGTCCTAAATTAAGCAATCGTGCGCGGATGGTCATTTTCATATTATTCTATCTCTAGAAAACAAGATTAGAAAGCAATTAATGTAATTGAAATTACGAGACAGTAGGTAAACAATCAAGAAAAGCAGTAAATCTACCATGCAATCCTAGAAAATATAAAAAAGAAACACAATTGAAAAAGATGAGAGGAAAAGAGAAAACCTGCAACTCGTCAGACTTTATACAACAAATGAAACCTAAGACATATGTCGGGGGAATGAATGATACATGATAATGGTTGAAATGGAAATCAACCTACCGTCTTTGTGCTTTATGCATCTTCGGGGTCCTAATCTAGACATAATCTAGAAACCTATAATTAGGTGCATATAATGAAAAAAAAAAACATACACATCAAAATAATAAAAAACACGACATCATGTCAAGATTAATCATTTCAAAAAAGTTCAATGTGAAAGTCAAATTTTGGGGCCTCAAGGTCGGCCTTTGTCTTTTATGTGGGGGTCCTACTAAGACACATACCTAATTCATTTATGTAACTTATAGAAATTGTTGACCAATTGTGGCTAATAACGCTTATAAATCTTCTAATCAAGCTATCTATGTGATCCTAGGGTTTTCCCTCAATATCATGTATCAACCCTACCATTCATCTAAAAGTGACATACATTGTCGAAATTTAAATGTATGCAGGTCTTTTGGACCTTATTTCTCAACCAATCAAATAGGAAAGTGAATTGTTGGCTGGTCACTTATTACTAAGGGCATGGGTCAATCATAAATATAGGCAATTTCTAAAGCATGACGGGATTTAATGCATGGGAGGCACGTGTGACATTTCAAAAAGGTTTGAAATTGTCAATGAAAATTTTGAGACAAGGCAACGTCTCAACTATGGAAGGCATTCAATTGCCAAGACTAGCTTGGAACTCACAAAAATGCATTCGCAAGTGTCGCAAACATTTTGAATACAATCCAAACCATGACTTTCGCGATTGTCTAAATCAAAGTTCGGAAAAATTTAGAAACGTTTCGGATTAAAGAATTTCGAAGCTATGGAGCATATTTAATTGCCAAGGCTAGCTTGGAACTCGCAAAAATGCATTCACAAGCTTTGTAGGCATTTTGAATATCCAAACCCTGACTTTTCTTTAAACCAAATCAAGTTTTGAAAATTTAATTTCAAGAAACGTCACATGAACCAAAGCGTTTTAAAATTTAATTTGGGAAGAATACATGTCAAAGATCATTTAACAATGAATATCAAGGTATTTGAAACCACTTTCATTGGTATGACCTAGGTTCATGCACAAACTAACCTAGGATGCTTATCTAAACGATTACAATCGAGTTTATGTTAGGAAATTCCAGAGCAAACATGCAAGGATAGCAAAATTGGGCAATACCTAATCAAAAATTCAACAATGAAAAAATTTCTTAACATGCATGACATGATGATGAACAACTTTAATAAATAAAGTTTTTTTAAACAATCTACACATGATTTTACAAAAATCAAACAACAAGCAACAACACATCAGAAATTTGTCAAAACAACAGGACATTCAGCTAATGTCACAAGGACTTTTCCTATCAAATCATGTCTAAAAATGATCAAATTTAAACACAACATATCCAACATTATGACAAGAAAGTTTCATTAAGAAGCCAAGTGTAGATTCTATATAGAAAAAATAGAACAAAAATATCAAAGATCTATCCAAACAGGGGTTAAGACGGGGCCAGATTCTGATCTAATTTTGAAAAAAAGGAAAAGTGGTCTAAATTATGAGCAATCTATGCAAAATCAATGGCATCAGAAACCTCTAAGTGTGCCTTACATCTTCCTAGAAGAACTCAAGTCCAAACTAGGTCAATTTGGTACCCTAAGATCGAGATCTCTAAAAGTGTGCGCATCAATAACTAAGGAAACAAAACACAAGCATTCCTTATAAAACCTCAAAATCATTCAAAGAATACACAAATGGCATAATGAAATCACATGCGACTTAGAATTGGATGCGGCTGAAAGTTTGGGTAATCATCTAATCTTAAGTCGACATGCAAAATGTCCTACAATTTAAATGACATTATGAAATGATTCATGATTCCTAATGGTATGCTTGAAAATCTTAAGTGTGATGAACACTTTTGTGAGATAAATTTAATAGGCAAGATGATACTCAAAAGACATGACTTAAATATGTATGCAAATCTTGCAACATATGGTTCAATTTTCAAGAAGGCGTGATCATCAAATTTGGTTTCTAGATGACTCAAACAAGTATGGAAAAGTGCACATATGACAAGGTTTCATTTTAGTATTAAATTTACAGAATAAGCACGATTATAGCCATCCTCAAGACATACATAAATTCTACTAAAAGTCTCATATACAGAGCATGCGATGATAAAGATTTCTCGTTAAGAACTCAAAACTCAATTAAAATCATATGAGTCGTGACAAAAATGGCAAAACCGACAAATTATATGCCCAGCTCATGTTGCTGCAGTGCCTTTTACTCTAATACATGCAACTGACTCACTTTGCCAACATAAAGACCTTACAAAGCATGCATCAATTGAACAGATATATCATGTATTTCAACTCTTATAAAGGATTTGAGATCAAATAGGTACATTTGTGGACTTAATTTCATCAAAACAGAATTCGGACCAATGTAGAACAAACTATCCTATATTCAAATCTAAGCGATTTTGACCTAGCTAAATATGTCTAAAAATTTCGAAAAAAAAAAAAAAAAGGACATGCACAACACTAATACAAGCAGTTTTCATGAGGAAAGTTATTCCAGAACTCAACACAAAAATCAGTAAAAAAATGACAAAATTAGATATCAATACAAAACAAATTAACCTAGGCTTAGATCTCGAATAGGTCTGACCTAGTTAAACACATCCAAAAATCACGAAAAAATCATAGAAGATGCATAAGATGATTTGAAACAAAACTCATGGTGATAATTTTATCAAAAAATGACCACAAAAGTAAGCACAAAAAATAGCAAAGACAGAAGGCAGAATAGAAACAGGATTTAAAAAAAAAAAAAAAAAAAAAAAAAAAAAAAAAAAAAAAAAACCTAAACTATTACATAATTGCTCATCTTTAGAGGTACTTTCCGAGAGTCATACATCACTCAATCAAGGCATGCAGCCTATCAATTTGAAGCTCGTGATGTGTATTTTCAAAGCCTAGAAGGACTTGAGGTCAAAAACTAAGGTTTAAGACCTCAAATCTACCTTAATAGAAAGTTAGTTCCAAAGACATGAATTTCCATAATAGATTCAAGAACACAATCATCACTTAAATCATCAATGAATCATTGCAGCATTCACAATCATTGATCTTAAGCATGTAAAAGTTCCTAATCTTGAATCCTAGCCCCGATCAACTAGCTCGATCTTGCTTCATCGGATTCGAGTTTCGAATCGTTACATTCGTCATGATTTTTGTTGGTTTCTATCACGACTAATCGAATCAAAATGTCAAAACACTTTCAAATCTCCACGGACCACTGATGATTAGATCTGAATTGCTTAAGACCTCAGAACCACTGTTATCCTCTAACTAGGATTGCTGGGACCACCAATTTGAGTTGGACTGACTATGGATGCGGAGAAGGGAGCTAGCTCGATCGGACAATTTTCGATCAAAAACTAGTCAATCTTCAGCCACAAATGGATCAGCAAGGAGGAGGAGATGGCTGCAAGGCTGAGCAATAGCCAGCAAATCATTGGCGTGAGGCCGGTGAGCCTAAACTGGCAACCAATTTGGTTTGCGAGGGGTGGGAGAAAGAAAGGGATTGGTTTAGGCCGGAAAAATAGAGAGAGGAGAGAGAGAGAGAGAGAGAGAGAATAGGTTTCGTGCCAAATGAGCCCCCTTGAAAATGGAGGAAAATTTCATTTGTATAATCCCCACATTAAGCGATTTCAGCCGTCGGTTCGATTTGATGGTCAAAATTTTGATCTAATGGTTACAAATCGATTTCGAAGGCTCCATCATGATCTCGAGATGTCGGGTAATTGATCTGATCTAGTGGGTTTGATTTGCAGAAAACCAAGCCAAAATCGGCAATTGTGTCAGAATGTCCAATTATGTGGTTAATTTGCAATTTGATGAAATTCGAGGATCAATCCGTAAAATTTTGGAAACTTGAAGGTACATAAGTGAAATCGACGATGAGAAAGTTCTGGAACCAATCGTTGGAGGCTAAGAACCGGCTGGCAAGGGCCTAAACTGGCTAGTCTCACTGGCGGCCGGTCAGACCGGTCAGGTTGGTTTGGTCTGGTTTGGCCAGATTTTCGGCAGGTTCTTGACTAGTTTGGTTTGATTCCTGCTATTTTGTCCACTTGGGACTCCTGTGAGTCTAAAATTTATGCAATTTGGTCCCTAAAGGACCAAATTGAAAATGAATTTTATGTTTTTTTTTAAGAAGAAGTTGGCCAATTATGATACAATTAAGCTAATCAAACTTTATGAACGTGATCTAAAGGTCTTTTATTAGCCTAATTGAATTATTATCATGAAAAATAACGAGTCGAAACCATGGGTGCTTTGAATTGGGCTTAAAGGGCTAAAATGATAAAATTTGCAATTCAATGGGTAAAAATGCAAATTAATTAAAATTGAACTAAATCAATATTATAATTGCCCTATCTAATGAGCTACCCATTTGTAGGATCACTTATCGCATTCCAATTGACTTTGAATTGAAGCGCTCAAGCTTAGGTAAAAAAATGGATCTAAGCCTAATATTAAAATTGGATCTAGATTTATGAAATTAAACCATAGCCATGAATGGATCAATTCGAATTTTTTCAATTGAAGCTTAATTGCTTGATTTTCTAATGCCTGGGAGGATAACATTCTTCAAATTGATGAGTTCTGGTGTGAACTTTCCAAAATCGATTTTAGATTTGGATTTATCTTTAGAAAATGAGTGATAAATAATCGTCTATTCCCGAGTTATGAAGAATTGATTTTAGTCCCCTAATTAGGGCTCAAAACACAATTCGTATTTTGACTCAATAAATCACGGAATTGAATAAGCAAGCAAATTTCATATAGTCCCTAAAGCAAATGTTAAAGAATGAACTACACCTAATTATGATTAGAATAAAAGTAATTTTATTTTTTGTCGATTTAGAACCTAAAACTGAAAAATTCATAAATCAAGATTCTTAATCGAATTTTGTGAAATTTTTGACAAAAAAGTCAAATTGGCGTTTAAAGAAATTTATTTGTACATTTTTTATATTTTTTTATTTTTTGGGTCAAGTTTGACCAAAAGTCAACCATTTAGTTGACTTTTTTAAAAATGTTGATTTTTTGGTCAAATCTTTGAATTTTCAAGAAATTGATTTGACAAAAGTGAAATTAAAGTTAAATGGAATCTTTTTGGGTAAAAAGTCAATTTTTTATCTAGAATTGATTTTTGTTTAAAGGGTTGACCAAAAAGTCAACCCGAAAGTTAATCATTCGATTTTTTAGGTTTTTTTTTTCAAATAAGCTAGAAATTGATTAAAAACGATAATGCAAAAGAAAGAAATGGACAACGATACTTTTTGGTCGAGAGATGAAGCTCTGTTGCGATCAGAAATCCAAATCTTGATTTTTTACGTTTTAATGACGCATTAACTAAAAATTAGGTGTCAACAAAGTTATCATCTAACTACCCGGCTCTTGATGGAATCTTCTAATGGGATATTCTAGAGCCGTCCACGCCAAGTTAAGAAAATGACCTCTTACCGACTTCCACACCGGTAGATCTTTTCAAGCCCAGATTTGATGGTGGCCGATATGGAGACCCTCCCGAGGTAAGATTTGCGAGGAAATTTTACGAATTTCCATGCCGGTACCAACGGGCCCAAGCACGATGTGGTACGTACATTTAGCGAGGGTCGTCCCAAACCCTACTGATGATAACTTAGGTTTTTTTTTTCTTAATTGAAAATATTTGTTCTAGTACTTCTAGAGATTCAAATGAGGGGATTTTGTGTTACGCTAAAGTCTATTTAACGCTTAAATTTGGTTCATTCTCTCTTTTCGAAAGCATTTGGACATGCAATCTTGCTCAAGTTAGAGATCCTAAATTTATTGATCTATGTGACCATGCATTGTTAATTTGCACAATTATATTACATCGATCACGAAGAGGAAGAGGAGAGGGAGCGATGTGTGTCTTGAAGCTTGTCAGAAAGTGAAAAATGAACAACAAAATAAGGAGAGATAGAGAGAGTTGGCAGAAGTTAAAAAGGAGAAAGAGCGACAGCGAGTGCTCTTCCTATATCTTGTGCTAATTAATCCTAGGTCGGTTTGGAAGCTTGATGAGTCAAGAAATTAGGCTTAAGGGGATCGGAAATATGGCGGTTGTGGCATTGATGGGCTTCCGTGCCTCCGTCGGGCAAAGCTTTGGTTGTCGGTCCGAAGCTTCAAAACTACGATGTCTCTAGTTTAAAAGTGTAGAAGAAGTTGGGCTAAAAAGATAAATGCAGGATGATGAAATGATAACGATTTCAATTGGGGGGTTTTTTTTTTTTTTTTTTTTGGTCGAACAATTGGGGGGTTGAATTGCATTATTAATGATGAATTAAATTATCAATTGTTATGGAATGCACATATGACCAATGCAAATTAAAACTTAAATGGGTTATGTATGTTAGATTCGTGGGCAAATTCTAGCGTCAACATCTTATAAATGGAGATGGTAATACTGTCCCACTCAATACACTCACTCCGCATTAGCCTATTGTGGGGCTTGGGATCATATTCCTTATCCACGCCTCTCGAGGTGACCTTTGTCCTACGTGGAGTGTAGGGTGGGTGGGACATGTCCTAATGGGGCACCGACACTACGGGTGTGCAAAATACCCGGGAACCGCCCGGACCGCCCGAACCGGACCGGAACCGCCCAGAACCGGCTGTTCTTGAAGGAACCGGTCCGGTTCCCAGTTCCAATTTTTTGGAACCGGTGGGTACCGGTCCGGTTCCCGATTCCATGGGCGGATCCGCCCACCCGGACCAGACCGGAACTTTTTTAATATTTAAAAAAAAATACTAAAAAAAACCCTAGATTAGATCTCATTTCCTCACTCCCTTCATCTTTGGTTCTCACCATCTTTGTCTCTACCTCGGTTCCTCCTAATCCTATCGCCATTTCGATTCCTCCTCGAGCATCGACACCGCCACCGCTGCTCTTCCACTGCTGTTGTTCGCCCCCTCGCATCAGCCACCACCTGCCACAACCGTGGAAAATTGTTCCGCGACCGTTCTATGTTGAAAACCCAACCATAGACCTCCTCCCCTCCTTCTCAACTCATAGAACCGACCATTCTATGTTGAAAACCAAAATTGTTTCACGTCAAGATCGGTTCCATGGATCCACCCGGGAACCGGACCGGACCGGTGGTCCGGTTCCCGGGTGGATCCCGATTCCAATTTTTCGGAACCGGTCCTTAGCGGGCGGTTCCTGGTTTTAGGTCGGGAACCGCCCGCCTGGACCATGCACACCCCTAACCGACACCCCGTGGGACACCGTGCCCCATGCAGAGAAAAAAAATCATTAATCTTTTAAAATTATATACTAATATAATTAATTATAATGTTTATGATAGTTATGAACTTTACTACTTTAAGCATATTCATTTTTTATGACTATTTTTAAAATGTATCATAATGTCTTAGATATATATATATATATATATACACACACGTAAGAGCAAGCTTTGCTCCCTTTCTTTATTAATTCATAAGATCAATCATTTATACACATATATCACTTCCACTACGTTGATGAAAATTGGTTGAACCCATCAACAATATCTGATTCTCAACGCCATTTCAAAAGGAATACAATACACTTCAGCCAAAAAAAAAAAGTGCAAGCTGTCTAGCCTCTTCCTCCGACGAAGGTGGCATTGGCTACTTCCTATGTATATGTACCCAGCTCAACTGCATCGTCAAATCAAGGAAGTCTCATGTGAAGCTCACATCTTTATTGACGGATACATGTGAATTGGGTTTGTATGCATCGTGAGCTCCTATGTAAATTCGACTATATGCAAGTGGCTATTACATATATAGTAAATCGCCTTGGATGGACTGTGATCAAGTTACGTAGGAAGCTAGCTTGTTTCTAGTTCGGGGGCAAATACTTGTGCTCACTCCAAAAATTAACATGGTACAAAATAATTTATTCTATTGTTGAGTCTAATCTCATGTCCTTAGTGGTGGATTAGAATTTATTTACCATTGTTATCTAGGACAATCATTGAGTTCCATGTATAATTCATCTGATGCGAACTCAGGAGTGGGAACCCATCAAATCAAAGTCTCTGGAAATCATTGGATATTTCATAAATGCCGTGCTCTCTCCCATGGCATAAAGAAGTTTACAAACTTTATAAAATGTCATATTTCTCCTAGAATCACGAGCGACGATCAAATCTCTCCCGCATTTGCCATTTCGTAAATGTCAAATTTAACTTGGATTCGGCCTTTTTATTTGGACAGAGACAAAAGTGTCTCGATCTGATGTGTCATATATATGTGGGGGAAGAAATGTAAAAGGAAAAAGAAAAAAACCCATGACAGATGATCAAATGCGGCATTCTTCTATAAATAGCCATTTGAAATCAAACCCTTAGAGCCAACAATAATAAGCCGAGAGAGTCACACAAAAGCAAAAAATTATATCGAGCATGGCTACGACGAGAAGATCCATTAGGGTTCTCATGCTTCCATGGCTTGTGTTGGATATTATATCCAGAGAAAACACACTATTTGTTGTAATCAGAACATCAATGTAAAGAAAACGATAACAGCTATATAATATCCTTCTTTTTATGTAAACTTACAAATCTTGGAGAAGAATAAGATAAGATATCACTGAAAAATAACATAAAATTGGAGGTGAGGTATTGTTGACACCTAAATTTTACCTAAACATTTAGTAATTAGTTGCATATAAAAAAAAAATAATTATAAAAAATAAAAAATAATAAAAAATAATAAAAATAGTAAAATTGCATTTCATATAGTTGTATTTGCATCGGTACTAAAAACGCGACAAGACGCAGCGGCTCGCAGTCGATTACATGCACGAATGGATGGTCTCTTTCCACTGGTCTGAGTACACAAAAGAGCAAAAGTCAAAAAGTCGCCAGGAAGTTCTTGTGCGTCCATTGTCTCCTCCTCATCAATGCATGCACATGCATGGACAAAATTCAGCAGACTGAAATTTCTAGAGAAGCCCCAAGCATGAGGAAGAAAGAAGAGTGCTTAACGTGCATTTTTTCTCCTCATTAATGCAAGCACATGCACGTATTAATGGGGGACTGAAAATTCTCCTGCAAGAAGATGGACTAACGTAGCCACCATATTTGAAAAAAGCTACCGGACGTAAATAGCAAGGAAACTTACGGCCACCTCCTGTTCACACTGAAGAACTCTATAAATACACAAAGGGGGAAGACGTGATAAAAGGAGAAAAAGAGAGAGTTCAGTCGAGAGGTTTGGGAGGGAAGTGAAAAAGTAAAAAAAATTTCATTGTGAAAGGCTTCTCCTTCGATCAGAGTGAAGGAAAGGGGGTGTGTCAGAGAAAAAAAAAAAGAAAATATGAAGTCAGGGTTTCTGAACCAAAACAGAAAAAGAGAGAGAGCAGAGAGTGAGACGTGTGAGGGAGGAGATTAAAAAAGAAGAGAAAAAGCAGAGAGTGAGACGTGTGAGGGAGGAGATTAAAAAAAAGAGAGAGAAAAGAATTAAAAAGAAGAGGAGAGAAACACTGTTCTTCTTCTTCAACGGATTCGCTCCCCCCCCCGCGCAGCACTCGCACCGCCTCGCAACCTTCAGCCCACCGAAGCTTTGCCGAAACCGGAGCCCCAAATCAGCCGCACCGCCGCGTTTGCCTCACCGCGCACGCCGACGCCGCCTGGAAGCCGAAGCCAGTCGCGACCGCCAGCCCGCCGCCGTTCGTCCGCGTCGCCGCCACACCACAGTGACCAGCGAACCTGCCAGCTGCTGCTCGCGCCAATCCACGACGACCGCTCCTGCGACACCACGAGCCCGCGACACTAGTAACCCGTGAAGGCGCTACCGACTCGCGCCCCAGTCCTCTGCTGTTCGCGTTGCGCCACCACCAGGGTTCCTCTCGCCCACAAGCTCGCACCGCCGCCCAGTCGTGCTGCTAGCACCAACCCGACGCTCCGCTGCTGCTGCTGTATATTCGCCGGCCACCTCCGTTCGCGAGTACCCGCAGCCCCCCTCGCGACCGACGTTGCAATCTGCAGCAATCCGAACAACAGCCTCCACCCGAAGCTCCTCTGCCTCCACCCGAGCGACCCCTGAGCCGGATCTGTGCCCTGCTGCCCGGAGTTTCTGCCGACGCCGATCTGCCCAACGCCGGCCCTGCCCGTCCGGACTCGAGTTTCCCTGCTGTGTTGTTGCCGCCGCCGGTTCACCTTTGGCCAGAGCCTCCTTTGCCGAGCCAATTTGCTGTTTCCCTTGGAGATCCACGAGCCTTGTCTGGAAAAGAAGAAAAAACAGAAAAACAAAAGCAAAAAGAAAAAGAAAATCTGATTAGGTAGTTTTTCTTTTCTTTTTATCTTTTATTTTTTTTAATATTCTGTTTTAGTGAAATTGTTCCTTTAGGTATATAATTGATATTCCAACATGAATTGGCCCCTCAAATAAGAGATTGACGGTCCGATTTTCGCGCCCGAAATCCGATTCGCAATCTTTACAAAATCGACAATCCAATCTCAAGCCCGAGATTCGATTAAGCGATTTAATTTAAAATTGGCCAACCCGATCTCATGCGCGAGATATGGTTCGTCAATTTTAGGATATCAATCTTATTTTGTTTGATTTGCTATCGTCAAGTTGATTGAGTCAATCTTATTTTCGTAAAAGAAAAATCCAAAAAAATATTTGAATTAGGATTAGATTTGCTTTAGGATTAAAATTGCAATCTTATTTCGAATTTTTAAATAAGAAAATCAAAGAAAAATCCGAATAAGGATTAGGTTTGTTTTTGTTATCTTGCATGTTAGGATTGCAATCTTATTATGAATTTTTAAATAAAAAATCCAAAAAAAGAAAGTGCATTCATTTAGATTGTTAGTTTTTATTTGAATTGCATGTTAGTTATGTATTAGTTTTAATTTCGAAATTAATATAAAAACACAAAAAAATCATTGTGCATATTAGATTTGAACTGCATGTTTCATTTTAAATTTAGATCATCTTTTTTAGATTAATTGCATTTTAGATTTAGATAACGTTTTAGTTTAGATTAGGATTTAATATGACTTAATCCCTAGTTTAAATTAGATAGAATCTTAATCTGGCTAGATCATTTCAAATTTCATAAAATTTGTCTTAGGATAAATTAGTTGCAATTTCTAGGATAGATTGCGTTTTTAAAAATAAAAAATGTCATTTGCATGTCATATAGAATTAGGTTTGTAAAATGCATGTCATTTTAGTGATTATTGTTAGGTTCATTTCTAATTAGAAATTGTCCGTCACTGGATTAGGTTATTTAATAAATGTCGCATGACATATAGCTCGCATATTAAATTGCAATGTTGCATGTCATTTTAGTTAAAATAATTTTGTACGTCATTGCATTACATTGCACGTCATTAGAATTAAGTCATTTTGGTTAATTTAAATTGCATATTTAACAATTGCATGTTCATTAAGAGATCATAAAAATTTTATTCATATGTTTAGGACATGTTGCCATGCCATATCATTTCATATTAGATTAGAAGCATTGCATTGCATTGCATATGGACTATATTTTCATTGAAAAAGAAAAAAAACAAAAATTAAGTAATTGCTTGTTAATTAGAAACCATATCTAGGGTTGTTGATATGGATTTTAATTTAACAATGCAGATGCTTTCGTAGCTTTTGAGGTAAGTCCTGCATTATTTAATTGCTTTCTTGGTGTTAAATTGGTGGTTTGCGCACCTGCATGAACACATCACATGTTAGGGAAATAGATTTAAAATCGGTCCAAATTGCTTGCCAAATATTTTTTCAAAAAATAAAAAGAAAGGTACCGAAAGGGCGTTAGAGAAATCTAACGTAATCAAGTCCCCGTACCCTTAGTCTCTCGGGTTCGTAGGAGTAAAGTAAATCTCCCGTTGCTTTACTAGGGTTTCTAATCGACCCACCAAAAATAGATTAGTGGCGACTCCAAGTTAAATTCAATTGCATGTTAAAGAACTTAAACCCTAAGTCGCGAATTGGTATGGGCTTGGGAGAGCTCGAGCTAAGTCTAGGCTTAGCAATCCATTAGCCGAACCCTTAGGTGGTCCAAACCCGCTTCGGGGAGGTCGCGACAGCTTGGCGACTCCGCTGGGGACTTGAGTTGAAACTCTTAGTGGACTTAGGCTAATTTTCTTTTTTGAAAAATGTTCTTGTGTGGCAGCGAGGAATCTAGGTACGTCTCTAACATTTAAGGTGTTAAATGTTCTTGCAGGATGGGAGGTATAAGGGGAAGTGTTTGCTGACCTTTGTTTTGCAGAAGGTGTAGGAATGTATGGTTTACTTTCACATGTGCAGTGTTGCTTGGTATAAACTGATGTGCATGCTTTGCATTTACACTACACTTTTGCACGCACAACCCGCTGCCGGACCTGGGCCGCATAGGATCATCTAGGATGGTATCGAGATGGATACCACTTCGACCGCATGCTTGCGGTATGAGTCGCCCATCTCAATCCCGAAGTTTCTTTTCTGGCGTCAGGAGTACCTACCTCGGTTCGCATGCCCGCAACCCAGGTCGGCTCTTTGACCAAGCCGAAGTCATGAGGACCCGACTTAGTTCGCACGCCCGCGGCTAGTCTGATCATTCTTGTGGCTTCACTTTGTTAAGCCTGTTAGACTAGAAATCGAGCCACTTACCATGCGCATGTCTATGTGATTGCCCTTTGTTTATTGGTAAAGTAAGTCTTCTAAATTCGCACTCTTGCAATCTACTTACTTTATTATATCATTTTGTCGGTCCATGGCATTAGGATTGTCCGAGTCTTGATCAATATACAATGGGAATACCGGACATTCGAATTATTCTCCCTCCAAAGGAAGAGCTTAGCGCATGGTGGGACAAGTTAGACCAAGCTGGCCATCAATTTGTAGAGTCACACATTAGTCGACTACTTCCATTGCTGCGTATCAACATCCATGGCGGCCTCATCCAAGCACTTGCTCATTGTTGGTGCCCCAAGACTTCTACTTTCATCTTCGGCGGTAAGCATGAACTCACGCCCACCTTGGAAGAGTATAGCATTGCCATAGGAAAATCTTTGAAAGCTGAATTAATTAGTCCACCTATCGAAATAGACCCCGTTGTGACCTTATCCGATTTTCTGAGAATTAAGGAGGATAATGTAAGAAAGGTTTTAAAAGCTCACCGCAATACATGTCATTTATCTTTTCTAAAAGAATGTTTTGAAAATGGCAATTCATTTCAAATGAGAAGGGTTTTCCTTTTAGCTTTCTTTGGGTTTATACTTTTTCCTCATTGCAAGAATGCTATTAACCCTTTGATGGCTCACTTAGTTGAACAAGTGTTGGGAGGAAAAAATTTCGTAAACACTATTTTGGCTGAAACCTTTCTTTCCCTCACTCGATTTAAAGGAAGCGGTGATAAGACATTCCATTCCTCTCCTGAGCTTTTACAAATTTGGTTTCTTTCTCATATAAAAGGGTTTGGTGGTTCAATGACTATACTTGATGTTAATAACTCTAATCACCCTATTATGAGATTTGAGAACAACCAAAAACATGCACCGGATTACCATTATTCTAGATGGCTAGCTTTCATGAAAAAACCAACTTCCAAGGGTTTCCTATGGCATGCTAAGTGGTTCCAAGTTCGTGTGGCGAGACTTTCATGTGGAGGTGTTGGCCCGGTCCCTCTCGGGATTTACGGAGCAACGGAATACTATCCAACTAGAGTGACCCGTCAGTATCAAGTTGTGCAAGAGCTTCCCCCGGCATTGCAAGCAGATCCATTCCGAGCCAACTTCGTTGATGGAGACCGAGGCCATGAAGATTCCATTCTCACAATTAAATCAATGTGGGATATGTGCCAGCCACGAAAACTCAAGTGGCCCGAGGAGGAGCTCAAGGGCAAAGAAATGAAGTACTATGCCTCAATTAAATACATTCAACAACACAAGATTCCAGAGGAGTTACTTCCAAAGATACCAGAGGCGCCACTGAAGATCACCAACCGTGCTGAAAATAAACGCCTCAAAAGGGTTGCTGAAAAAGCTCAAGAGGAGAATAAGCGATTGCGCTTAGTGGTGTCCCGAGTGTATATTGATCAAGCTAGATGAAGTGTTTGAGTCAATCTTGTTGTTTTCATTTCTAGATTAATGTTTAGGAAGTTGAGTCATTTACTTTCCTAGTTTGTTTGTTTAGGGTATTTCGAGCTTCTATTTCATTAATGAAGTGCTTGAATCAATCTTGCTTCTATTTTGTTAGGATTGTCAAAAACTCCATTAATGAATAAAAGTTTTAGACCATTGCCATGGACCGGTGTATTTCATATGAGATACTTATTTTTGTCCGTTTCTTCAAATTAGGTGATAACGGATCCTCCACGTTCGCCCATCATTACACGATCAAGAGCAAAAATGGCCGACCAAATTGAAATGCGTGATCGTATGACCGCCGTGGAAAACCAACTCCAGCAGTTGCTCACCTCTATGCAACTTATGACAGATCAAATGCAATCCCTCCAAGTGAATCAAACTCTCGCGCCCACTCTCCCCGAGATAGTAGTCCCAAAGCAGACGAACAAGGCCCAAATGGGTGATGACGACATGCCTGAGTTGGAGGATGACCCATTGTTCGTCACTGCCGAAAAAGCTAAGCCCGACAATGTCCCTACGGCGGAGCAAGATGAACGCTTCGCCAAACTTGAAGAGAAACTGAAACAATTGCAAGAGTCGCAGAATTCACTCCCGTTCGACTTGTCAGTTTATGAGAAGGTCAAAATGCCGAAGAAGTTTAAGATGCCAGAGTTCGAAAAATACGACGGTACTTCTTGCCCGAAAGCTCATCTACAGATGTACCACGTATGCATGGCCCAATACGTCAAGAACGAGCCTCTCATGATCCAATCGTTTCATGCAAGCTTGACTGGACCCGCACTCAACTGGTACATAATGAAGAATGTAAACCTTCTCGACACCTGGAATGAAGTGGCTGACGCTTTCCTAAAGCAGTATAAGTTCAACATGGACATTGCACCTTCCCGAGAGGATCTTGAGCGAATGGAGAAGAAGAAAAGTGAGTCATTTAAGGAGTATGCTGTAAGGTGGCGAAACTTGGCAGCTCAAATCACTCCTGAGCCTACAAACAAGGAGTTGATGAAGTTGTTCGTCAAGACTCTCCCGTATGAGTTCCGTAACCGAATGGCTAGCACATACGTTGAGAACTTCAACCAGCTTATCCCAGTAGGTGAACAGATCGAGATGGGGCTAAGGGATGGATGGTTCAATGAACCGACTCATCAAGGCAAAAGGTTCACCATGAAGAAAGACAAAGAACCAACCACTGAAGTCAATGTTGCATATGTACAACCAGCCCCTAGTAAGCCTCCGATGCTTCGTGTCCCCGGGAATCAGCAAGATGGAGGCCGAGTGCCTGCACAGCGGCAATTCACCAAAAGGCAGTTCTCGCCTCTTCCTGGCCCTCTATCTCAGGTCTTACCGATACTTCGAAACAAGGGATTGATCTCCCACGAACCAAAGCGGCCCAATGCTGAAAAATTCTCCAACTATGACCCCTCCAAAAAATGTGAGTATCATATGGGAGAGGTTGGCCATTCAACTGATGAATGTTTGACTTTGAAGCACAAGATCCAAAATTTATTGGATACTAAGGCATTTTCTTTCCGTACCACCCAACCAAATGTCAAAAAGAATCCGTTGCCGGAACATCAGGGAAACGTGAATGCAATCTTTGAGTTCAATACTGGCAAAAAGATGAACTTGAAGGTGTCTATCAAAGATATCTATAGCGGATTAGTTAGAGTTGGTTACTATCCGACATATGAGAATCCTCCCTTGCCTACCATGAAAGAAAGGGTTCAAAAAATGGTTAAGACTGGTGTGATCGTGTATGCTGACCAAGCTGGAATAGTGTCAACTATCTCCGAAGTCGTCATCGATTGGGAGAAAGAATTTGCTAAGTTAAGTGCTGAAAAGAGTGAACCAGATCCATTGATCGAGGACATGCCCCCACTTGAGGACGCCTCCGACCATGAAGGATTGATAGTAGAAGTGCCTTCAACTGATGAAGAAATAATTATTGAGATGCCCCAGCTGTATGAGTACAAGGATAACAAAGCAGTCCTTGGTCATACGAGCTAGATGTTGACCTGATTACAAGGTCCGGGTCGGACCTATGCTCAAGCTAATGCCCAACCTTGCAAAGCCGATTCTCGACGAAGAGGCCAAAGAATTTTTGGCTATAATCAAAGCAAGTGAGTATAACGTGGTCGACCAGTTGCGGAAATTGCCCGCTCAGATCTCTTTACTTGAACTCCTGCAAACATCTCCTACACATCAAAAGTCTCTAATGAAGGTTCTAAGCGAAGTTCGTGTACCAGAGACGATCGAGGAAGACAGGTTGGAGGAATTCGTAGGATCGATTCTTCTTAAGGATTTAATAGCCTTTTCTGATGAAGAATTCCCTCTTGAGGGGAGGGGACATACTAAGGCGTTATATATATCCGTCAAGTGCAAGGCTTCCCATGTGGCTCGAGTACTCGTTGATAATGGGTCTGCCTTGAATATCTGTCCATTGGCGACTCTTCACCGCCTTAAAATAGATCCTTCAAAAATAAATGCTGCAAAGACCTCTGTCCGAGCTTTTGATGGTACGAGAAAGGAGGTGATAGGGGAGACCCACCTTGATCTCGCAAATAGGGCCGGTGATGTTCAACGTCCTTTTCCGGAGTGATGGACATTCCTACCGCATTTAATTTTCTATTAGGGCGTCCCGGATTCATACTCTTTGGAGCTGTGCCATCAAGTCTCCACCAAAGTGTGAAATTTGTTGTCAAAGGAAAGCTAGTCATTGTTCATGGCGAGGAAGATCATCGGATCTATCATGAGACGGCTATCCCTTATGTCGAGCCGGAACGTAAGGAGGAGTCGAGCTACCAATCGTTTGAGCTCGTATCCACTATCCATGCATCTCGAGGATCGAGAGCACCCATCCCTGATGTGTCAAATGCAGCAGTTATGGTAGCAAGAGTGATGGTTGGAAATGGCTTTATTCCTGGCCGTGGACTTGGTAGACAAGAACAGGGCATCCGGAATCCTATTGAAGCCCCTCGAAGGTTTCGTTCCGCCGGATTAGGGTACCATGGAAGAGGTGGAGGACATGAACAAGAGAGGAGAAACTCATTACTCCTCGATATCCGCGAGACATTCCCGGGCCCTGCTAGAATGATGCATGATGAGGGAGGAATGATCAACACCGGAGGTATCGTGCCCGATGGATGGAGTAGCATGGATGACCCGACAACTTCAAAGACAGAGGATCTAGATAATGGGATGGAAGGGATCACGAGCCTGTTTGATGATCTCCTTATAGGTGCCATTGATGAAGAACCATCGGAGGAAATGGGTGCTGGCCCACAAGAGTAACACGTTTACTTTTCTGCACTCCCCTGCGTGGGAATCTTATCGCTTTTAGGATTTGATGTTTTCTAGGGTTTGCTTATCGTATTTTGCATGTCGTTTGTCAGGAGTTGATGTTTGCTAGGGTTTGACTGTTAGGGTTTCGTTTCACTTTGATTGCCGTACTTTTCAATCCAATAAATGTAATTTGGTTGATGAATATCAATTATGATTACAAGTTTTATTTTGAGGGCATGATGGGGTATACCAAACCAGCCCATTGATGATATCCAACCGATGAAAGAAAAGAAAAATCCAAGGAGAATTCGAGGCCCGGGCTTCATCATGCTTCCTCGTGTCAAAAAGTTTTTCCAAAATATTTTGCCAAAATTCTTTAAATAAAATAAAAATTCGAAAAAAAATCAATCAAAATTTTTTTTTTTTCAAAAGGAAGGAAAATTCGAAAAAATAGAAAAGAAATTCATGCCTTTTAGCCCTATTTGTCTTTTTGAACTATCCATTTTATGTCTCAGGAGCAGCCTTATGATAGGCAAAGAGGTGAAAATGGTCCAATCCGATGTCATGAGCGATGACGGTGATGACCCTGATGATCCAAATGGTGACTCCATTGGAGTACAACAAAGTTGGGAGCAACATGAAAAACCCAAAGTTCTCACCTCTGAGCAAACCATCACTATCAATCTGGGTGATGCCGAGGAGCCCAAAGAGATAAAGATTGGGGCAAATCTTCCCAAAGATGAGGCCGAGCACCTGACTCAATTGCTAAAAGAATATCAAGATATCTTTGCTTGGACATACGCTGATATGCCGGGTTTAGATCCGTCGATTGTGGAACATTGTTTGCCCACTAATCCAGACGTGCATCCTAAGAAGCATAAGCTCCGGAGGACTAAACCAGAGCTCTCGAAGAAGATAGAAGAGGAAATAATGAAACTTCTCAAAGTGGGGTTCATTGAAGTCTCGCAATACCCTGAATGGGTGGCCAACATAGTACCGGTCATGAAGAAAGACGGTCGAGTCCGAGTGTGTGTTGATTACCGTGATTTGAACAAGGCCAGCCCAAAGGACGACTTCCCATTGCCACATATCGATGTTCTCGTGGATAGTACTGCCGGATTTGAATTATTCTCTTTCATGGATGGTTTTTCTGGCTATAACCAGATAAGGATGAAGGATGAAGACAAAGAGAAGACGGCATTTATTACCCCGTGGGGAACCTTTCATTATAAGGTCATGCCCTTCGGACTCAAAAATGCAGGGGCAACTTACCAACGAGCCATGGTTACGTTGTTCCATGACATGATGCATGAAGAAATCGAGGTCTATGTTGACGATATGATTGCAAAAACCCGGCCTGGGAAAAGTCATGTTGAAACCCTCAAGAAGTTATTTGATCGACTCCGTGAATTCAAGCTCCGTTTAAACCCTGCCAAGTGCGTGTTCGGGGCAACGTCGGGTAAATTACTTGGGTTCATGGTGAGTAGCAAAGGGATCGAAATTGACCCATCTAAAGCCAAGGCAATATGTGAGCTGCAACCTCCGTCGACAGTGAAGGAGGTCCGGAGTCTCCTAGGGAGACTGAATTACATTGCACGATTCATTTCCCAACTCTCGGAGACCGCCAAGCCATTCTTCAAACTCTTGAGGAAAAACGTACGAGTTGAGTGGAATGATGAATGTCAAGAGGCGTTCGATAAGCTGAAGCAATATTTGATGAATCCACCGGTTCTTGTCCCACCAATATCGTGGCATCCTTTGATTTTGTACCTCACAATCCATAGTGAGTCACTCGGCGCGATGTTAGCTCGAAGAGTCCCGTGGATCGAAGGAACGGGCCATTTATTACCTCGCAAAAAAAGTTCACGTCTCGGAGCTAAAGTATTCGATGCTGAAAAAACTTGTGCTGCGTTAGTATGGGTATTGCATAGACTGCGACAGTACACCTTGCATTACCAGACGTTTCTCGTGACTGAGAACGATCCTATCAAGTATTTATTTAATCAACCAGCTTTGGTGGGTAAACTAGCCAAATGGCAGGTCTTGATTTCGGAATTCGACGTGCAGTTCATGCCACAAAAATCAGTTAAAGGACGAGTAATTGCTGATCTATTGGCTGAGAATCCTAGAACCTTCAATGATGATGATTGTCCTCCGGATGATCGTATTTTGGCCATAAATGAAGATGCATGGTCCATGTTCTTCGATGGAGCTGTGAACTTGTCCGGTTCGTACCGGCGCATCTTGATATCCCCAGACGGACAACACCACCCAGTAGCCGCGAAATTAATATTTCCATGCACTAACAATATTGCTGAATACGAAGCTTGTATTCTCGGACTTCAGGCCGCAATTGAAATGGGAGTGGCCAAATTGAAAGTATATGGAGATTCTGCACTAATCATACTCCAAACCGTAGGTGAATGGAAAACCAGGGATGCCAAATTACTACCATATCATAAGTACCTCGAAGAGTTGGTGAAGGAGTTTGATGAAATTTCATTTGACTACTTGGCTAGATCCCATAATCAGTTCGCCGATGCCTTGGCAACGTTGTCATCTATGTTGCAAGTTACTGATGGTTTAGAAGTTGAGCCTTTGAAAATTGAGGTTCTAGCCAAACCTTCTTATTGCATGGCCGTGAATGAAGAGCTTGATGAGAAGCCATGGTATTATGACATCATGAACTATATTCAAAAGCAGGAATTTCCCTGAAGGGAGCACTCCAGCCGATAGAAAATACATAATGAAGATGGCCTCAAAGTTCTTCGTCAGTGGTAAGAATTTATATAAGAGATCTTATGATTCGGTTTTATTGAGATGCATAGATGAAGCAGAAGCTACCCAAATCATGCATGAAGTGCATGAAGGAGTTTGTGGCCCACACATGAATGGGCACATGTTGGCCAAGAAGATCATGAGACTAGGTTACTATTGGCTTGCGCTTGAAAGTGACTGCATACAGCATGTTAGAAGTTGCCATCGCTGCCAAATTCATGGAGATAAAATAAATGTTCCTCCAATGGAGTTGCACCAGCTATCTGAGCCATGGCCTTTCTCAATGTGGGGGATCGATGTGATTGGCCCAATAAATCCCAAAGCTTCAAATGGGCACCGATTCATATTGGTGGCAATAGATTATTTTTCAAAGTGGATTGAAGCCGCATCATATGTTAATGTCACAGCTCGAAACGTGGTGAAATTTATTAGGCGTGACATAATCGCCCGTTATGGTGTCCCCGAAGCAATTGTCACTGACAATGGAACAAATCTGAATAACAAGTCCGTTGATGAGTTGTTCAGTAAGTTCAAAATCAAGCATTTGAATTCATCACCTTACCGCCCGCAAATGAATGGAGCTGTTGAGGCAGCTAATAAGAACATCAAGAAGATCCCGGCTAAGACAAACCGAGAATTATCGAGATTGGCATGACAGTTACCCTTTGCTCTAATGGCGTATCGAACATCGATCCGAACATCTACCGGGCAACCCCTTTCTCCTTAGTTTATGGCATGGAGGCGTCTTGCTCGTGGAAGTAGAAATCCCCTCTTTGAGAGTCTTATCCCAAGTGGAATTGTCCGGCGATTGGACACAACAAAGGTTCGAGCGAAGTTGAACCGATTGATGAGAAAAGATTAAAAGCTCTTTGCCATGGTCAGACGTATCAACAAAGAGTAGCCAGGTCTTTTAATCGGAAGGTACGGCCGAGACACTTTGAAGTGAATGATCTAGTTCTAAGAAAGGTGTTGCCGATTTTTCCTGATCCTGGAGGCAAATTTGCTCCAAATTATAGCGGCCCGTATATGGTGAAGAGGGTACTCCCTGGAGGTGCCTTAATCCTTACAGAAATGGATGGTCGTGAGTTTTCTAATCCTGTTAACTCTGATGCTGTGAAGAAGTATTACCCTTGAAAAAATTTGTTGTGAATTGAAGGAACTCATTTCTTCGTTGAATTGTGTGGGAATGGATTGAATGAGATGAGAAGTAGGCCCTGTTCCATACACATATCGAATTCATTTGATTTGGTATGACAGACGTGCTGACCCAGTGTCAGTTCAATTAAATAAAAAAGGAAACGCCCTGAGGACACCACCAGCGCCTCGGCCTGGTGGCACGGGGAATGAAAAGGTCCGAAAGCGACCAGGGTTCGATCCCTGGAAATGGCAAAAAGTTTGCCGCAAAAAAAAAAAAAAAAAAAAAAAAAAAAAAACATTTTTTTACCAATCCTTTTCTTTCTTTTTGAGCTACAAACTCTTTGTGTTCAAAGCTGACGAGTTCATGAAGTAATTGTGACCTTTCGAAGGAGAATTTTGCATGATAGTTTTACCTGTTTAATTACCAATTTCACTGAGGATCGTCACCATCGATCAAGTCAATGAATGATGTGGAATGAATTGAACATGCCAAATGAGACATGTCAGGATGATGAAAGGCAAGCCCTATCCTATACACAGTCCCTTGCTCATATACTGGTGAGACGAGTGTAGGAAATTCCATGTTTCTAAGGTAAAGAGTTTTCTCGCGAAAGGTACGATGATCGAAATGATGAGAGGCGGTTCATTCTCTATCCCAAACACTACGTGATCATCCATTGTTTAAACCCTTTTGAGCCCACACACGTGGATAATTTTTAAATTACCCTTGTCAAGAACTACCCCACATTGGGGCAAGTTGGAGGTAAGACGACATCATGAGGTGAGGAATTTGATAAGAATATTCTTGCTCTCACTTGCATCAATCTTCAGGTATTGCCATTACATTGAATTCATACGGTAATTCAAGTGCCTTAGGATGATGAAGAGCAGTTCTTCCTCTATCCTACACACTTTATCCATTGCATAGCCCCTTGAGCCTGTAAATTCGTTTCATTTAAACCCAATTGGTGATCATCCCCCACACTGGGGCAAGGCAAAAGGCAAATGTTCAAGCAGCAGAATCCCGAGTGCCGACAAAAAATGAAAACTCCTCAAGAACCCAAATGTTAAAGCATTACGTGGTTATTTAAAAAAAAAAAAAAAAAAAAAAAAAAAAGGGGGCATGAAAAAGCAGTGTGCCTGGTAAAAGCAAGGCCAATGCCCATGAAAAATGAAAGAAAGAGTCAAGATAAATGATTATCAGTTGTAAAAGGGTGCATTCCCAATGGAGTGGTACTCAAAGAACTCAAATGCCAAGTTTTTATAGTACCTACGAGGAAAATCCCGATGGTGAAGAAGAAGACCGGCGACAATGCCAAGATGATCACCAATTCTCATCCCCCTATACACATTTTGAGCCTAATGACCCATTCACTTCTCAACCCATGAACTTAACCTACGTTACGTCCTTTACAAAGTCTCTTCAGATTAGGGCACCGAAATTAACGTAGGAATTCACATGCTTAAAAGCATCGCTTGAAGAAGTGTGAGCAAGGTCATTTCTATCTCATTCCGCAGGTTCCTTGACTTGTAAACCCGAAGGTGATTGCGAAGTATTGTTCTTTCATTAGCCTTGACTCGAAGAGTCCCTCTTTGCTGAGCCATTGACCGAGCCTACATTACAGTCCTAATAAAGACCTCTCAGATTGACAAGGTCGTACCGCTTGCGAGAATACTCGAACCCTTATTGACATGATGAAAGTAAGATTGAGTGATTCCTGTGATCCGACATTAATGGTCGGGACAAAATAGCCTTCTTAATGAGAGTGAGTGAAAGTCCTTTCTAACTGAAAGTCTCTCATTTGGTATTCTTGAAAATCCATGTCATGAGTGAAAATTGTCATAAACGATGATTCTCCCCAATGGAAGTTTGGTGGTGCAAATTTGGTAAAACCATCATGCATAAATCTTGATTGAATGGATAAAAGCTTCAGTGGATTTTGGAGTGTGCCGAATTGTTTATTTCTTTGGCAAATGCATGTATTTTTGCTCTAATCATGTCTGACAGGTAATGTTTCCTTGAAGACCCAAGAGCTCCTGACATTTATGTTGCCTTTCAAAAGCCTCGAGGTGAGAAACCTCCATGAATATTTGAAATACATCCTTGATGTTCCAAAACTTCTTTCTACCAAGAGGTAAGTGACCTTCACGAATATCCCAGGTTTGTCCTAGGTATTCCCAAATTTTTTATATATCTCTCAAAACTCTTCGTTAAACATTTCGCTCTGGATGTGAATGTTTTTCGATCTTTTTCGTTATACCTTAGTCTGGATCTAGGTATTTCGAATCTTCTTAATCCAATATTCATCTCACCTAACATTGAGTGTTTATTGGTTAAGTCCCAAAATTCTTGACATCTCGGTCACGGATCTGGATGTCTCAAAACTCTTCGTTAAACATTTCACTCTGGATGTGAATGTTTTTCAACCTTTTTCGTTATACCTTAGTCCTGGATCTAGGTATTTCGAATCTTCTTAATCCAATATTCATCTCACCTAACATTGAGTGTTTATTGGTTAAGTCCCAAAATTCTTGACATCTCGATGCGGATCTGGATGTCTCAAAACTCTTCGTTAAACATTTCACTCGATGTGAATGTTTTTCAACCTTTTTCGTTATACCTTAGTCGGATCTAGGTATTTCGAATCTTCTTAATCCAATATTCATCTCACCTAACATTGAGTGTTTGTTAGTTAAGTCCCAAAATTCTTGACATCTCGGTCACGGATCTGGATGTCTCAAAACTCTTCGTTAAACATTTCGCTCTGGATGTGAATGTTTTTCGATCTTTTTCGTTATACCTTAGTCTGGATCTAGGTATTTCGAATCTTCTTAATCCAATATTCATCTTACCTAACATTGAGTGTTTATTGGTTAAGTCCCAAATTTTTTTGACATCTCAGTCTGGATCTGGATGTCTCAAAACTGGTCGTTAAGCATTTCATTCTAGATATGAATGCTTTCTGATCTTTCTCGTTATACCCTAGTCTGGATCTAGGTATCTCGATCTTCTTAATCCAATATTCATCTCACCTAACATTGAGTGTTTATTGGTTAATTTCCAAAATTCTTGACATCTCAGGCTGGATCTGGATGTCTCAAAATTTTTCCCCGTTTAGACGACCGTAGAATGGTACGGGTCCTAGACATGCAACACCAACTATCTCGAGTTACTCTACCCTCCCCGAAGGTAAGTTATTCCAGGTAAGTTCCTTTTATCACTGGCATTAGCATTTCCATGCATCATATAAATTACATTTAAAAAAAAAAAAAAAAAAAAAAAAAAAAAAAAAAAAAAAAAAAAAAAACAAAAATCCATGGCCTGCCAAAATATCATCCATTGTATGTGCATGGTCAAAATTTAGGTATCATATTGTCTTTGAATGCAAACTCTGCGAGCTCACCTTCAAAGAGGGGCAGCTGTTGACACCTAAATTTTACCTAAACATTTAGTAATTAGTTGCATATAAAAAAAATAATTATAAAAAATAAAAAATAATAAAAAATAATAAAAATAGTAAAATTGCATTTCATATAGTTGTATTTGCATCGGTACTAAAAACGCGACAAGACGCAGCGGCTCGCATCGATTACATGCACGAATGGATGGTCTCTTTCCACCGTCCGAGTACACAAAAGAGCAAAAGTCAAAAAGTCGCCAGAAGTTCTTGTGCGTCCATTGTCTCCTCCTCATCAATGCATGCACATGCATGGACAAAATTCAGCAGACTGAAATTTCTAGAGAAGCCCCAAGCATGAGGAAGAAAGAAGAGTGCTTAACGTGCATTTTTTTCTCCCTCATTAATGCAAGCACATGCACGTATTAATGGGGGACTGAAAATTCTCCTGCAAGAAGATGGACTAACGTAGCCACCATATTTGAAAAAAGCTACCGGACGTAAATAGCAAGGAAACTTACGGCCACCTCCTGTTCACACTGAAGAACTCTATAAATACACAAAGGGGGAAGACGTGATAAAAGGAGAAAAAGAGAGAGTTCAGTCGAGAGGTTTGGGAGGGAAGTGAAAAAGTAAAAAAAATTTCATTGTGAAAGGCTTCTCCTTCGATCGAGTGAAGGAAAGGGGGTGTGTCGAGAAAAAAAAAAAAAATATGAAGTCGGGGTTTCGAACCAAAACAGAAAAAGAGAGAGAGCGAGAGAGTGAGACGTGTGAGGAGGAGATTAAAAAAGAAGAGAAAAGCAGAGAGTGAGACGTGTGAGGGAGGAGATTAAAAAAAAGAGAGAGAAAAGAATTAAAAAGAAGAGGAGAGAAACACTGTTCTTCTTCTTCAACGGATTCGCTCCCCCCGCGGACTCGCACCGCCTCGCAACCTTCAGCCCACCGAAGCTTTGCCGAAACCGGAGCCCCAAATCAGCCGCACCGCCGCGTTTGCCTCACCGCGCACGCCGACGCCGCCCGGAAGCCGGCCGGTCGCGACCGCCAGCCCGCCGCCGTTCGTCCGCGTCGCCGCCACACCACGGTGACCAGCGAACCCGCGCCGCTGCTCGCGCCAATCCACGACGACCGCTCTGCGACACCACGAGCCCGCGACACTAGTAACCCGTGAAGGCGCTACCGACTCGCGCCCGGTCCTCTGCTGTTCGCGTTGCGCCACCACCGGGTTCCTCTCGCCCACAAGCTCGCACCGCCGCCCGGTCGTGCTGCTAGCACCAACCCGACGCTCCGCTTTCTTTGCTGTATATTCGCCGGCCACCTCCGTTCGCGAGTACCCGCAGCCCCCTCGCGACCGACGTTGCAATCTGCAGCAATCCGAACAACAGCCTCCACCCGAAGCTCCTCGCCTCCACCCGAGCGACCCCGAGCCGGATCGTGCCCTGCTGCCGGAGTTTCGCCGACGCCGATCTGCCTAACGCCGGCCCCGCCGTCCGGACTCGAGTTTCCCTGCGTGTGTTGCCGCCGCCGGTTCACCTTTGGCGAGCCTCCTTTGCCGAGCCAATTTGCTGTTTCCCTTGGAGATCCACGAGCCTTGTCTGGAAAAGAAGAAAAAACAGAAAAACAAAAGCAAAAAGAAAAAGAAAATCTGATTAGGTAGTTTTTCTTTTCTTTTATTTTGCCCTTTTTTTTTAAATTCTGTTTTAGTGAAATTGTTCCTTTAGGTATATGATTGATATTCCAACATGATTTGGCCCCTCAAATAAGAGATTGACGGTCCGATTTTCGCGCCCGAAATCCGATTCGCAATCTCTTACAAAAATCGACAATCCAATCTCAAGCCCGAGATTCGATTCGCGATTTAATTTAAAATTGGCCAACCCGATCTCATGCGCGAGATATGGTTCGTCAATTTTAGGATATCAATCTTATTTTGTTTGATTTGCTATCGTCAAGTTGATTGAGTCAATCTTATTTTCGTAAAAGAAAAATCCAAAAAATATTTGAATTAGGATTAGATTTGCTTTAGGATTAAAATTGCAATCTTATTTCGAATTTTTAAATAAGAAAATCAAAGAAAAATCCGAATAAGGATTAGGTTTGTTTTTGTTATCTTGCATGTTAGGATTGCAATCTTATTATGAATTTTTAAATAAAAAATCCAAAAAAAAGAAAGTGCATTCATTTAGATTGTTAGTTTTTATTTGAATTGCATGTTAGTTATGTATTAGTTTTAATTTCGAAATTAATATAAAAACACAAAAAAAATCATTGTGCATATTAGATTTGAACTGCATGTTTCATTTTAAATTTAGATCATCTTTTTTAGATTAATTGCATTTTAGATTTAGATAACGTTTTAGTTTAGATTAGGATTTAATATGACTTAATCCCTAGTTTAAATTAGATAGAATCTTAATCTGGCTAGATCATTTCAAATTTCATAAAATTTGTCTTAGGATAAATTAGTTGCAATTTCTAGGATAGATTGCGTTTTTTAAAAATAAAAAATGTCATTTGCATGTCATATAGAATTAGGTTTGTAAAATGCATGTCATTTTAGTGATTATTGTTAGGTTCATTTCTAATTAGAAATTGTCCGTCACTGGATTAGGTTATTTAATAAATGTCGCATGACATATAGCTCGCATATTAAATTGCAATGTTGCATGTCATTTTAGTTAAAATAATTTTGTACGTCATTGCATTACATTGCACGTCATTAGAATTAAGTCATTTTGGTTAATTTAAATTGCATATTTAACAATTGCATGTTCATTAAGAGATCATAAAAATTTTATTCATATGTTTAGGACATGTTGCCATGCCATATCATTTCATATTAGATTAGAAGCATTGCATTGCATTGCATATGGACTATATTTTCATTGAAAAAGAAAAAAAACAAAAATTAAGTAATTGCTTGTTAATTAGAAACCATATCTAGGGTTGTTGATATGGATTTTAATTTAACAATGCAGATGCTTTCGTAGCTTTTGAGGTAAGTCCTGCATTATTTAATTGCTTTCTTGGTGTTAAATTGGTGGTTTGCGCACCTGCATGAACACATCACATGTTAGGGAAATAGATTTAAAATCGGTCCAAATTGCTTGCCAAATATTTTTTCAAAAAATAAAAAGAAAGGTACCGAAAGGGCGTTAGAGAAATCTAACGTAATCAAGTCCCCGTACCCTTAGTCTCTGGTTCGTAGGAGTAAAGTAAATCTCCCGTTGCTTTACTAGGGTTTCTAATCGACCCACCAAAAATAGATTAGTGGCGACTCCAAGTTAAATTCAATTGCATGTTAAAGAACTTAAACCCTAAGTCGCGAATTGGTATGGGCTTGGGAGAGCTCGAGCTAAGTCTAGGCTTAGCAATCCATTAGCCGAACCCTTAGGTGGTCCAAACCCGCTTCGGGGAGGTCGCGACAGGTATGAATATCCGAATCTCCTTAAGGCGATTAGTTCCTACTAATAATGCTCCGCAAATTCACGAACTATGCCTCCCAAGATACAACACCTCAAACCTGTTTGGATTAGCACTATGCAAACAAGACTCAGTCGAACCATTCAATTGAACCAGCACACTCAAAAAAATCATAAGAGTAGAAAAGAATATCAAAGCCTTTTTGGAATTGAGTCGGAAAATCCAAAACTAAAAACCGTAATGAAGCTCTATGCTTCCATCTATTTATAGAGATTTTTAGTTCATATACAAAAGAGATACATGAATTAAATAGATGCATGTATCCACGAAATTCATGAATCAAGAGATACATTAATTCAAGAGATTCATGAATCCAGAGATACGTGAATTCAAGAGAATCGTGAACTCTATAAATACATGAACTAAAAGATACATGAATCTAGGAAATTCATAAATTCAATAGACACGTAAACAGAAAAGATGTATCTTAATTTATTGGCTTTCGTTGATCCATTAACCATAATTATAACAGCTTGCTCATGGTCACATAGCTCCGTTTCTAGAGCTAGCCAAAAAGCTCTCGAAAAGGAACTTCCACATCCTCCTATGTTCAACTCCAGTCAACCTTAGTTCCATCAAAATCCCTCATGAATATTGTTCTACCATTGAGCTGGTGGAGCTCCACGTCCCATCTTTACCTGATCTCCCTCCTCAGTACCACACGACTAGGGACTTACCGCCTCGCCTCATGCCGAAACTCAGGATGGCCTTCGACATGGCAGGTCCTAACCTCTCCAACATCATCGATGATCACCAGCCCCACTTGCTTGTCTTCGATTATCTCCTCCTGTGGGCGCTCGAAGTCGCAAGGTCCCGCAGCATCCCCACAATTGGCTTCTCGATCGTGGCAGCAGGGATGAACTAATGCCTATTCCACTCCATCAAGAGGCCGGGTGATGAGTATCCATTCAAGGCGATTTGTCTTAAAGACTCCTGGATAGCTTTGAAGACCTTAAGGGAATTGGAATGGATCGTGCAATGCAACGACCAATCGTCAGGCCTAATCCCTATGAAGACCTTTAGGGAATTGGAGGGCAAATACATTGACCACCTAAGCGATCTTATGGGGAAGAAAGTCGTGCCGGTCGGCCCTCTAGTTGAAGAACCTACCCAAGAGGATGGGGATCACATTACTGAGTGGCTTGATCAAAATGAAAGATCGTCGACCATATTCGTGTCCTTTGGCACGGTGTACTTCCTTACGGAGGAGGAAAGAAAAGAGATAGCCTATGGGTTGGAGCTTAGCAATGTCAACTTCATTTGGGTGGTAAAATTTCCGGTGGAAGAGAACATCAAGCTTGAAGAGGCACTTCCCAAGGGATTTCTTGAAAGGGTGAGAGATAGAGGACTAGTGATAGAGGGGTGGGCACCACAAATTAGGATTCTAGCACATCCAAGTTGTGGTGGATTTGTGAGTCACTGCGGATGGAGTTCGGTCATGGAGAGCATGAAGTTTGGAGTCCCGATCATTGCGATGCCAATGCATCTCGACCAGCCGTTCATCGCGAGGCTGGTCGAGGACTTCGGGGTTGGATTGGAGGTGATGAGGAATGAGAGTGGAGAGCTCGAGAGAGAGGAAATTGCGAAGGCGATCAAGGCTGTTGTGGTGGAGGAAGGTGGGGAGTGTGTGAGGAATAAAGTCAAGGAAGTGAGTGTAGGCATCGGGAATAAGGGAGATGAAGAGATTGATGAGGTGGAGGATGCGATTGTGAAGCTTTGTGGACTGTGAATCGTTAAAAATATATCGTTTAGACATTGAGAAAATATCTTTGATATATGATATGTTGTGCAAATCATTTAAATAACTACCATAATATGTATAAAAAAAAAGCGATTATAAATTCATAATGGAATATTATACCAAATTTTCTGTGATTTTGTTTGATGGTTATAAATAGGCCACGGTTGTAATTTCGAATTAAGTAATTCATTTGTTCCATTATTTTTCTAAATTTTTCATAGCTAGGAAAGGTTGAGAAAATTTTGAATGTACTCGGTACACACCCGAATACCCCTGCCGAGTCAATACACCTATTCATAACATGCATCTGTCTTCATCAGTTCTCTCTAGCAAAGGCGCCAAACAAGTCCTCTAGGCCTCGCCATGTACTATATCAACCTTGTCGCTTTGGCCCCAACACAACTTAATTTGCATCCTTGTCATGCAATTGACATCAAGAGACGTCCTTCATTGCATGCTTTTTAAAGAATGTTTTGCTATTTTGAAGGCTAATCCAAATCGCACTCAATTTCAATTGGAGTCGGTATCATCTGCCTATAAGCAAAACTAAGGGGCGCTAGCTTTCAAACAGTGTTAGTGATCATATGTTCGCATTGTTTACTAAAGGACTCATTAGGACAATGCTTACTTTTCAGACGATGTTATTGCATATTGACATGATCTATTGGAAAAGCAAATGTTGACTGCACTAGCTTTTCGTGGCATTGTCTATCCAAAAGTTTTGCAAACTCCGGTGATCCCGCGCAATTATTTCCAAACTCAAGTCAGTCTTACCAACTTGAGTGTGAATGGACGTATTAAAGATTCCTTCTACATATTTTGGAGAAATCACAAATGCTTCATATATTTTGTAATTCATTAAGATATATAGCATATTATGTATACGTTTACGTGGTTAGATTTGTGTCTAAGGGTGTGTTTGTTTCATTGAAAGTATTTTACCGGAAAGTGTTTTCCCAATTTTCAGCCATTTGGTTCTTTAAGAAAGATTTGGTCAATGGAAAATACTTTCTAGTCAACACAAATATTATGTATTATTTAAGGAAAACGAATTCCTCCTCCTCAAAAGGTGAAAACACTTTCCCTTTTCACATTTTTCTCTCTGACCTTTCACTTTTCCTCTCCACACTCTCTTGCTTTTTTTTAGGTACGTTGCTCTCTCCCTTCGATCTTTCGCTCGTCTTTCTTCCTCAGCTCTTCTTCAACGACGCACATCTTCCTTGCCATTAAAGGTCTAGATCTTCTTCTTCATCATTGAAGATCTGGCACTTCTTCAACAATGCTTAACACGGTTCCAGTTTCTTTCGCTTTTTCTGAGGTACGTTGTTCGCTCTCCCTTCGCTTTTTCGCTCACCCTTCTTCTTTGGCTTTTCTTCACCGATGCTCATCTTCTTCACCATTGAAGGTCCAAATCTTCTTCTTCGTCCTTGAAGTCTGGCTCTTCTTCAACAATGCTCAACATAGATCTAGGTTCTCTCTCCTCTCTGATTTGAGAATAATCTCAAAAAAAATTTGATCGATGCTTTACATCGTTGAGTTGATGTTGATTATCTGCGTTTCAATTGTTTGATTCACATTTCCGTTCATCTTCTTCAAGCAAAATTTTGGAAATCAAATCCTAGAGATCTTTATCACAATCTCAATTGGAGATTTTACCCTACTGCGAGAGATATAAGGTAATCTACCCGATTCACGTTTCTGTCCATCTTCTTCAAGGAAAATTTCGAAAATCAAATCCTAGAGATCTTTATCACAATCTCTAGATCTCACAATCTCAATTGGAGATTTTACCCTATGGATTTAAGGTAATCTATCCAAGCGCTTGAACTTTTTGCTCGATTTTGATGGAAAAGTTTGATCAATGCTTTACATATATTGATTCTCTGTTACAGTCGTTTGATTCTTATCACAAGGTCAATTGGATATTTTACCCTACCATGAGGAATAAAAGGTAGTCTATGCGAGCGCTTGACCTTTTTGCTCAATTTCGCTTGAAAAATTTGATTGATGCTTTACATTGTTGAGTTGATGTTGATTCTCTATGTTACAATCGTTTGATTCCTATTTTCATTCATCTTCTTCAAGCAATATTTTGGAAATTTGATCTTAGAAATTCCATTTATCACAAGATCAATTGGAGATTTTACCCTAGCGCTTGACCTTCAAGATATGTGCTTTTATGTGTAACATATCATGTCCTATTAGACAAAGTGATTGGTTTACATGTTCCTTCGAGAGTTGATTATGTTCTTGCTGATGTTGCTGCACTAGGCTTCCTAATCCTTTTAACAATTTCTTATTTATTTTTTTAATGTTTGCTATTGGGTTTACCTTTAAGATAAAACATCTATCATAACAGGCTCAAAAAATTCTTATTATTGCTTGTAGATGGAAAATAATGATGTTAATGGAGCAATAATGGGTGCGGCTGCATCAATAATGGCATATGGTATGTTAGTAATGGAGGATGAAGCTTTTAGTAGTCGGATACCTAGAGCGCCACAAGAGGAAAGAGATTTTGAGAGAGAGTTATTTATAAATCGCATTTTACATTTGGGAGATACTAATTGTGTCAATCAAATATGTATGAGACCATAAGTTTTCTTTGAATTGTGTAGAGTCCTTGGGTCAAATAATTTTTTACACGAAATGGTAAATGTGTCAATTAAAGAGCAATAGCTGGTTTTTTGCCATATTTTAGGGCATAATGTGAGGTTGAGAGTAATAGGGTCAAGGTTCAATAGGTCTATTGAGACCATTCATCGATACTTTAGAATTGTCTTACAAGCAATTCTAAAATTATACAAGCATGTTATAAGACCACCGGATGGCACTACACCCTCGACAATATCCAAGAGTCAAAGATTTTATCCGTACTTTAAGGTATATAATATGACAAGTGTCACGAACTTCATTTTGATAGTATGTTGTTACATTTACTTACTTATTTAGTACATTAGGATTGTATTGGAGCTCTTGATGGTACCCATGTCCATGCATCGGTTCCCCCATAAATTCAAGGAAAATTTCGTGGTTGAAAAGAGAAAACAACACAAAATGTTCTTGCTGAACCCTTTTGGTCTTTTGATACTCGAGTTGATGTGGTCTTAGCATGTTGTATTTTACATAACTTCATTATGGGAGTTGACCGTTATGATCCCTTTATGCAAGAACTAAATGTAAAGGTTGAATCTCAAAGTCAAGAAAGAAGACATCAACAAACACAAAGAGAGGAGAGGGAGGAAAACAGAGAGTGGGTAGCAAAAAGAGATAGTATTGCACATTTAATGTGGGATGACTATCAAAGGCATAGAATGAATGTTTAGTATTTGTATCTTCTTAAAAGTTGTCTAATTTTGTTGATGTGACATGAATACTTTGTGATTGGAGTTCTTGTAAATGTGAACTTGATTTACTACTCTATATCACTATGATATTTCCTTGTCTCGGTAATCAAATGATGTATGTTATTGTGTTATTCTTTGTTCATCACAATTTCTTGTGTGGGATATGTCTAATAATGTAGCAATGAGCAAGACTAGAGAAGGGAAGTCCAAGCATTTTAGATGGTTAGGACCTATGGAGCGTATGTTTTTAGAGATACTAGCTAATGAGACTTCCAAAGGGAACAAACCTTCAGCCACCTTTAAACCATCTTCTTTTGTTTGAGTTGCTCAAGCTATAAATGAGAAATTTGGGACTAAATGTGAGCCTGATCATGTGGACAATCATCTCAGAACTATTAAAAACAATTGCGCTACCATCCAAAAATTGCGGGTTTAGAGTGGATTTCAATGGGACCATAACTTGATGATGATCACAGTTGTTCAGAAGGAAGTTTATGATGAAGAAATAACGGTAATGTGCTTTTCAGATTTCAATATAACTTAATACTCTTAGCATTTGATATCCAAAAATTGTGGGTTAAGTTTATTTACCTTGGTACACTGTAGTTTGTTATATTCAGGCAACTAGAAATTCATTGATTCAAGAGATTTATTATACATGCAGCATGTTGAAATATGTAGGAATTGGAGGTTGCAATAATTTTGTTTGCTTAGCGTCATATGCTCTTTACACATAAAAATAAAATAAAATTAAGAGACAGAGATGATGAGCAGATTGTAAGGATTACTGTAATCATAAATGGCAAATATACCTACTTATATACTTGTGTTTTTGTGATTTTTTGTAGGCACATCCTACCCATGAGATGTACTTGAACAAGAAAATTGAGATGTACGATGAACTCGCTTTGGTGGCTGGAAAAGACATGGCCACAGGATGCTTTGCAAAACAATTTGGAGACATCGACTTACCTTCTTTTGGGGATGCGGACTTCTCAACTGAACTAGATGATGGTAATGACCATACTATGAGAGGAATAGAAGATCCTTCAAGATTTAATAGAAAGTGAAGTCGTGCCACTAACAAGGATGATAGGTTTGCAATGCTCTCGGAGCAAATTGGAGAGGTTGCTAATGCAATGAAAAGATGAGTCAAAATCAATTGGATGTTGCTGAGCTCTACAAAGAGGCGATGGAGGTTGAAGGTTTTGATGAAGCTACCCTTGCACATGCCTTTGATTATCTAGTGGATAAGGAGAGAGTTGCAAAAGCATTCATTGTCAAGAGTGTTAAGCTGAAGAAATTATGGCTTGAAGATTTCTTAAATAGAAGAGAAAGTGGATATTAACAAGCATCTGACTTTCAATGTTTGTTCTTGATACTATTTGAACATTAGAGTTGTTCTTTGGTTACTTGTAATAGCTATCCGAGTAGCTAAGCATCAAACTTTGAATGTTTGTTCTTGATATTGTCTTAATATTGGACCTTTGGTAACTTGTAGTAGCTATCCAAGTCACTTCTTGTGGCACAATGTTCTTTGATTACTTGTAGTAGCTATCCAAGTAGCTTTTTATGGCACAGTTTATCCTAATGTGTCATGGGAAGATAGAGACAATGTACTAACTATGAAATGTTTAGCTCATGTACTGCATGGAACATTGTGCATGAGAAACATGAACTTGCTTGGCGGATTTAACAAGGGCAAAACTCATCAGCTTGAGTTGCTCAGCAAAACTGGAAGCATCCTTCATGGTGTCCATGGGCGATTCAGGATAACTTGCAGAGAGCCGCACGGGAGGCACATCCATCTAAAGATAGCCAAATGTATTGAAGCGATTAATGAGATCGTTTTGACTTGCTTTTGTAAGCAGAAATCATGTCCATTTTCAGAAAAATAAAATAAAATAAAATAAACTACGTGTATGAATTCAAGTTTCCTTTTCATTTTACAGGATCAAATTCTAGATTTACTAAACTGATCGAGAAAATCCATTTATTAAGTAACATGGACTTAACAAATTAATTTAGAAGTAAGAGGCACACTATTGTCAATTGTTAGGTCAAATGTCATTCAATTATTTTTCAAATGCGATCCAAACACCAAAAATTATTTTCAGTCAGGTATCACCAAATAAAGAAAAATAGTTTCCAAAAAAAACGTTTTCTTGGAAAATGGTTTCCTAGAAAACATTTTCCAAAAACGTTACGTTTTTCCTTAAACAAACACACCCTAAATTCATGATATGAAACTTACATTGAATGTTGAATGTCTTTTTCATCTGTTCGACGTTTATAAATACCCTTGATTGGAATATTGAAGTTAAGCAATCCAATCATTCCATTATTCTCGTTTTCTAAGTTTTAACATGAACAGTGGAGTAGTTCGTTGAGTTTTGTTAGGTCTTGTAATTGGATCCCTTAGATTATTCGATGATTGCGGGGAGAGAGAGAGAGAGTAGCATTAAAAGATTACACGGTAGCTTTCATAATTCTGTAAATGTTTATCTCGATGTTTTTCCTAGAGTAGCTTGTTTTCTGATTGACAGTTCATTCGAACGTCCCATCTAGGAGAGAGAATCGAATTCTTTTTGGTCAAACATAGTGATAACCTTTTATTTAAAATCTCAACGATACATTATACCCACTCTTTTCCAAATCCATCAAGACAAGGTTGCACATGAAGGTGACGTTAATCACTCTCAGATTGGATACCACTTGCTCGACAATTACAATGATTTATATTCATACAAAAAGAAAATGTTGTCAAAAATATTATGTTAATGATTGCCGGCCGTCGAACTTGGACATACAGAACTTTCTAAATAATAATAATAATAATAATAATAATAATAATAATAATAAAAGGTTTCAATCTTGATTCCCTAACCTGAAAAAAATTGGATGGACAAATTAAATGAATAAAACATGGTAATACGCTTACACCCATCGTCCGAGTGAAAATCAAAGTTTTGGAAACTAATCCCCTAGCAAACTTTCACATTCTCCATAAGTGAATTTATTTAGTGTACTATAAAAGGACCTTAAACAACAACTACAATTGCAACATCTTATAGAGGGTTGTCTCAAAGTTTTGGCAATAATGCTTAAATTGTTGTCTTTACAAGGAGGTGATAGATTGAACTTTACGCATACTTTAAACCTTGCCTTTTCTTCTTCTATTTACAATGAGTAAAATGTATATAATAGGTTAGATAACAAATATTTGGATGCACCTAGGTCTACTCAAGGTGCATTTGATTCAGCTTTCCAAATAGATTTTAGCCTCCTAGGCCCTTTGGAGAAATGTTGGAGTGTTCGTCAAGCATTTTAATATAACTTTCAATCAAATGTTGGCATTGGGAATATTAAAAGCCCAATACTACTCCCACCCAACCTTTTAAAGTAGCATTTGCGGAATACTGAAACTAGGATTAAAAAAAAAAAAAAAAAAATCTTCTCAAAACTATCCTCGCCAATTTTATATTTTTCCGGTTTCACCTCTCTTTGCAACTATTCATATTCTTCGCATGAGGGTAGCCAGCAAAGCCAAATCTAGCCTACGAAGGGCCGATGAAGCACTGGCTAGGATCATGTGACCCTAGTAATCTTTGCCAGGGGTCGCTTGGGTTGCATGACCCTCACTGAGGGTCACCTGAGGTTAGACCCGTTAAACGGGTGGGTCGGGTCAGATTTGGGTCGGGTCATAAATGGTCCGACCCAAATCGACCCATTTAACCCGTTTATGACCCATTTATTGTAGTGCAAATTTTTTGACCCATACCCGACCCGACCTATACCCAACACATACCCGACCCATTTAACGAAACATAAAAAAGCTTATATATATTTTTTAAAATGGTATTGCTAACATGATTTTATACAATACAAATTTTAAAAATAATTATTTTAAAAAATCAATTTTAATTATTTTTTTATTTTTAAAAATAAATTTTTTATTATTTTTATTTTTTAAAAATAAAAATTTTAATTATTTTTAATTTTCTCTTTTCCTTTTTCTTTTTACTTCTTCCTCTTCTTTGGCCGGCCGCCGGCACACGACGGCCGGCAACCGGCCCTGGGCGAAGCTCGCCGCTTGCCCGGCTTGCCGACGCCGGCGAGCTGAAGCCCTCGCCGGATCTGGCGAGGTTGGAGCCTCGCCCGACGCCGACAAGTTCAAGTCTCACCCGATCGGCGAGGCTCGGGCCTCAGCGGACGTCGGCGAGGCCTCCGCCTCGCCAGATCCGGCAAGCTCGAGCCTCGCCGGACGTCGATCAGGCCTTTGCCTCGCCAGATCTGGTGAGGGACGAGCTCAAGGCTCGTCGGCGTCGGGCGAGGCTCGAGCCTCGCTAGACGTCGGCGAGGCCTTCGCCTCGCCAAATCTGGCGAGTTCGAGGCTCGCCGGGCGTCGACGAGGCCTCCGCCTCGCCAGATCCGGCGAGCTCGAGGCTCGCCTGGCCGGTCGCCGGCCATCGTCGTGCCGGCAACCGTAGGAAGAAAAAAAAAAGGAAAGAAAAAAGAAAAAAGAATTATAATTTCAGTTTTTATAAAAAAAAAATTATAAAGTTAAAGAGAAGAAAGAGAGATAATGAGGTTTTGAGTGAAAAATGGGTTAATAAATGGGTCATAAACGGGTCAAAGAGCCGACCATTTAAAACCCATATATTTTAGTGTTTACCCATTAAAACTTATTATGCGTGCTTTATAAGATAAAGCTTGACCCATTAATGACCCATTTAACTATAAATGGGTTCATAAATTGGTTGTACAACCCATTTAACACATCTACCTGAGGTCTTGAGACCTCAGGTAGCCCTTGCCTAGGTCACGTGACTCTTGCTAGAGGTCTCTCGAGGTTGGGTGACCTCAACCGACGGCCAGCGGCAGTCATGGCCCTTCATTGGCTCTGACAAAAGGTTTGGGTTCCTTTTTAATAATAAAAAAAGTATAAAAAAATATATTCAAAGCCCATTACAGAAGTTTTTATGCCAAACACCACTTGAACTCAAAGTCATTTTGCAAAGAGTTTTTACCGAACGTCATTTGCATTTCTCTAAAGGGTTTTGGCTTTTAACATTTGCATTTAAAGTTGAACCAGACCTACCCTTGACACTGCAAATGCATCTATTCAAATTTAGGCTTTGTTTGTTTCGCATAAAATGAGCAATTTAAAAAATATATATTTTCTTAAAAATGATCACATGTATAACTTGAAATAATTAATCAATAGAAAATATTTACTTTATTGACAATAATTTGTGTCTGAACATTTGTGTAAATAATAAAAATATTTTTCGTTCATTCATTTTTATAAGCGATCATTTTTTGGAAAATTTATTTCAAATCACTAATTTTTTGGCAAAATAAACAAAGTCTTAAATTTGGGTCGATTGACTTAATACTCAAACGTATTAGAAAACTTCTTTCCAATCAGTGCTTCGATTGGCGAACTCACTCATAGTTGTGAGTGAGTTCATAACTTGTAATATACCATTTGTTACGAACATCACATTTTTAGTCTCCTAAGAAGTAATCTACCAATTAAATGCTTGTTCGGTGAATGTGTCCTCATGCGGAAATATAGTCCTAAAAATAAATGTGGGGATGTCCATATTTGTACCTTAACAATTGATGGAAGTTCCTGCCAACTTGGAATGACGGAAAGAGCCCTATTTTGTTGTTATATTTACTCAAAAAATACCCAAATCCAAACCCTAACCTTCTCTCTCTCTCTCTCCTTTGCTTTGGATTAACACCAAGTACCGACACCCAAACACTATCGATAATTTAGTTTTGCTACTTAAGGGCAAAATTGTCCAAAAAATTGTAAACTTATTATATGGTGGTCGATTAAGTCTTAAACCTTTTGTCAACTTATCAATTTAGTCATAAAACTTTTGATTATATTAATTTAATCATAAACCTTTTAACAAATCGTCAATTTAATTCTCCCAACTAATTTTGGCTAAAATTTACTGATATGGCAACCTAGTTAGTGTTCACCGTCGATAGCCAACACTAATGTGGACAATTTTTTTATTTTTTCATTAATCTTCTTTATATTTTCTTTTCTTTTAACTCTTTTTATAGAGGGCCAAGCTCGGCAACCTCCACCGGCCACTAAGCAAGGGTCGGTGGGGGTCATTGGCCCCAAGGCAAGAGTCATGAAGCCCTTGCCGATTGTAGGTGACGGTCATGGCCCCTTGCTGGATTTGGTGAGGCTGTCGCAAGCCCTTGTAAACCATAATAAGGACATTACGTTATGACGGCAACACCAACAAGGGTTGCGATGCCCTCGCCGGATATAATGAGGCAAAGGTGTCGCAACCCTTGCCTCCACAGTGAGGGCGAGCGAGGGTCATGACACCCTCGTTGTGGCTTGCAAGGGTTCATGGCACCCTCACCGGCCATAACAAGGGTTGTGACCCTTTCTCGTGACTGACAAGGGCTTCATGGCCCTCGCCTAAAGGCTAGCAAAGGTCGCTAGCTCTTGACTAGCGACTGATGGCCCCACCGACCCTTTGTAAAAAGAGTGAAAAATTAATAGAGAGATATGGAAAAATAAAATAAACAATCCACAAAGAAATGATCCAATTGATCAAAATGCACAATGAGGATCATATCCATATGATTTTGCGCTTATCGACAAATATAACATCTTTCATTGTTTTAAGTGGTTATTTTATTATGGGTAATGAAGAACTTACTATTCTTAACTCTTGGGTTCAAGAGTTCCTATATAACTTAAGTTACACAATAAAAGCTTTTTCTATTCTTTTATGAACTGATTTATGTATCGGATTTCATTTGTCCCATGGTTGGGAACTAATGATTGGATATATCTACAAAGATTTTGGATTTTCTCACAATGATCAAATTATATTGGGTCTCATTTCTACCTTTCCAATCATTGTTGATACAAATTGTAAATATTACATCTTCCATTATTTAAATTATGTATCTACATCATTTGTAGTGATTTATCATTTAATGAATGATTGATCTAGCTATAATATTTGTTACTATTTAATAAAAAAATTGGAAACCTTTTTAAAAAATTTAAAAATATGTTTATATCAGCACTAGCCGTGCTACGGAGGATGGTTGGCACTAAGTAAGTTATCACGTCAGTGATGTCCGGTCAAAATTAATCGGAATGACTAAATTAACAATCCATTTAAGAGTTAGGGACAAATTGGTCTAATCAAAAAGTTTATAACTGAATTGATAAGTTATCAAAAAAATTGTATGATTGAATTGAAAAATAAAATATTTAAGATTGAATTCACCATCATGCAATGGATTTGGATATTTTTGGACAATTTTGTCACTCTTCAATAATTCAAAGTGCAAATCTAGGCATGCCTGCGCGCTGCACGTGCCGAGTATCTAGTTACTACTAAGCCCCAGTTACAACACGTCACATTATCTAATATGTAGTTTTGTAGTCCCATTGCAACCCATCTAGCAACAGGTCCTTCCGGATGACCTCGCTATCTTTTTTCATCTCGAATATGCATCATTATCCTCATATTATTATGGAAATACGATAATTCAAAACGGCACAAAAGGTTCAAAAAAAGCAAAAGACGAGCAGGCAAATGACACTAAGCCCTTTCCCCCTGCTTCCACGCATGCCCATCGGCACATCGTTTCGGCTTCCGTCCTCCACCTCTCGGCCACGTTTCATGCACGTACATCCTCATGCGGAAACAGCTCTGAATCGCCGTCCTCCTCCCTTATAACCTACGCACGCTTGTCGATCGTTCCGATTCCAGTTCTTTATCATCAAAAACCAACCCAGAAACAAAGTGAACTCGAAAAGAGCAAGAAATGAGCCCAGAGAGAGACGCATTCACGAACATTCTCATGCTCCCATGGCTTGCTCACGGCCACATCTCTCCCTTCCTCGAGCTTTCCAAGCGATTCGCCGATAGAGGCATCCACATCTACTTCTGCTCCTCGCCCGTGAACCTTGCCTCTATCAAGCCAAAACTCGTAGGCACCACATACTTCAGCAAGATAGAACTCGTCGAGCTTCATCTTCCTTCGCTGCCTGAACTTCCGCCTCGCAACCACACCACGAAAACACTACCTCCACACCTCATGCCGACCCTCAAGAAGGCCTTCGACATGTCGAGCCCTGGCTTCGCCGATATCTTGAAGCTGCTTGACCCGGCTTTGGTCGTTTACGATTTCCTTCAGCCTTGGGCGCCAGCCATTGCCTCATCGATGGGCATCCCGGCCGTCGAGTTCTTGTGCACGAGTGCAACGATGTGCGCTTTTGTCAACCATGCTAACATGAAGCCCGGCAACAAGTTCCCGTACCCTAGGATCTATCTTCATGATCATGAGGTCGATCAGTTTGCCAACTTGCTAGAGTGTTCTGCCAACGGGATCAAAGATCGCGATCGAGTGTTCCAGTGCTATGAACGTTCCAGGGACATGATCATGATCAAGAGCATAAGAGAAATCGAGGGAAAGTATATTGACTACCTGTCGTTCTTAATAGATAAGAGGGTGGTCCCAGTTGGCCCCCTTGTGGAGGATACTACGTTTGAAGATGACAAAAAATCCGAAATTCTGGACTGGCTCGACAACAAGGAAGAGAAGTCGACCATCTTCGTGTCGTTCGGGAGCGAGTACTTCCTCTCAAAGCAAGAGATGACGGAGATAGCTCACGGCTTGGAAGCCAGCAGGGTGAACTTCGTCTGGGTGGTGAGGTTTCACGACGGAGAGAGAGACGCAGCCGCCAACGGCGAATCCTACTTGCCAGAAGGTTTCCTCAAGAGAGTTGCGGGACGAGGCCTGGTCCTAGAAGGGTGGGCGCCACAAGCGGCGATACTACAACACTCCAGTGTCGGCGGGTTCGTGAGCCATTGCGGATGGAGCTCGGTGATGGAGAGCATGAGGTTCGGGGTCCCCATCATTGCGATGCCGATGCACCTGGACCAGCCTGTGAACGCGAGGGTGGTGGAGGAGGTGGGCGTCGGCGTGGAGGCGAGGAGGGACGAGACGGGGACGATCCGGAGCGCGGAGGTGACGAGGAGCATAAGGAACGTCATCGTTGACAAAGCGGGGGGGAGAGTGAGGCAGAGAGCGACAGAGATGAGGGGGAGAATGAGAAGGAAAGGTGATGAAGAGGTTGATGGGGCTGTAGACGAGCTACTGCGAGTGTGCAGGAAGAGGGATTGGTGTGAGGAGAATCATAAGATTTTAGTACCCAACTGATGATGATAGCCGTCCTGTTTTTGTGCACTTCGTCCACAAGATAAAATAAACTAAAGAAAAGCTAAGCACGTGAATGATAATCATTCCATTTCTAAAAACAATTGTTAGCTAGAAATAAGTATTTTCATTTTTATTTCCCGAAATTTACCTTGACTATATGATAATCCAAATGAATCTCAAGTGTGATAGCAACTACTATCGAACCTCGAAGGGAAACATCGTAGACAAGAAAGGTTCTCATTTGATAGGCCTTTTTAAATATTTCCCTTTCATGCCCTTTTTCTATTTATCATACTTTAGTCGTTTGTGAGATAAAACATCTTTAATTAGTTGAATTGAAAGTGTCGATGTGAAATCGTACATCAACGTTGGTGGGCAGGCGGCGAGAACAAGCAATGAAAAGAGTTTTTAGTTTTGTTTATGTTTTAGAAATAGAGTTTTTAGTTTTGTTTATGTTTTAGAAATAGAGAAGTAGAAAATTTTGCTTCTCATTTCTGTTTTAAATTTATTTCTTTTTGACTGAATAATTTTCACTTATTGACTCACCCTCAGATGGAGAAGCAAGATGGTGTAAAGAGAATGCTACGATACTGATGACTTTAAGATTGGCTGGGGCTGAAAGAAGATTGGTAAACTTGAAAGCTGATAGCTTGAGTTTATTGACAAAATGATAATGATATAAATGGTTCTTGAACTTTCACTCGATATGTAATGTGATCCCTAAACTTTTAATTTATTCAATATAGTTCATGAATTTTTAATTGGTTCAAATATAATCATAAACTCTTTTTATATATGTTCAATTTAGTCTATGAATTATACAGAAATGTTCAATATAATCCTTTCATTAATTCAAATTTAGGGACGATACTAAACATTTCATATAGTTTAAGGATTAAATTTAACATGTACCCAAAGTCCCGAGACCGCATAGAATAATTTAAAAGTTTAAGGATGGCATTGTACATTAAAATAAAGTTTAAAGATCATATTGAACAAATTAAAAATTTAGAGATTATATTGTAGATTGGACCAAGTTTAAGAACCATTTATGTTGTTTTTTCATTGACAAGAGAACGAGATTGAGCTTTTGAAATTTTAACTGCTCTAAAATGATATTGTTTATGTTATCCTAGAAAACTAAATACGCCCCATGTTATTTAGGGCGCGTTTGGTAACATTTTGTTTAAAAATTGTTCCAGAGAACAAAAATAGAAAAAAGTGTTTTTGTTCTAATGAACAATTTTTGAATAAAAGAATGCATTTGGTAAACTTGTTCCGGGAAATAAATAAAAAAATGAACAGAAACATGTTTGGTAAATTTGTATTCTTTTTGTTTCTTTTAATTTTTTAATTTTTTAATTTTTTTCTTTTTCTTTTTTTTTTTTCTTCTTTTGACGGTCGCCGGCCTCGGCCATGGCCGGCGGCCAAACCGACGAGGGCCGCGGCCTCGCCCGGCCACGACAAGGCTCGCCTAACCTTGCCCCACGCCGCGAGGCTCGGCCTTGCCGAGCCACCGCCGAGCCTAAGCAAGCCTCGCCGAGGCCGACGAGGTTGTCGGCCCTCGACGGCCGGTCGCCATGGCCAAGGCTGGCAAAACCAAAGAAAAAGAAAAAGAAAATAAGAAAAAAAAAAAGAGAAGAAAAAGAGAGGAGAGAGAAAATTTGTTCTTAAAAATTGTTCCAAAAACAAGAAACACATTTTTCTTGTTTTTTGTTTCTGTTCCAAATGTGTTCTTGGGAACAAAAAAAAAATAGATTTGGAACAAAAACACAAACAAACGCGTTTCTGTTTTTTTTTTTTTTTTTGTTCCCTGACACAAAAAAACAGAATTTTGTTCATAAACAGAAATAAAGAACATCAACAAACAGCCCTTAGTTTTCTAGGAAAAGTGCACACCGCCCTTAGAAACTGGTGACGAGAATATCAGTACTTCTCGCCTCACGTAGCAAATTATCTGTAGCCTGGGACTTTGTCCATTATAACTAGCAGAAGAGCACATGCAATTTCGTCCTAAAGAACAGGAAGAGCATGATAAACATGTCCATAGCGAAACGAACATGATGCATGCGTGGTCCGATCTACACTGAGGATGACATTGTTCCGGACATATCGTACAAGGCCGATAGTGCACAATTGTGCGGAACACCGAATTATGCTCTGATGATGTCTAGCAAACTGCTGATCATGGATGAGAGACTAAAGTAATCAACCTCGGGCAAGAGCAACTTGGCATATTGTAAGATAACTGTGCCCATGTCAATAACATGCGCAGGGAATCAATCATCGGATGTGTAAAAGCATAACAAAGGTCGATTCTAACAGAATTTTTTTTAGCATTGTTGAGAAAACCTCCTAATATATTTTGAAGTTGGCAAAACATTCTAATGTTATATCATTCTTGATAAGTGCAAAAAGTGTTTATGTTTCAGGTAATATTCACGCCGAAAGATTGTTAATGATTAAAAGACCTACGGAACAAATATATATAAATCTTTCAATTTGGTCAATTTAGTCCTAATTCTATTGCCTTCAAACCAACTTAAATTTCAATCTTTTAATAGTGCCAATTAAGTTATGAATATTTTGATATTTTGCTAATTTAATACAAAACCTCTTGATGATTTGATTAATTTAAGCTAGAAATCGCTAACATGATAGCTCATTCAATGCTAATTGTCTTAGATGGTACGGCTAATGCTAATGTGGATGATTTTTACAATTTTTTTTCTTTCCTTTCTCTTTTATCTATTTTCCTTATTTCCCTACAGTAGAGGTCATTGGCTATAGCGAGGGTGAGGGCCAGGATTCCCTCAATGACCTCACTAGCCTTTGGCAAGGGCCGGCCATCATCAAGGCTAGCAATTGGCAAAGGGAAATAAGGAAAAAGATTCAAGAGAAAGGAAATAAAGGGAAAAAAATCAGAAAGTTACAAAAATTGTTAATGTTAGCGCTAATCATCCTTGCGCTAGCTCTACCACGTAGGACAACCGTCATTAATTAGACCAAATTGATACAAGTATTATATAAGTTTATGACTTTTTTGGTAATTTTATATATGTAATTATTTAATTTCAATTTGTATGTGTAATTATTTCATTTATACGACTCAAAGTTCAAAAAATAAGTCTATGAAATTATTGTTGAGCGGCCTACTCTTAAAGATTTGAATGATGTGATACTACCAAATGCTTATTCATATTTGCTAGGGGTAAAATGTTTATTTTCCTCCCCATTCTATCCCACTTCGTGCTTTCACCCCTTTGCCATAGCCGGTGGCACATGCCCAAGAGCTGGAATCAGATTTCTGACACCAATAATGTACTCGGGAGAATTACCAAAAAAGTCATAAATCTATTGCAATTGTGTTAATTCAATCCTAAACTCTTTTTTTTTTACCAATTTAATCCTAAACCTTTTTACAATTATGCCAATTAGTCCATCCAGGCAAAATTGGCCGGCCGACGCTGACGTAGACACCTGCAGGGGACAGCTGGCCGGCGAACACTGATGTGGAAATTTTTTTTTTTGAATTTTTTGATTTTTTTTTCCCAACCTTCTCCTTTCTCTGGTCAGTCGACACCAACCAAAGGCGAGGGTGGGCGAAGGCAAGCCTCGCCGGCCACCGGCGAGGTTGACCCTCGCCTTGGCTAGGTGAGCCCCTGCCAGCTTGGCCTCGAGCAGCCAAGGCAAGGGTCAACCTCATCATCACTGGGCGAGGCTTGCCTTCACTAGTGGCCGGCAAAGGGAGCCTCGCCAGTGGCTAGTAAGGCTGACCTCGTTGACCCTCGCCTCTACCCAGCACCGGTCGACCAAAGGAAGGAGAAGGTTGGGAAAAAGAATAATAAAAAATAATATATATATATATATATATACAGCTGTCCCCGGCTGGCGTCCACATCAACGCCGACCGGCCAATTTTAGCCGGATGGACTAAATTGATATAATTGTAAAATGTTTAGGATTAAATTAGCCAAAAAAAAAGTTTATGACTGAATTGACACAATTACAATAGGCTTAGGACTTTTTTGGTAATTCTCCCAATGTACTCTAACACTGGTGGCATACTCATCAAAGATGAGGATGTACTCGGGGGGTTTTAATTACTAGTCAGAGCTATGCGGGGAACGATTTTCATTCCAAGTTGGGAAACTTCCAGTTTTTGACCATGTAAAATCAAAACGTTTAGCAATAGACGTTGGATTGTAACTACAAATGTCCACAAGGCCGATGAAATCTTACTAAACTCAAAGAGGATAAGTTGCGTAATTGTAATTAGAAAATTTCATTCTTACATCTCTCTCTCTCTCTCTCTCTCTCTCTCTCACAAACCTGTTAAATTAGTGTGCGAAAGTCATTGAATATTTCTTGAATAGAGTTAGTGTAACCTGTTAAATTAGTGTGCGAAAGTCATTGAATATTTCTTGAATAGAGTTAGTGTTGGATACGATATGTATGAGTCAACTCAATTGTATCGTCCAATTAGATATCTCTTATGGTGAAGCTTGTCACAAGCACTAGAAGTTCTCAATAGACAAGTCGCCTTGATTAAGTCTAATGTCACATCTTTCGCGTAGATTAGAATCTATCTACTATTATTCTTTAAAGACAATCATTGAATTCCATGTTGTTGACACCCGAATTTTTGTTTATGTTGTAAATATCCATTTATTTGCAAAAAAGTAAAAATTTATAAAAAAGGTAAAAATATATATATATATAAATAAAAGAATTGAAAAAATGAATGAAATGAAATGAAAAGTCGGGTCCAGTGGGCCAACGTGTTCAGCCCATCCTTCCAACGAATTTTCGGCCCTTTCAAAAGTTAAGCCCAGCTTCCCATTTCATTCCTTCCTTTCGGCCCACTAATCTACCCCTTCGGTTGGGCCCATCTTTTGTATTTTCTCTTAGCCCATCTCTTTCAATGTTTTCATGGCCCATTAAAGTTTAAAATAACAAAGAGGGACAAAAGCCCAGCCCAAAGTCATTTCTTTACCTTCGTTTGCCCAAACCAACATCACAGGGAAAGGGGAGAGTGGCGCGGGTGTGAGAAAAAAAAAAAGGAGAGAATCGTGCGAGCGCCCGTGATGCAAAGGAAAGGCGGGCGAGTGACCAGAGCCAATCCACGCACCTTCTAGAATCGCTGAGCTGACGTGAGGGATAGAGACAGATAATCACAATGCATATTAGGTTAATGTTCAAGAGTCGCATTGAACAAATTAAAATTACAAGAATCATATTGCATGTTGAGCCAAAATTAATAAATCATATCGGTCATTATCCCATAAATAAAGGCAGGAGAAGCATGCCGGGTCTCTTTCTCTTGGCAGAAACAATTTCATAGGGAGAGAGAAGGAAAGCATGCTCAATCAATGCTTGTTCATGAAATGGGGGGCGTTCGACCATTTTGACGGAGGTCTCACTGGTTTTTGAGAGATTGAAGGCTGGCTCGAGAGGAAGCTCTCCGGAGACGAAGCAAGATCTCACCTTCTCCGTTCATCTCTTCTCCCAGTCGCCTCACAGTCCTCCCGATGGTCCCTCTGGCCCCGTTCACCTACGATCTCTCCTGTGAAATCCAGCCACCTCCTAAACGCCATCCGCTCATGACCATTCACCGCCGTCGCTGGCCTCGTCCTCTAAGAGTACCAGACGCACTGTTCGTAGGGCTTCGCAACGGAGACTCGTGGAAGCTCGTGGCATCTCCTTTGAGCGGGGAGAGCTTCGGCGAGAGGAGGAAGCCTCGGCGCCATGGGAGAACCTCTTGCGCTACCGCCAATGATCACTCTGTCCACGACCTGATCCCTCGATGTGAAAGCAAGCTGTTCGTCGTCTGTATCTAACTAGCTGACCCCAAAATGATTAGTGGCTACTCCTTAATCAAAATTTGCATAAGCTTAATTAATTTAAAAACTTGCACGCCTGATGTCACGTAAGGTATGGATTTAGAAGAATCCGAATCAATGGAAGGTCGTCAGCCCAAAGCTGACTATACCCCTCGACCTACTAGTCTATTTCCTTGCGAGGGGTTAGCTCGCGACACATTTGTAATCCATTTGTTGTGATTCTATGATTAGAAACCCGTCAAATTAGTGTGCAGAATCATTGAATATTTCTTGAATAGAGCAAGTGTTGGATACTATGAACATGACTCAACTCAATTGTATCATCCAATTGAATATCCCCCATGTGAAACTTGTCACATGCATCAGAAGTTCCCAAGAGGCAAGTTGCCTTTATTAAGTCTAATATCACGTCTTTAGCGTTGGAGTAGAATCTATTTACTATTCTTCTTTTACAATAATTATTGAATTCCATGTGTAATCTATCTCTTGCAATTCTACAATTGAAAACCCATCAAATCACTGTATGGAAGTCATTAAATATTTTTCAGACAAAGTGAGCATTGGATATGATGTATATTAGTCAACTCAATTGTATCGTCAAATCAGATATCTCCCATGTAAAGCTTGTCACATGCACCAGAAGTCCCAAAAGGTAGGTCGCTTTGATTAAGTCTAATGTCGCGTCTTTAGTAGTGGAGTAGAATCTATCTCCCATTCTCCTTTTACAGCAATCATTCCATGTGTAATCCATCTTTTGCGATTTTATGACTAGAAATTCATCAAATCCGTCAAATCAGTGTATGGAAGTCATTGAATATTTTTAGAACCGTGTTAGTGTTGGATACGATATGTATAAGTCAACTCAATTGTATTGTCCAATTGATTATCCCCTATGTGAAGTTTGTCACATGCACAAAGAGTTCCTAAATGGCAAGTTACCTTGATTAAGTCTAATGTCGTGTCTTTAGCGGTGGAGTAGAGTCTATTTAATATTCTCTTTTTTACAACAATCATCAAATTCCATGGCCATAGGAATTCCCTTCCTTTAAACAAACTGACTTGTAATTATGTACAACTAGCTTGCGCTAATAAATTATGAACGAACAAAGAGCAAGTTGTTTTTCTCTTCTTTCAATTGACACACTTCCACGTCTTGGTTTATACATAAGAAGGACCTCACAACTGAAGGAAAAAAAGTAGCCACAGATCAGTCAAAATAACCAACAACGTTTGGATGCGACAAGAAAGTAATGCAGTGAAATGTTTGCTAACAGGCCACACACATAAATCATTTTCAACAGATAAAAAGCCCTTTTGGATCGGAGAACACTGATGTATATCCGAAACTATCCAAAATATTATGTCCAAAGAAGAGGTTCATCACTCAAAAATCCAACCACTTACTATAATACTCGCAAGTCGTCGGCGAAATGATGCCGCCGGGCGTACAATGGGCTATCCGTGGGCACACCCCGCAAGGTATGGAAGCCATCGCCCCAACTCTTGGTTCCTTCGCGGCATCGGGCGACCTACTACACTTATAACACATCCTGCCAGTCGGGATGGAAGCAAACTCCCCAAGTCCATTGCTCCTCATTTCAATCACATCGTTGTCCAAAACCAATGCCCTCACGATATCCCCAATCTCGTGGCTTGAGTACTCGACCTTCAGGACCCGGGACCGCTGGATGGCGTCCGCGACCATGTCCACTGTTGCAATCTTTAGATTCCTGATGTGCTTCAGGCACTGGTCCTTGAGGAAGTTGATGAACTCAGACTCGAGCCTCCCTTCATCGTTGTACCACTTCCCACCAGTGAGCTCTGGGGAGGGCTCAAACTCGGAGGCGAGGTAGTGCTTCCGCCCCTTGAACTGGACATTGACCACCTCCTTGATCAGACCTTTGCTGAGAAGGGACTTGAGGGACTTATCGACGACATTGTCGGGGAGGCTGGTCTCCCGCTTCATGTCTCTCGACCAGATGCCTGAGTCTTGCTTACTCTGGATTAGACTATAGAGGATCTTCTCTTGCTCAGTCATGGACTGAGAAGGAGGAACATTCGAGTCGGGCCGCTTCCTTTTGCTCATTGCTGTCACTAAACACAAAAAATAGAGCACAATATTATGAAATTGTTATCTTAACTAAAGGAGAAAATGGCTCCCTCCTATTGCAAAACAACATCAATCTGAAAAAACAAAAAATTCATGACCCATATGTCGGTAACTACAGAGAAAGTTGCTTATAGCTTCAACTGAAGATGGAACAACCAAGGGGAGAAAAACACAGGGAACTCAAAAGCGCCATTAAATATCAGCAACAACAAAAGACACCTGCCATTGAATAAGAGCACTGAAAATTGAAGCAAAGAAGGTGAGAAGACAGAGGAGACCGAACAGAAAGAGCTCGAAGAATCAGCCACTGTTTGGAGACAGGGAAAACATGAACGGGAGAGGGGATAATGGATTTCGTATCAAGTTCCCGTCTAAACTAATTCGAAAAAAGCTCGAGATTGTTCTGACAATCCACCATATTGGCCACTAGAAAATTCTTACAACTAATCAATCCACCAACTTTTCCATCGCGAACCAGCTACAGATAAAATTCTCACGAAGAAATAGTTCAGAACAGCCAGCAAATGTCCAAATTGGAGTTACCTACACAAACCATACAGACTGAACAATCAAAGAACTTGCGATCATACTATCGAACGGGGCATAGAAAGTCCCGTCTTCTTGATAACACAAGCGCGCTGGAACCCAGCGAGAGAGCAAGATGGAGAACCTGTTGGGGAAGCAATTGGGCAGGGGAATCTGGACGGAGAACGGACTCAGCTGTGCGCCGAACGAAAGCAAACGGCCTCGAGCGTCCGACGGAGCTCGACTGAGCAAGGTTATTGAGTCTCGCGTGGGCAGAAGGAGAAGTCACGAAAGCCGCCCGAGTCCGTTACCCGGCCGAGGCTGCACGCTCCGAACGAATTCATTTCCGTCAATAAAGAGAAAAACCCATCGTTCATCAAGCCAATACGAATCGCTAGACGCGATACCCAACGACGGAATCGAACGTACCGTGTCGGCGGTGCCGTGGAACGAAGGGGAGAAGTTACTGTAAGCGAGGCAAAAGCACCAGCACGCAGGGCTTTGCTCTAAAACTGAAAAACCCTGCTGTCTTGTTACCCTACTTCTGTTCTTGGTTTGGGTCGCGTGTATGGGCTTTTCTCTTCTTCTTCCCTTTTGGGCGAGAGTCCATGAAGAACTTAAAATCAAGTAAAGGTGATTCGTGGGCACTTTTCTTTACGGTAGGTTTAAAATATTTTATGAAAGTTACAATCGCCGTGAAAATCATGATTTTTGTTACGATTTTATAACGACTTATAACGTTTAATTTATTCATTCATAAAATTTTCATTATCTTATAAAGATTATATTATTAATTTAGTTTGGAAATATGACTATCTTTTTTTCTTTTACTTGCAAATTGTTACTTTGAACATATTTGGAAAAGTGATATTGATGTATACATTAATGTTTCTTTTTTATAAATATTTTATTTTTTTTACTGGGTTATACACAAGGCGTGTTCATGTTTTTTCTAATATTTAGTGTGGAGCATCAAAAAAAAGTTTATTGTATTTTTGGAGATAGCCACTAGAGTGTTATGCATTGAATTTTGTACTTCGAAAAGTGAATTATCCTTCAAGATGCTTGTGTCCGGGCCGATCGATTGAGATCGTGACCATGTGGCAACTCAAACTCTTTTGGATCTTGGATCGTCAGGGCACTTAAGCCAAGCCTTGCTCGGATCGATCGTTCACTCACTCGCTCACCCGGATCATAGAGGGAGAGTTTCTAGAGATAGAAACTTTGGAAGAGAAAAATGAGCCTTTGATTATTGAATGGTTGGATGGATACAAATAAGAGGGAGAGCACCCTTTTTTTTTTATACTAAAGGCTCTCAGATTATAACCATTGATCGAGATTTCATCCGACACAAGATCGTACCGTCCAACTTGCCAATTACCAACACTAATGACAGGAAAGTTTTAAACCTCGATGCAATTACCGTATCGCCTGCCCTTGGAACGTTCCGAAATCAAAATCATGGTGATCTCGAGAGGTCTTCCTCGAAAGTGCATGGTCCTTTAGCCACAAAAACCTCTTGGCCGTGACACTTGCAAGTCTCATACAATTGATCTTATTTTCTCATCTTTTCTAATAGGCTTTCAACAAATATCATTTTTTAAAATATATAATATTTTTCTTTTTATATTTTTATATTTTTTTATATTATGTAATATTTTTCCAACTTTTACAGCAAACCATATGATGTTCCTAGTGATTCTTCACCGGACCTAAAACCATTCTAATTTCCTTTCCCCTTTTTCCAGCATTTCAAGACGGTTTGGTTTTGAATAGCTTCAAAATGGGTTATACTTTATGTAACACCGACACGGACATACAACACATGACATGACATTTCTTAAAAATAGAGAATTCTGACACGTTCTGACACGTTATATATTAAATATATTTCTATATAATAATAATAATAATAATAATAATAATAATAATAATAATAATAATAATAATAATAGCCTAGAATTAATTTACACTAAAAATATTAATTCAACATTTATTGATATCATTTATTATTTTAATTTGTTACAATAATACATAAAACTTAGAGGGAAAAAAACATTGTTTAAAGAAAAAATGTTGAAATGGTATTTTTAAATTATTATCATATATAGCATTTTTTGTTACTCCATGGTAAAAGAATTTTAAAAAAACTAAAACAATTCTAAAAAACCAAAACTAAAAAAAAAAAAAAAAAGTGAAAAGAGGCGGGGGGTTGTGGGTGGGCAAGCCGCCACCGCTGCCCTCGTCAACGGCGTGCCTAGCCACAGTTGGAGGGGGCCGACCTCGTCGGCCCTAGGCAACGGAGGGAGGGCGACTCTTGCTTGTGGCCGGCGACCCTCACTGGGCTCGAGCAAGGGTGCGGCATTGCTTAAATCTAGGTGACCCTTGCCCGAGCCTTAGTCAAGGTATCGCCTAGATCTAGGCGAGCCTTGCTAGCTGAGCGAGCCCCCCCCCCTTGCCACCTATGGCCGACGAGGTCGTTGGCCTCCTCTAACGGTGGCAACGGCAGAAGCGCCTAGCCACCAACCCTCCCTCTTTTTTCTTTTTTCTTTTTTAAATATATTTATATTTTGATCGCTCAAGTATTAGACATTTTTAGAATTGACCTCGTGCATGACAGAATCGCATGTTAGAATTCCGGACTCGCAAGTCGAAGCGTATCGGAGAGAGTTGATCACATGTCGGATTTTTCGACACTCATTGACCACATGTCGGAGTGTGTCGGAATGTCAGACACGACATGAGGGCTTTCAGATAGTGTTGGTACTACATAGGTTATACTTGATAAACAATCTTGAAACCAGTTGAAAATCAATTTACGCGGGGTGGTCTTTACATAAACAACACTGAAAATCAACTAGTACGGCCGGTTCAACCTGAAATCATGCCTTGGTTTGTTTGCCTTCATGGCAACATTTGTCTTATGCAGTTGTAGGGCGACAAATGCATCAAGAGTTTTAACGAGTTTAAACTTAAGACACTTAAATATTCCTTGCAAAATATATATATATATATATATATATATATATATATATATATATATATATATTGTTCAGTTGTGATCACTTAATTATTATTTCTTGAAAAAATTATCCCTCGGTACATAATTTTTAAATTTTTTTACTTATCATTTTTTGCATCAATTAACCATTTGAAATAATCAATTTTGTTATATGACCTTTTATTATTCGTACCTTTTTTTCCTAATTTGTCGTGTTTAGTTCCTCTATCAAAGTGGCTATAATTCACCAAATTCTAAAAAAGAAATGTTATTTATTTAATATTTATTATTCGTTACTGACACTATTTAAGTTGATCTAGATTTTCCCCTCTCTCTAGCCTCTTCATTTTCTATAGAAATTGAGAGTAAAAAGAGAAATTCCTTTAAAAAGAAATTAGTTGAAAATAGTTTTTTTACCCTTTGAAAATCATGTATATCGCACATGCTAACATAAAAAAAATAAAAATGGAGGGTTAACGGGCATAGCAAAATGAAAATTTAGAGGACATTATGTAATATTGAAATATTGAGCATAAACATGCATTACCTTCGAAGTTGATGAAAGTTCTGGATAAAGCTCTCTAATTTTTCAAGTCAGTTCACATGATATTATCGAAAAAAATAATTTTGTTTGTAGATTTAAGTAGCGTTTGAATTCATTTGTTTAGGGGAAGTGTACTCCTTTCTATTGGAGAAGCCATTTTTCCTCAATCTAAATTTGTTGTTTACAACTTATGAAAAACGATTTCCATAAGTCGATTAGTTTTCTATCATCCAAATACCAAAAAGTAGAAAAGTTATTTCCTAGAAACAGTTTACTTCCAAATAAATGGACCCCTAATTACACAACTCAAATGCGTTTGAATGTTCATACACAATCGTTTGCTCTCTAAATATCCACTCATTAAGGAAAAACGTTCAAATACACACTTGTGAAATCAAATAAAAACGACCATATTGAAGCACTTAAATAAGCACAGCTTGATCACTCCTATCAGGAAGCATCATCATATGTCTGATTGTCAATGCACGGACTCTGCATTCTTGCTCAGCTCCTCAAGCTTCTTCATCCTCAACTGCTCACTCTCAGATAGAAGCTGATACAAAAGATCACAACGAAACAAGCCGCAAACAGTTGTGAGGATACACCGAGGTTATGCAAATTGCAGACTGCGTATGCGGTGCTTGGCCATAGAGGAGGAGGAGAAACAAAACAGAGAAGATGTTGAAGGGTTTGAACGGAAGATACCTCCATTAATGTGGCCATCAGTTGAGCCTTCTCCTTGCTCTTCTCATTAAAAGCTTCCATGGCTTCTTTGTACTCCTTTTCCTGATTGGATCAGAAAACCCACGTGACAAACTGAAGTTAGTATTGATGCTCGCGCAAAATGGTCCGACAGTCCCCGTATTTGTCGAAGCAATTGATAGTGCTTTATCCATGGCGAACAATGTAGAACGGCATTACCATGAAAGAAAAGTTCGTGCCAAGACTAGACTATAGATTGGAGAGTTGAAAGTTTAACCTTTCTGTGGCAACTCTGTCCGAGCGGCTTCAGCTCACGGATGACCACGTCAATCTTCTTGCGAACAGTTGCAACTTCCTTCCTCAAAGGGTCTGCTAGCTCTTCCAGCTCCTAACAGATCATCGAGATAAAGTTGTCGGCAAACAATGCTTCATTGCTATCTCTGAGTTCTTTACTAGTGCAACCTAATTATCCAAGACATGCAACTTCATCTACATACACATGAGACTGTAGAGATGTTTGGTCGTTTTCTAGCTACATATATTGGGTGGCATGTGTAATTTGGTGCAACAGAAGATGAATGAGTGCAAATAAAACTTTGATTATGGAGAGCTTATCAAGCGCTGACCTCCCAAATCTGAGCTAACCGCCTCGTCGCTTCCTCAGCACGCCCCAGTTGGAGTTCCACTCTCTCCTTCACCTCCATCTTCTTCCTCGCGATCTCTTCTTCCCGAGCCTGCAAAGTCGATATGGCCAGCCTCGAGATGTCCCCATCTTCCTTGACCTGGTCATCATCCGTGGGTGGCCTCCCGCTGCCATTGACGCTCCCGTGGTTCTTCATTCTGTGCAACGGTAACATGGCAATGCGATTATTTTCGGATTCGTTCGAAGCAAAGGGCTCGTTTTCCCTTTTGGTGGTCCCTTTTTATGTGCCCTCACTGCATGCTTTTTTCCCTTTTGCTTCAATCCTCTGCTTCCGAATTTGCAGAAAGCTTGCTTCCCTTTCAAAACATTCCAAGAGAAAGCGATGAGAATATAGAATCCTGCTCTGCCATCTGCAGAGCCAGCTACCGGTTTTGAGAATAGCAGACTACGAACTGACGCCAGAATTTCTTGTGCCATAATTTTCAATTAAAATTGAGATTTACCAGAACCGTTCTTTGATGTAGTTTAATTTTTAACACATTTGTATGGACAAATCGAAGACAATATAATCAGCAAAGCAAACCTTGCTGTCTCCAAAAACAGGATAATGACATTATTGGTCCCTAACTTCTCTCCTATGTTCCCTTTACCAAAAAAAAAAAAACTTCTCTCCTATGTTTAATTGGTTTCTGAATTTGTTCTCTATTCAATCTAATTCTTGAACTTTCAAAAATCTACTTAAGGGAGATCTTTCCCTTGAAAATTCTAACCCCATTGACTTACTTAAGGTAGGCCCCGTTTGGTTTGGCATGTGCAATGGGCTTTGGGACTCTATAGACCCTCTTTCAAATGCAAACATGTTTGATTCATGTTTTTGCTCAACTTTGGGAAAATACAATTATATCTCCAAATGGTTCTAAGGGCCTTTAGTCAAAAGCAAGTCCTGAGATACTTTTAAAATGAAACTATTCATCTTCTCCAAATACCAATGAATGGAAAGCTGAACAGACGCCAAAGATTGCCTGAGGATTGCCTGACTCCAACGACCATTGCTGAACCTCAAGTGACAACTGGGTCATGGCCTAAATCGCACGACCCAAGCGACTGCCTGAGGTCGTGGGACCCCAAGTAGTTGTTGCCTTAGGTCACAACCGCCTTGGGTCGCATGGGTGATCTCAAGCAAGGCCATCCAGGGGCCAAATCTAGCCGTATGGCAGTTAGATCTAGCTAGTCAACCACTGGACTTAAAAAAAAAAAAAATTGCAAAATTCTTTTTTTTTTTTTTTAGTAAAACTCATTTATAAATACAATTTTTACCAAATAGTATTTTAGCAAAAGTTGTTTCACAATATACTTTAAAATTATAATTCACAAAATGCTATTTGCATTTCGAAAAACTCCTTATCCCAAAGGTATTTTCATTTTCTCAAAAGTATTCTCCCAAAGCCAAATCAAATGAGACCTTAGTCCGCGTGAGTTCCATTGCATAGCTCTCTCATTCATTTGGCCCTAAAAGAAACGAAAAAAGATTTGCCCACATGGAAAAACGATGTGATAAGACACATTATTATTTTACCCTAATAAACGTTGATGTAACAGTCCATGCCCCAAAAAATGCACGTCCCCGGTATGAAAGGATTATATTGAGTGGATTTAAAAAAAAAAAATTAAAAGTTAGATTGAAAAAAAGAAAAATTCATGAATTACGTTCAACACCAAATCCAATGAAGGGGCCCTCCGCTCCTGGAAAGGAGCCAGGTGAGTCGAGACCTAGGTCCCAATTCATTAGAGACGTTAAAATATTAGGAGTAGAGGCAGCTTCCACATCTCAAAAAACATAGGAACCAGGGACCTCCTTGTAAGATAAGGGATTCAAAGGATAGCTCTAAGTAGATCTTCAACTGCTTCATCTAGAAGTTGTATGAACGTCAAGATCCCACAGACATTAAACCCCAAGAGGGTATAGCCAGGAACGGGGCTAGAAAAGATACTATTCCAATGAAAATGCATCCCGTGGAATCCATCTTGTTAGACGACAGGCCATGGAGGCCTCAACAAGTGGAAACACTCCGTCCTGGTGAGGTAACTCTTTAAACGGCACCAGAAAAAGTTCATGGATCACTCCTATAATTATACTTCCAGAGAAAATGGCATCCTGCTGATTAGCCTCGAAACTCTTACAAAGAAGGAAGATCATGGGAATTTGTTGTTACCGTTTCTTACAGCTAGGACCGTTGAACTGTCAATTTAGTATACGACCAACTGGGTCCATTTTCCAATCTGGGAAGCTTGTTCGGTAAGTCATCTTGAGGCGGAACCAGAAAGTTGCTTGAACCAGAAGGGTTGAATCTCAAAGACCCCTATTTGGCAACATATATGATTTTATAATCATAGACAACATGATACATGTATCAGCTCTGATCTGGTGGTGCAATATGACAAGGGCCATCAAATGGGTGAGTCAAGTCTTGCCCACTCATTTAAAGCCCATTAACACCCATATTTACGTATTTATTCTTTTTACTACATTTGTTTTACTCTATCTAATATTCCATGCATTTTGATATTTTCCTTCTTGAAATTTAAAAAAAGAAAAAAAAAAGTTCACGCAATCAAAGTAAATATAATTACTATTGTGTCTCATTATTATCATTATTTTCAAAATTAAATTTCATGGTTTAGTGCCATTGAGCCTAACACAACCATGAATTCCAAGGTACACACGCTGAGTTTCGCACAAGTACACTCAACGGAGGCGCATCGGCCAAAAGTCAGGAAATGCGTATTGGTGAAGAAGAAGAAGAAGGAAATGACGATGAATTCAAAGCGAAACGAAGCAAAGACAGCTTATTTGAGAAGATCAGCGTTGGCTATGGATACAGTCAGCATTAACGAATACAGTAGCGAAAGCACATCGACCATGGATGCAGCAACTTCCTCGGCTGAAGGGGGAGGCGGCGGCCACTATGGAAGAGGAGGGCAAAGTGGAAGAAGAAGAGGAGGAGGAAGAGTGGACGAAGAAGCACGTGGGGCCAGGGGAGCGGAAGATTGCAATTAGGTTGGATTGGGTAAAAGTGTAGACCCATTAAAAACCCACATTTAATTGAGTTTTACAAATCAAACCCACAACAATCCATTTTGCTAATCCATACCTAACCCACTTCGTAAGAGATGGGTTAAAAGATAGGTCATCAACCCAATTTTTCACACTTCGAGATGTGACAGATTTAGGACAATGTCTCATACTCTAACACGAAAAACATATGCATTTAACGAGTGCTCTTTATTAGCTTTTTCTTTTTATCAATTTGTTAGCATGAAAAACAGAAGGTGTGTGTGTGTGTGTGTGTGTGTGTGTGTTTTTTTTTTAATAACATTTGCTGTGCAATCTATAATCTTGTACATGATAAAGAAAGAATAGTTAGTAAGGCCATATTTGGTAACCTTACGGGAACTATTATTTCTGTTCTTTTTTTTTCTAGAAAAAATAAAATTCCATTTAGTAAAATTTTGTTTCTAGAATATATTTGGAACAGAATCAAGAAATAGAAAAAAGTAACTTCTTGTTTCTAAGAACAATTCCTAGAATCAATTCTTTTTTTTTTTTCTCCTTTTTTTTAAAAAATTTTCTTCTCTTCCCCTTTCTTCTTCTTCCTTTTGGCCAACGACCTTGTCGGAGCGTTATTGGCCCCCAGCGACATTGAGCCACAACGAGGCTCAACCCTACCAAGCTAAGGAGAGGCCGACCTCTCACTGCTTGGATGAGGCCGAGGCTCACCTTGGCTAGGCAAGCTCATTGGACCTCGCTCTAGCCTGATGAGACTCTAGTAAGCTCATTGGACCTTGCCCAACTGGCCACCGACCACCGTCGTGGCAGTGACCTATGAAGCACGGACACGTTCTTCGTGCTTCCGTGTCGTGTCCAACACGTGTCGAGCGTGTCGGACACGTCGACACACATTGGACACGCGGTCAACGCGTGTCGGAAATCCAACATGTGGTCAACCTTTGCCCGACACGTTTGGACACGCGTGTCCGGAAGACGATGGAGGGTGGAAGTGACAGCGAGGGAGTAGAGACGGACCGACGGTGAGCCCGCGACGGCGAGAGACAGCCAGAGAAAGAGCAGCGAGGAAGGGGGTCGTTTGCGGCGAGCGGCGAGGACATGGCTAAGTGCTGCACTTACAAACCAGGAGACATGCAGAGGTTGTCAAGAGCGTCGTCTCCGAAAGTCTCAACGAAATGAGGGCACTAGTGGCATTGTCAAGAGCGTCGTCTCCGAAAGTCTCAACGAAATCACTTCACTAGTCACACGACTCCTCACCATGGTCCACCCATCTTCCGGCTCCAACTCCGGCGGCGGCGGAGCAGCAATTTCACCAAGGTGGAGGACGCGATCAAGGCCGTGCCCAATCACAGGACGTGCCGGTTCGTGATCTACGTGAAAAAAGGGCGTGTACCGGGAGAACGTGGAGATCAAGAAGAAGAAGTGGGTCGTGCAGCGAGTGGCGAGCGGCAAGCGGCGAGGAAGGAGACAAATCTAGAGGAGGAGAAGAGGAAGAGTTGTGCGGCGAGCAGCAAATGAGAATGAGGTAAAGTAAAGCTAGGGTTTTTGATTGGATGGCCATCACGTATTTTGGGGGAGGGGAAGTGACAGGACAGCCTGTCTGTCGATGAATAAAGTGGGGGAAATGGACGACGTGGGGAGAGTAAAAAAAAATTGGGGGAAAAGAGACAAGGGAAGTTTGGGCAAGGGGAGGGGTTGGTTTCGAAAAATAAAAGTAAATTTGGGGGGAGGGGGGATTTCGAAAAATAAATGTAAATTTGGGATAATGAAATAAATAAAAAGTGTAAGATTTATTAATATTATTAGTATAAATTCATTGTAAACTCTTTATTTATTTATTAATTTATTTGTGAATTTGAATTAAATTAATTAAAAATAAAAATATTTATTTAATATTTAACATGTCGTAACGTGTCGAAATTCTCTACTTTTTGAGAAATGATGTGTCGCATGTCATGTCGTGTCATATCACGTGTCCGTGTCCCGTGTCCGTGTACAAAGAAGAATGAGGAAGAAGACAAAAAGAAGAAAGAAAAAGAGAAAAGAGAAAATTAAAAAAATATATAATAGAAGTATTAAAAAATTAAAAGAAACAAAAGAATTTAGGAATCCTACCAAACATATTTTTATCCTGAAAATATAAATTTTGGATAGTTACCAAGCCCATTCTTTTATTTAGAAATTATTCTTAGGAATAGAATCGAAAAAACCATTTGATCAAAAATTGTTTCCGAGAATAGAATTATTACCAAACGCACCCTAATTTGGTAGATTCAATATTCAATGAAAACTCTTAGTGTTATGTGTTGTTGATATTAGTCCAAAAAAAAAATACAACTTCACTTTGGAATTAATGTCACTTAAATTATCGATCTCTACAAGATACGCTCTATAGCATTCTCTCATTTATTTACCTATTTGGTAGGAAATAGGAGGCCAAAGTCTAAAATGGTAGCTAAGTGATATTTCGTCTTGGCAAGATGGTAGGAACTTGGTCGCTGAAAATTGAAGTCATAAATTTATCATAAGTGGGAGTAACTGTTGGTCAAACTATCAAACTTTTCAATACTCGAAAGAAATGTCTTAGAGCCTAAAACTGTACCTAGAGGACTGGGAATTGAATGAAACAATTCAAACCTATAAGATACAGTAAATGATGATTTTTTTTTTTAGTGACGCAGGGAACCGGCACACCATAGCAACACGGACAGCCCGAAAGGCCCGGGGTAACGGGGGGTAAACCTTGAGGGTAACACATGCTAGCCACCACACATGTGCCATCGGGTAAGTTACCCTGCGATGTCCCTTGCGTTAGGGGGAGAAGCTCGCCGCTAGCAGCACCACCCAGGTGGGTGAGTTGCAATAAATGATGATTTTTAAGAATGAAAAACCATTGTAACAACACTTGGTGAGTGCTGAATACCTAGAGTGTCAAAATTTGACACGAAGAGACATTAAGTGCCAAAAATTAGGAAAGTGACATTTAAGTGCCAAAATTAGAGCAAAATAGATCACTTAATTGCCAACGAGCAAATCTAGCTAAAATGTTGACATGGTGATTTTCCGGCGAGATAAATGCAAAACGATGTCATTTTGCATGCCAACGTAGCTAGACAAATGCAAAAACAACGTCATTTAGTCTTTGACGTGGCAAATAATTAATATAAGATTAATTAAATTAAATTAAAAACTAAATTTATTTAAAACAGTTAAAATTTAATTATATAAAAAAAAAAAAAAGGGTGGAGAGAGGAGGCATGTGGCTAAGGGGTAGGGGCCGGCGACCCCGGCCGACCCTGCCCCCACCTTCGCCAGCCCTTCTTGGCAACGGCGGGGAGGCGGCGGTGACGGCGAGGGCTTAGCCCTTAGTCACCTTCTTCCACCCCCCCTTTTTTACTTTTTAATTAATTTAATTTATTTATTTTATAATTAAATTAAATTAATTTTTATATGAAAATTCGAATACGTGCAAAAACGACATCATTTTTGCATTTCTTTGCCGAGTCACCTCTTTGGCAAACCATGTAGGCAAGAAAAATAATAAAAAAATTATCACGTAGGATTTTCGGTAGGGTTCATTAGAGATGGTACTTAAGTATCCTACTTATAAAAAAAATGTCACTTTAAGTGTCACTTTTAATTTTCATAATTTTTGACACTTAAGTATTTTTTCGTGTCAAGTTTTAGCACTTGGCTATACTTCTTCCAACACTTGGTTCATAAATCCTGTTTAAGCCCTCAAACGAGATGAAATCACAAATCTAGCTTTCACGATTTTACCTAATACTATTGGGCTCATTGGAAAGTTCTCGTCATAAGCCTTTTAACGACAGGAAAAATCATGCAAATTGAACCTCAGACGGAGAAGATACATGTCTTTGCGCCGCTCTATGCAGATTCTCTTGGTTTCGAAGTTCCGATACTTTCAAAATAAGTCTCAACGCTCTCAATTTTACTATTGAATAGAAATGCAAGGGGGAAAAAAAGAAGAAGAAAAAAAACATTGCTATGCTGCAAGATGTATGTGTCACGGGCCGATTGATTCGGACCGTGACTGCGCGGCGACTTGGGCAACTTTAGATCACCCAATCCAAGCCTTGCTCGATCGAACGCCTACCCACTCGCTTACCCGGATCATTGAAAGAGAAAGTTAGAGAGAGGAGCTCTGAAAGGAAAGGAAAGCTTTGATATTTCCGAAATGGATTGGATGATTACAAATGAGGGAGGACACCCCTTTTTGTAGTTGAGGGCCTCGGATTACATCCGTTGATCTACTTTTCATCCAGTGGGCGAGATTGCACCGTCTCAACTACCAACATAATGACAACTACCATCTACCGACATAAATAATGGAACATAAATCTAGAATATGACTCAATGACGGTCTCGCCCACCCTTGGAACCTTCGGGTAGAAGACTTGGTGGAAATCCGAGGGAGAGCAGGAGGTCCACGGGTGAGTTGGGATCGACTCTGGGGAACCTCTTGGGTTGACTTTCTTTAGGCTCGTGACAATCTCCCCCACTCATTTGAGCGACGCCCTCGTCGCTCACAACTTGACGGTCAGCCTTCTTGGCATGAGCGCGGGCTTTGGCACGGGCTCTCTTGTTCTTCTTTTGCTTTGCTCAAACGCTCACGAACAAAGGGCCACAACCTTCTATTATGAAGTTGGACTTGGTACGTGGCTTAGTCTTCGGCTTGGATGGAGCACGCGGCGCGCACTCAACCTCGAGGAAGAGCGCTTGGATGGGCATGGCATGTGTTGGGGTAGGATCCAACTTGACATTTGGCTTCACCTTGGACAGCTTGTTGATGAGCATCACGGCCTTCAAGCTCTTGTTGAGACGTCGGATAGACGCGATGGTCTTGGTGTCGACCACCCCCTTGATCATGGGGATCATTGATGGACACTTTTGGTCGAGGATCATCATACACTCGGTCCTCATGTCGATCATGGCTCCCATGCTTTCGAAGAATTGCATGCCAAGAATGAGATCATAATCGTTAAGAGGGATTACCTCGAACGCCATCTTGCCTTTTCATCCGCCAATCTTGACATCCACGTCGGGTGTTGCTCCTATGCCATGGAAGTCGCCCGTTCCTATCCATATAAGAAGTTTTATAAACTTGGCTATCTTTATAGAATGTCCCTTGAAAGTTGAATTCATCCATTGTTTTTTCCTTTTCATTAATTGATGGGCTTGTATGGCTTCCCGGATGGTTCTACGTGAAGTCTCAAGGCCTTTGCTACCTCGGTCGACATGAACATATTGGATGCGCTGGTGTCGACCAAAGCGTAAAGCGTTCGGTCGCACACTTCGACCTCCACAAAGAACATGTCTGTGTTTGGAGCGATTCCTTCTTCTTTGGTCTGCAATCGGGCTTGGACCGAGTTGATCATCCTCACAGCTCCAATCCGGATCTGCCGCTTGTCTTCTTTGGGCTCCTCCTTTTCTTCCTAGATGGCAAGGAGGGCGTTGATTCGACCATTCTTCGGGCATTTTTGGGTCCAGTGCGGACCTTGGCAAATGAAGCAAGGAGAAGGCGGGGGTTGATCGAACTTACTCGTGTAGTCCGTCGGTGGTTGACCCATTTGGAAGGATGGCTTGGAAGTTCCTTCTCCCCATGTTTTGGCTCGGCCGCCTTGATCATGCGCGCCCCGGGGAGTACTTCGTGCTTCATCCTCGCAAGGTCAATCCGACCTCCAATCCCTTGTTCGACTCCTTGTGTCGGTCTTGGTGAGGTCGACGAGTGACTCAGCCACGCTTAGCACTCACGCAAGACTACTCACGTCCCATCTCTTGAGTTCGAGAAGTGCCCATGGCTTCAATTCATCCATGAATGCTCCGAGAGCCTCCTCTTCACTTAGGTTGCGAATCTGGAGTTTGAGCTCCGTGAACTCATTCACTTACTCTCGAATCACGCCTCTTTGCTCGAGGCGATGGAGCTTGCTACGGGCTTCTTGCTAAGCGAACTCGGGGAAAAAGTAGTCTCAAAACTCTCTCACGAAGTCGTCCCATGTGCACACAGGATCGGCGCCGTGTCTAACCTCATCACACCTATTATGCCACCAAAGCATTGCCGTATCAAACAGGAATATGGAAGCGGTTCATACCTTGATTGACTCGTTGTGTATGTTGATGGCGCCGAAGTATTGCTCCATGCTCCAGACGAAGTTGTTCACCTCCTTGACGGATCATTCGCCTTTGAACTCCTTTGGCTTTGGCACCTCAATTTTGGGCACCGCTTGGGTAGGCACAACACCATTGGTGATGCTTAGCTTGCACAGGGCGAGCTCGGTCTTGAGCTCTTGGATCTCGGCCTTCATGACTTCAACCTCATCCCTACGCGGAACTTCCTCTTCGACCACTTGGACGCGCTCCTTCAACACATCGATCGATGCTTCAAGGGCTTCGTCCTTGTCGTGCAATGGTGCGGTAGATTCATTGAGGCCGGTCGTGAAGTCTTCACAAAGTGAACTCTCAACCTCCATGATCTGATCTCGCACATCGTCAAGACCTTCCATGAGTTCGAGCACGGCGCTCCAGACCTTCTCGATCTTCTCATCGAACGCAACTACAACATCCATCAAGGTGTCTCTTTTCTTTGCTCGGCCATGGGTCTCCTTGACTTGTGCGGCCTCTCCATCCATGACAGCTTCTTGGCTCGACATTTCTTCAAACAATTGGCGCTCCTTGGTCTCTCGAACGGATCTCTCTTTTGCTCTGATATCACTTGTCACGGGCCGATCGATTGGGATCGTGACCGCGCGGCGACTCGGGCAACTTTGGATCACCCAAGCCAAGCCTTACTCGATTGAACGCCTACCCGCTCGCTTACCCGGATCGTTGAGAGAGAAAGTTAGAGAGAGGAGCTCTGAAAGGAAAGGAAAGCTTTGATATTTCCAAAATGGATTGGATGATTACAAATGAAAGAGGACACTCCTTTTTATAGTTGAGGGCCTCGGTTTACATCAATTGATCTATTTTTCATCCAGCGGGCGAGATTGCACCGCCTCAACTACCAACATAATGACAACTACCATCTACCGACATAAATAACGGAACATAAATCTAGAATATGACTCAATGACAGTCTCGCCCGCCCTTAGAACCTTCGGGTAGAAGACTTGGTGGAAATCCGAGGAGAGTAGGAGGTCCACAGGCTAGTTGGGATCGACTTTGGGGAACCTCTCGGGTCGACTCTCTTTAGGCTCGTGACATATGCATGTGGAAATTAAATCCATGGTACTTATGCCGTGGAATCAAAGAAATATGTTCAGTAGAAATCCTAAAATGTATTACAAAAGTCCAATTGAGTCTTAAAACTTGAAAATGTGTAATTAAATTCTAAAATTCATCAAATTGATTTGATCGAATCCTTCTATTGATTTCGTCCAAATAAGTTAACAGAAAATATTAACGTGCTTTACTTTATTTCTTTCTTAAGAAACGTGGTGATGATGTGGTGCCCTACTAAGCGCTACATAAGAATTTTTTTTTTTACAAATACAAATAAATAAAACAGTTAAATTTTTTTATTTTTTTATTTTAAAAAAAGCAAACAAACTCACACCAATGGATTCTCACTAGTGGTCGCTGAGAAGGCCTGATCGAGGTCACTTAGGCCTTCTCAAACCTTGATCGACCCTGGTCAACCTCAGGTGAGGACTTGGCAGCCCTTGATTAGGGCCTGCTAGTAGGGGTGAGCAACAATCTAGGGTTGCTCGGACTGACCCTAGACCGGCCCAACCTTACTAGTCTTGATTCGATTCCCAAGGGGACTGGGTCGGTCATTGGTCCTGAAATTCCAGGACCAACACTGTACGGGTTGGTCCTCGGTCCTAAGAGTTTTTAGTCGGTCCAACCCTGGACCAACTCTGTATATTATATTATATTATATTATATATAATTCTTTTATATATTCAAACATAAGTAAAATGTCTGTTATGTTATATTATATTATATTATATTGAGATGTTCTATCAATAGCACTAATAGTAATTTTAATTTAAGACTTTTTGTTGAGTATTAATTAAGTGTCATTTGTTTTGTTTTCAGGTGCTTAGAAGTTCAAGTGAATTAACAAGATGTGAAGTTATATATTTATGGTTTATATTAAATATTTTGAACTTTTTATGGTTTAATTGTATTTTAATAATGAATTCCAGCTGCACTTTGCTTTTCAATCTGTGTCAAATGGTAGAAGTTTTTCAATAGTAGAGTAGTACTGTAGTTGCTACAATGATTTGCTAGTTAAGTGGTGTGAAGTTCATTTTTTGGTTAAGTGGACTCTACATGATCAAATGCAAGAAAACACTTTTGCATATGGTGTTATGAATATTAAAGATAGATTATTACAAGAACTTTCCATATTGTCCCATATCTCGATGAGCAATTAACAGGTATGAAATTTCTATTATTGTGTCATCTTAAATTTGCTAAATATGTATTGGTATTTATAGTTTAGTTGCATAATGCCACATTGTCAATGGATGCGTAATTTGAATTTGTAGATTTACTTTTTTAGGGAGTATAAAAAATAAGACGAAAAAAATTATCGATCGGTCCTGGGTTGACCCTGGAACCTGACCGAACCCATTGGGTCGGTCCGGTCCTTAGTCCCAAGCTCAATAAGGTCGGTCCTTGGTCCTAAAAATTGAGAACCAACACTGTACGGATTGGTCCTAGGGTTAAGGGGTGGCCTAGACCAACCTAGACCATGCTCACCCCTACCTGCTAGCCCATAATTGGGGAAGGGTGCGACCCTCACCCCAAATCTAACTAATGGTCGCTGAGGTTCGAGAAGGCCTAGGCAACCTCTGTCGGCCCTTCTCGGTGGCTATGATGATTGCCAATGACGAGGGCTTGGCCATAGCCTAAGTTTTATTTATTTATTTACCTTTTTATTTTTTTTATCTAATTTAGTTTGTTTTTTTAAATTTTTCTTAATTTTTTTTGACGTGGCGTTTGGTAGGTGCCACATCATCGTCACGTGCCTTTAAAAAGTAATAAAATAAGACACATTCACATTTTCTATTAACCTATTTAGACAAAGTTAATGAAAAGAATCAATTAAATCAATTTGACAAGTATTATAACTTAAAAATATTATAAGTTTTAAGACTCAATTACATATTTATGATAAGTTTTTAGACTTTCAAAAAATTTATCTCGTAATTTTTAATTGGAAAAGAATGCATTTCTTTTTGGTTATTCAAAGGAAAAGACGTGACGGAATGTTCATATGTTTTCCTTTAAAAATAAATTTTGTAAAGCAGCAAACAGAGAAAATTTTTGTCGATTCTTATTTTATTCCCCTTACTATTGAGTTATGAATTTTATCGTCAGTTTATAATGTTGAACAAAAATTAAAACTAAGTTGAGCACGCTCGTAGCGGGTGTATGAAAAATTAATACATCGTAATTAATCCTCAAGATTTTTTGATAGTTAGAAGGATCATCTCTCATATTCACAAAATCAGAAAAAAAAACCCTAAAAGTACCACAACTTTCATACAATGCTTACTTGATTATTATAATATTTTTTTATTACTTAAGCATCATAAATTTTTTTCTTGATCACTTAAGCACTATACAACTTTAATCGATCATTTATATGTCATGTATTTTCAAAATCGTTCTCATGAGTGCCTTACCACATAGAATTTTTCAATACTTGGATAAATAATATTAATAAATTATGATATTCGAGTGATCAATGGAAAGTTATGATATTTAAGTAAACATTTTATAGAAATAAAAATAGTTATTGTTGGGGTTGAAATGGGGACAATATAAATTTAGATATGAATTTCGATTTTCACGTCTTGTAAAGAAGTATAATAAAAGTTTAAGAGTGAATATTAAAATATGAATAAATGACCCAAAAAAAAAAAAAAAAAGTGAGCCCAGTGCAAAAGGGCAAGCCCACCGTCTCCAAAACGCAATTGGCAGTCGCGTCTCTTCATCTCGCCATCAGCGGCGCATCATCATCACCATCACCATCATCGCTCTCTTTTAGAAAAGCAAAAGAGACCTCTCCCTTCGAGAAAATAAAGACAGACAAGTACTGAAAATTACGATCTTGGCCTCGCTGCTGCTGCTGCTCATCCTGCTCGTGGTGTTGCTTCCGAGTCGGACGCCCTCCATCGCTCGCGCCCCGAGAAGAGCCTCTCCCTACGTCGCAGCCGATCCGTCGACGCGACCGACGACAACGACGGCGACGGCGACGGCGACGGCGACGAACGATCCTTCGCTGTCTCCGCTCGATCAGGTCCGAATCTGAAAAAAAAAAGAGACGGGGAATTGTACCTTTTTTCTGCCTTCCTGCTGTCGTGTCCAGTTGCTCAGCCGTCGCGATCTATTCGGCATCGCCGCGCGACGATCGATCTGGCGAGCCCTCTTTCGGGATCGTGAGCCGGTGATTGTAGGTGGGCGCCTAGGGTTTCTGGCGATCGCGAGCGTGTGGTGCTAACGCGTCCCCCTCGCTTGGTGCGAGTTTCGAGAATTTGAGTCTTGGGGGTTTGGGATTCCGCCTCGTCCTGATTAGGGAGCGGACGGGCGGGCGGGCAAGCGAGGGTTTTTTTTTTTTTTTTTTTTTTTTTTTTTTTTTTGAGCAGGGATCGGGAAAATAGTGTATTTTGAGTTGTTTGAGTTTAAGGGAAGATGCAATCGCAAAAGCCTCGGGACCGTGAGAAATTATCTCCGCTGGAGAAAGCCAAAAATGGTAAGCCTGTGGTGAGTTCTGAACCGCGCGCTGTTTCGCAGCGCCATGGTCCGGAGGGATCACACAGCGGTGGCGATGATTGTAGGAGTTTGAACCCTCCGGGATTGGATGAGCCTTCGGGGGATGGGGGAAGAAGTTCGCCGAAAAGGAGGAGTTCTCATTTGCCCTCGCATGGCGCTAGAGATGGTTGGGTTGATTCAAGATTGGCGACTTCAGGACATGTCAAGAGAAGGCCTTCCAATGATAAGGTTAAACAAAGGGAAGTTGAATCGGGTGAGTTCATTGGGGATTCTGATGGTGACACAGATAATAGTAGACCGATGCATGGACAATCTAATGATTATGCGACTCGTAGATTGATAGAGGGAAGAGATTCTAGTCAAAGTAAGAACCTAACCTCTGCTCGGGAATATGCAATGGTGGATAGAAAAGCAGTAGCCATGAAAGATGGTGTTGGACGGGAGCCTTATTGTGAAATTTGTGCAATGGAGAGGCAGTCAGCATTACAGGACAGTGATATGCGCTGGTATGAAAGTGAAAGATATCGGTGCCAAGATCGCATTCACTTTAATAAGTTGGAACATCTTAAACCTCACCAGCAAAGCGATGCAAGATTTAATCCAAGAGCTGTTGCTCGTGCAGCTCTGCCTGCGGCTTATTCTAAAGAATCAAGTTTTCACAATGATTTTGGGAGGTCGTCAGGCAATCATTCACGGAGAGAACTTATATACTCTCATGGGGTTAGAGAGCCCTCGAAACCTACGAATAAAAATTCAGAGAGGCAGAAATATGCAGAAACTTCATATGGAGGTGCCCATTACCAGAGAATGCTTATTGATTCTGGAAGAGAATCTGATATGGGACTGAGGAATATGCACATCCCCAGGAAGCATGCTTATGACACCCTCGGGGATGAGCGGGAGAACTATTTTGATGTCAAGCCACAAAGAATTGCTCATGAGATTGATAATTTGCATGAAACAATACCTGTTCATGACCAAGTAAATGATCAAGTACAGTACAGCCATGGTGAAATAAATGATCATGCTAGAAAGGTGACAGGACCAAGTATTGTTCGGTCTGTAGACAATGATGAAGAAAATGCTGATGATTATAGGAATTTCGAGAGGAGAAGTGCATGGAATCATGCTACCATGGAGGAGTCAACTGTTCCAAAGAGTTTTAAAGGATCAGATGTTTCACATCAAGATTGGACACGTTCTGATTATGGTTCTACCCACACCATTCATAAGAGCAGAACATCGCAAGAGTCAGCCTTTCTACGTATTGGCGCAAAGCAAGTTAATCAGATCTCAGAAGTTAGACCAAGATATGATATTAGAAGAAATGATGACTCATTGAACCCAAAAGAGATCTATTTTGATGACTCCATGTCCAAGTATGATAGAGGCATGCATAGAGCTGCTGCAAGAGTGAAGAGACTGAAAGTGGAAGAAGGCTGCAGCTATGAGCCTTATAATAGGATACCGAAAAGAAGAATGTATGATAGAGAGGAAGAATTTGGTGACTATGCTCATAGAGGTTCAATGCCTGCAAACAGAAACTTATGTGAGTTTGAGGATCTAGATAACAGCGAAGAGTTGGTTGGGGAAGATTATAGGACCGAGTTATACTCACCTAGTGGTGTAACATATAATTCTGATGAAGAGAGATCGAGTGAAATGGCATATTATAGACAAAAGTATCATCAAGATGATTTTTCAGATGGTTGTTGGTCATATCAAAATGGGTTGGAGCATCAACAAGTGGATCCAGTGAGATTATCTGAACATGGACAGAGATACTTGAAGGGTTATCATAATTCCCAGCCTTTGAAACAGTACAAGTCACAACATTTCGGTTACAAGAAGCGATTTCCCAAAAACCAGAGAATTAGGAAGAGATATGATGAATCCAATGAGGGTCAGCATTCCAATGATGGTGATGGATTAGAAGAACCAGAAAGTGCTGTAGTATCTGAATTTCCCGAGGAATCAGAGGAATTTGAGAAATCAGTGCACGATGCCTTCTTAATTTATTCAAAAAAGCTTAACACTAACTCAAGGGTTCAAAGACGATACCTGGCTCAAGGAAAAGCTGGAAGTTTATTCTGTGTTGTATGTGGCAGGAGGTCTGTTTTCCTATCCAATTTTTCTTATTTGAAGGTGGAGTACTTGCTTGATATTTTAATTGATTGTCTAAGAATTATGCGATTGTGTTTCAAGCCATGTCAGCCGTAAGCAAATATCTTACTGATGCTTAGGCTATGCTTAGGATAATATGGTTTCTTAAGTCAATTGGCTGAGCTTCTTTTGCAATGGCAGTTTAGATGGCATTGTCACTGACTCTGGCATCCTTAGAAGGAAAACGAACTTCTCTAGGGCTGGTGCTATATGCTTTCTGACATTGACAATGGTTATTGTGACTTCATACTGTGAGTCGTATATTTTTAAGTTAACCTATATGAAGAGGAGACATTGATGCTGTTGTAGTCAGGAAGCTTTTTTGGTTCTGGTCCCCATCTGAGTCTCTTATGCCATGCCATCAATAAAGTGGGTCACTTGTGACATGCTGTCTGGGCACAGTTTTGTATGTTGATGAGCATGAAGTTAGTTTTGCTTTAGTTCCATGCTTTCATATGCTAGTGGAAAACTATATCCATTTTCTTGCCAGCTAAATTGTCTGCAAGCTGTTTGGAGTGGAACCAAAATGCTTTGGGCAGCATATCATATAAAAGAAACTAGCTGATGTAGCAGTTAATTTCAACAAGGATAAATTAGCACGCCGATTGGAGTTTTTGAGCTCAGTTAAATGCTTTTTATCTTGTCTTGGGTATTCAACCCAGTGGCAAGCGGGCAGTTTAGATCTGGGTTGGAGGTGTGATACTGCATAAGAGCAAAATTGAAAAGGTTTTTGTTTGGAATCAGAGTTCTCTGATTTTTCTGTCAGACTCACTCACCCAGTTTGGGCCCTCTCATCTTCACAATTACAGTTAAGGTGACATTTCAAGGGGCATAGGTCTCTCTTTAGCTATGATTATGCAATTGTTGGACTAGTCATTCTCGAACATAGAGCAGAGGGAATGTTAAATGAGTTGCATACCTCTGTTTTGCTTGGTTTGGATGGTAAGGGTACATGCTTATGAGCTTCTATGGTCAAGAATCAGTGTTGACAAGCTTGAAGTACCTTTAGCTTGGCAGCGGAACTCAAATCTTAGTAGATCTGCTGGTGGTGTATGTTATTCAACTTGATGCGTAATCCATATCTAGATCAAACATGCTTGAGGACTTTATGATTTTTCAGCTTCCTGCTCAAACTGGGAAATTTGAGCGTGTAATTACAGCATCCAGAGGTTTTCTTCAATTGATACTCACATCATCATTTTGTTTTCTGCATGTCAATCCCTAGAATCGACATATCTACTTGGAGAAGCTTTTTATGCCATTCTAGTTCTTGGTTTATCGTATTTTAGCCAAGCATTCTACTTCCAGTGGTCATGCTGTTAAAAGTATTTATATGTTTAGCTGATATGAACTATGTATTAACTCATTTTGTTTAACATCTGGACAATATTTATCTATATTGTGACATCCTGAACTTGTTTGTTAGAGAAGCTGTGCGCTCTCTTCACCCTTGTCACATAGCATGTATGTGCCTATGCACGCAATTGGAGATGCACGCACATGTATGCAAGCACACCAGCACACATAAACACACCCAAGAGGTGTTGTTTTAAAGTTCAGGTAGCTTCAATTTGAAATTATAGTTTTACAAACACCCTCATACACCCATTCACCCACCCACATGAACTCAACTTCACTCACTGATTTCTGTCAGGTCTCTTTGAGGTCTGCTTTTCTAGTCTGATTTACAGGTCTACTGAGTGCATTCTGATGCGCTACAATTAGTGTATTTTTCTGACGCAACATGATGTATTTGTAATTGTTATTTGAAGGTTCACATTTTTTCTTTAATACTTGGATAACAATGAGGTGTTCTAGGGAAGCTGCTATTAAGGGAGATGCTACTACTGAATGTCTCCTACTACACAGCATAAGCTTAGTTTATTTGGTTCTTATACTGTTTTATAGTCACTGGTTCTTGATCACCTTTGTCTTGATGACTTTTGTCCTATTTGCACATCACCTGTAGGCCTTGTTCCCCCTTTTGGTTTTTAGTGCTTTTTTGCACTTTAAAAGATAATTTTCTTTCCAGGATGGGTTAATGTCTTTATTGAATAAGATCTGCCCCTTATTTGTAGAACAAATAATTTCCTCATGCTGGTATTACAATATGCCATTATACAGTGTACTGATGAATTTCATATCACTATCCTACAACAGCTCTTCCAAGGAGTTCCAAGGTACTCAGAACTTGGCAAAGCATGCCCTCATGTCTCGGAAGGTAGGGCTAAGAGCTCAGCATCTTGGACTGCACAGGGCAATCTGCGTTTTGCTTGGGTGGAGTCTTGTGACTGCAGACCCGATAAATTGGGTTCCAGAACCGTTGCCTGATGACATTGCATTGACTCAGAAGGAGGACTTGATTTTGTGGCCTCCCCTTGTTGTCATACACAACATTTCTATGGCAGTGGATGATCCTAAAGACCAGAGAGTAATCCCAAGGGAAAGGATTGAAACATTTTTGAGAGGTTTGTGCTTGTGTAGATGAGAACATGCTAATGCTTCTGAAGAGGACTTCTTAAAAAATTTCCTCGTTCTTTGTGACCTCCTTCAAGAAAAAAAAGTTGGCCTTTTAAGATTTGTATAAATGCAGCATTTAAATGAATTTAAGAAAGCACTACATATAGCATTTCCCTTGGGCTGTCTCAGATCTTCTGATCATTCCTAATTCATCATTGTGGGATGTGCCCGAGGTTAAGACCCAATATGCAGTGTTCATTCTCTAAAAGTGGGATATTGCTTCTATGATGATAATGTTGCTTGGTTTGTTCTTCATCTTATGGCAGGTAAAGGTTTCGCAGAGGGTAAAATGGTGGTTTGTCTTGGGAAGCCTGCCGACCAAAGTGTCATTGTGGTGAAGTTCCGAAACACGTTCTCTGGACTTGGAAATGCCGGTAAACTGCACGAGTATTTTGCTGAGAATAAACGTGGGAGGGTCGAATTTGAGAAGAGAACTACAGATCATGGCGATGGCAATAAAAATGAAGCACCAGGAATGCAGGAAAATGACGAAGACGAGACACTTCTCTATGGATATATGGGGATTGCTGAAGACTTGGACAAAATCGATTATTATGCTAAGAAGACCAGTTGGGTAAAGAGCAAGAAAGAGATCTACGATCTTGCAAATGCTCCTGTCAAATCGAAGGAGAGCTAACTGTACCTGGCCACGCTTTCCGTGATCAACAAAATTACGGGGCATCATGAGTTGCACTGGAATTAGAGTGCATTTTTAAAGGCTGGACTTTTTTTTTCTATTGTGAGATCTGTTTATGACGTGAAACTTTTATTTCCTGGAGCCAACTATGTTTATGCTTATAAAGATAATGTACAGGTGCAGTGACCTCCTGCTACTTTTCACTTTGAGTCTAATTTATGTTACCTTTATGGTGCTGTTGTTACTTACGGACTTAGTCAAAAGTATGGCTGTTGAAGCTAGAACAAATTGGCCAACATGGGTAAAGAAAGGGTGAAGGTGTTGCCCGTCCACTCCTTGGCAGCGACTCTCTAAGGAGTGTTCACATATTCAAGAACAAAAGGAGGGTTGAATTTCCTTAAGAGGGGAGGGTGGGGGGTGTGCAACAATTTGGTTCGAATATCACGAGTTTATTAATTTTTCAATGCTTATGAAGTCTAAGAGTATTTAAATTGACAGGATTATGTGATACATAATGTGCCAAAAAAAAGGCGTGGAAACTCTTGCGACAGTCAGCTACCAAGCAGCTACAGTATTAAAACTTTCTCTACCCCTCTTCTTCTAAGCACTCGCTTGAAGGCTGTGGCGACGCTTCACTGACTTCGCATCAAAGGTCGGGGAGGGTCGAGGCCTTCAAATTTCGGTCAAGGTTGGGCACACCTCCACGGCCACGGAGGTGGCCCAGATATGCCAGACTTCCAGACAAAGCTTGCATAGCCATTGCAAGCTCGAGTGGCATTGAGCTCACCCAACCATGGCAAGAGCTCGAGCTCAAGCTCGCCGTAAGCTTCTTGCATGGGCATTGGTCTGATAATGGTGCAGTGGCGCAACCTTATTAATTCACACTCTAGTGTTAAGGTCATGGCCACTTTAGCTTGATTGAGCTAGATTCGATGCCGGAGGGGCTTCAAGGAAAGAATGCCATCTAAAAGCACTTTGAATAATTAGATTAGTAGAATCTCGTATTAGCTAGTGTTGTGTTCAATCTCCCATCCTAGAAAGGTCTTTGCCAAATGGGAAATCTTCTTTTTCTATAACATGAATGTTTAGGTCACACATCAAAAGAAAGAATTGCACGTTTGATCAAGGACAATATACTCATCTCTTGATTTAAGCGACAGGAATGTGTTGAGTGCATTAAGGGGCAAAATAACGAAGACTAAAAAGAAAGGTTCAACTCGTTCTGTGATTTTGGAATCATTCACTCTGACATCATGGGCCCAACTCATCCAACACATATTTTTGTAGCGGTGGTCCATAAGCTGTTTCAGACACTTCTCTTAACTGAAATATAGGAGGACTTTCAGGGATGAGAAAGAGTCACCGACGAGATTGTAATCAAAAGCAGTAAAAATGGAGATTGTGAGGCCCCCTACTCTCGTCGAAATTACACTTGTCAAGGATTTTATGGATGAATGAATCACTTTTTATCTGAATTCTCTTGTTTAGTATAGTGTTAACACTAGCTATCCATGTAATGGAGAAAAGAAGCCACGGACATTCTTCAACCGAAATCAATGTCAAGCGGCACCGGATCCAAGGTGTTCGCAATTTTCCTTCCGGATGCGGACCTTTCACCCTAGGGATCGATCATCTGACGATTGGGACTAATGAGGGGAAGATGAGCGATGATTCGATCTCGGAGAGCATTGTTCTTGATGGATGCGAAAAGTCAATTGATGAAGAAGAAGAGGGTGAAGATCCAGAAGAAGTGAGCATCTCTAACCACGAGAATGATGGTTTGGGGGATCCCGACCCAATTAAAGATGAGTTTGAAGACGTAGAAAAAGATGAGGATGGCAGTGACAAGGACTAAGACGGGATAGTGAAATGGAGTGTCTTATGACGGATGATGATATTAAGGGTGATTAGTTGGGGTTTCTACCTAGTCGTGGTTGTGACGATTAGGCAGTCAAGTTATTAAGAGCGATGGAGACAATTAACCAAACCTTAGATATTATTTTCATGACACGCTCCTTTACATCCAATTACATATCTCTCAACTTAAGTGAATACTTGTGAATGTTTTCTTCAAGTGCTATCCTTGCATAGATATATCTTTGATTAATTAGCTGTCAAAATATATCGATCATTCACAAATGAATTTGCAAGTGAATTTACAAGAAAGTGCACAAGAGAGAGATTTAAGCTTTCCTAATTTGAGGAACTTTATGGACTAAATTATAGCTGTTGTGTCAATTTTCAAACAATATTCTTCGATGAGAAGCAATGAAAACAAGTTTTCAATTTCATAGAAATCTTTTACAAACATATAACAGAGGAGTTGAATATTTAACAAACAATGTTATCAAAATTTTCTTAATCCATATTTCTAATTGGTGAGTTAATAGTATGATCATTATATTGAAGATATTAATCCCATCCTTTTTTAGTTAAATCTTACTAAAACGCTGCCTAAGATATAGCCTGGTTATACCGACATTATCATCATGATTGCAAAATTAAATTCTCATGACATTTTCGCCTCCTTTTACTCATCTCCTTCCGGAGACTTCTCTCGGAATATAGTGGAAAGTTTGAGTCACTTCTTGAGCTGGATTCTCAGGAACGTCAAATGCTTTTGACTGTACAAATCTCATGATGGCCTTTTGAATGAGCACGTGCACTCTACAGCAATCCCGGCTTTTGTAGGTTTGAGAGGTCAAAGGGTCAAGACTGCTTGGGTGAAATGAATAGTCAATAGATGCCATCATTACTACCAAACAGCAACTTTTGTTCCCAAGAACTAGCATGAGAGCTTTCAGTTGCGATGGCATGTCATACTACTATCATGCTTCTCGTTCTTCTAGGAGTGAATAAAACGCTTGGTTTTACACCTAATTAAAACCCATTTCAATCTTACGAGCAAAAAGAAAAGATTAATATAATAAAAACTCAAAGTCAATATACTTATAACAAATTTATGAAGAATTAATTTTACAATGAAAATCACAAAAAATCCTAAATTATGTCCAATATAACAATAGATGGAACATAGACGGGAACAATACGGTACCCGACTTGCCCAACATCTAATTGGACATAACAAGTTTAGAAAACAGGCCGTGTTTAGGGTCAATTACTATATATATGGCTATTTCCTTTGTTTTCTTTGTATTTATTAGGTGGTTGAGTAAATATACATAGTTATCAACTATATACATAAGGAAAAAAAATTGAATTTTTTTACCAAATCATTCGTTTTTTGGTAAAACAAGTGGAACTTAAATAAAATCACCCCAAAAAAATAGAGGGAAAGTACAAAAAATAATTCTAAATTGTATTGGTATCGATTTAATTTTAAGCGTTTCAATGGAACAAATTTAGTCTTAAATCTTTTGCATTTTTATCTATTTTGCCAATTTAGGCCGGAATTTGGCTGGAAATTGCTGATGTTGACATCGACCGTTCTACACAACCACATTGATGTGTACATTTTAAATGATTTTTTATTTATAATTTTGATGTATTTTCTTTTCTTTCTTTTTTATTATCTTTTTGTTTTTTTTCCTTTGACTTTGGTTGGCGAGGGCCAACAAGCCCTTGCTAGTTGCTAGTGAGGGTCACGAGTTCACTAGCGAGGACGCAACCCTTGCCCGAAAGAAAAAAAAAAAAAAAAGGAGAAAGAAATAATAATTTATAAATAATAATTTATTTTTAAAAAAATTATTAGAATTTGTCTATATCAACACCAACCATGCCATGTTGGATGACCATCGTCCATGTCGATAATTTTTAGCCAAAATTAACTAGATGAACTCAATTGGTATAGCTACAAAAGATTTATAATTGAATTGATACCAATATAATAAATTTAAGACTTTTTAAACACTTTCCCCACAAAGAACATGAGAATATATATTCAAGCTCTCTTTCAAATACAACTTCTAATTGCATATCATTCAAGCATCCAAAAAAAAAAACCCTTTCCATAGGTCCTTTTTTTTTTCATTCATCTTACACTAACTTTTAACTCACTTTTACACTTCTACCCTATCTCTTTGCAAAGCATAGAAGTCAAACCCACATCTGAAACTAAACGTCATCACCCCTAGCTCTTATACTAGAAAATTTGCCCATGATACAAGCCATGGAAAACAAAAATAGGATTTGTGCCCACATGCACGGTCTTCCTTTAGCCTCATAATAGGAATTGCTTGTTAGTCATCAAATTCTTTTTCGTTTTTTGACTCATATCATAGAAATTTTATGGTAGCAGAATTCTGATACACAAGTTTCACATTATGGCAAGTGTAGAGTACATTACTAGGATTGATCAAAATATTCCTAAGTTTAAAGAATTATACTAGGCAAAAAGGAAGGGAGGAGAGAGTTTTTAAGGACTCATAGCAAACCACACAATATTATTTCTGGATAGGGTGTGTTCTGCATTTTAACATTTACAAGCACCCCCTTATATATGCAAGCACTGAAGACAATTTTACAAACTCTTAGTGGCCGACAATGGCCAATTATTTGACTTTTATATTGATAGATGAAGATCTTGCTTTAAGCATATTCTTATCTTACATCTTCTCTTTTTGCTAGAATTCCAAATAGTGTCAAACAGTACCAAATAGTACATGCTTAGTGCTGAATAGTGCTAAATAGTGTTTCCAAGCCAAGTTTTCTTTCTCTTCACGTGTTTGGTTCAAATTTCTTTTTCCTTTGGTGCTTTAGTCTTTTCTCCCGGAGGCTTTTTCATGTTAATTTAAAATGCCTCAGAAATCGTACTTATGGATTAGCTCATCATCATCTGAGCTATCAAAGTCATCCTCGTCTTTCTGTCTCATGTATTTTCTAATGAGTCTTTCAACTTCGAGAGCTTCGAGGTGGTGAGTATCTGTGGTTTCTAGCACTGGTTAGAGCTTGATGGAATATTAGTAATACTTTTCCCTGGATTATTTTTATATTTCTATCTAAGTGCTTTAAGGAACTTCTCTATTTCAATTTCTGGAGTACCTTCCATATTTAATTCATACGGTCTTTGTCTTTTGGATGAGTGGTGAGAGCCTGTCAGGATTAGTGGAACTTGTTAGAATGCAAGGTTGGGGTAGGTACTTAAGCTGAAGCGATGGACTTTCTTTGTTAAGACCTAGTCTAAGTGCAAAATACAATTCACCATGATCAAAAAGATTTTATGATAGTGATCCTCCCCATAGGTCTCGTGATGATGATGAAACTAGATACTGTGAATTTTTTGGTGACTTAGAAGTGTCCGATACATTCATTCCGTAGTCTTTTCTTAGGCAAGCATCAATCGTTGGATGGGTTGCACATAGTCATCACAATGATTTTAAGAAATACGACCATTTTCTGTTGGCCATGCTTCTGGTGGAATAATTTGATTGCGTTGGCACAATATCCTCTATAATTCTCAATACCGTTGAGGATATACTAAGATTCTACAAGGAAGTGTTATAAAAATCCTGTTCGTAGCAGGTTGGGGTTTATATGTGGATACTCCAACATCTGTTGGAGTTTTACACATATCTTCACTAGGTTGGACAAATACCAATGGCCTGAAAAATAAAGCTATTATCTAAAGTTCTAGATTAAGCCTACATGCTCTAAGTTGGGTTTGAAAAATATTCTTCCATGCACCCAATGATTTAAACTAACTAAGCATTTCTCCATAATATTTATACTTGACTTCTCCTTGAATAATTCGGTTGATAGTAAGAAGATGCATCTTAACTGTTGGAAACTCAATGACAATAGTATAAAGATTAAACAAATACCAATAAAACCATTTGAGTTTCTCTGAGAATTCCTCTTCTAGGAAGAAAGTGGGAGGATGAATAAATTGATATTTTGGATGTAGTCCATCTAGCCTAAGGAGAAGACCACCATATTTACTAAAAATATGGAAATGATATTGCCACATAAGTCTTCCAAGATTTTCAACAAGAACATTGTATTGAATTAACTTAAGGATCTTTGGTGGATATGAATACGAATGCCATTTGGGCTTTATCTCTCCGACCTTGAAACTGCCTCTTGGATTTCTAACCACATACATATTTATGGATATGGTAGCTGCAAATTCTTTTGATTTGGACATAAAATCAGCATGTATTTTTTTTTTCTTGCAATATGTTTGGTCTCAAAGGAATACCTTGAAAACCATTTTACTCATCTAAGAAGCTGTGGATGTAGAATTTGCTTCTGCTTAAACTTCAACATTTCATAGAATGAGGACATGTCCATTTCCACAAGGAAATGATGTCCTATAGGATGGAATTCAAATTTTTTGATGCCATATTTTACTGCCAAAATTTCTTGAAACGTAGAGTAGTAATGCATTTTCGCTTGCATGAATCTTCCATTCTTGTGGTCATAAATTTATGGCTTTCCATCAATTTCTTTAAGAAGAACAATGGCCCAATATTTATCACTGACATCTATTTGCAAGACCCTTTACCTCGTAGAAGGTGTCTGCAAAGGAGGGAGATGCTGCAAAATTTCCTTAAGTTTGCATACAGACTTAAATTGCTATGGTCTCCATGGAGGAGCATCTTTTTTGAGCATTTGTCGCAGGGGACTTATAAGCTCTGTGATTTTTAGGATAAAGTCCCTAAGATAATTTATAATCCCAAGGAATTGTTGAACCTACTTGTCAGAAAGGTTTTCATCAAGAAACTTTTGTAATTCTTCAGCCATATGAGGATCGAGATGATAAGTTTCATCTTCAAGATGCATCCCAAGAAACTCAATTTCTTTTTGGGCAATAATCATCTTTTGGTAACATGATGCCATGCTTTCACACCAAGTTTGCAAATTAGGCTAACAATTTACAATGAGAATCCTCATTTGAACTACAAAGGAGGATGTCGTCAGTGTAAATTTGAGTATTGGTCAGAATATGTTGAAAATTTTTTGCACATAGCCTTTTGAAATAACGAATGAGCTGTTTTGAGGTCGAAAGGGAGCATTGTTTACTAGAAATATTGATTTGGAATACAAAATCCAATTTTGTACCTATCTTTAGGGTGAATTTCCAGCTGCCAAAATCTAGCTTTAAAGTCAAATTTGGAATAGACTTTAACTTGGGTGAAGCTGGAGAATTAATAATTATGATGTGGTAAGGGAAATTTATCATCTTATGAGAATGGTTAAGAGGCTAATCATTGATAACCAGTCTCATTTTTTCTCTCTTATGCTTCGCTCGCTTGTTGACATAGAATACTTAACAAGCCCATTGAGAGTATGAGGACTTGACTAATCCTTGATGAAGCAAATCCGAGCATTCCTTTTGTGCTAAAAGCAAATGTTCTTAGTTCATTCCAGAGTTACTAGCTTTGATGAGATTGACGTTTTCGTTTTCATGAAAGGAAGATTGATGAAGAAATCAAGATTTTTCCATGAAGGGTTAGAGAATTTTTGGACAAAATTTGAGTGAAAGTATGCACATGCTCTCAAAAGGACTTGTAAGATGGGAGCTAAAATGATCATTTGAATAGTGAAATATCTTTCGATGTCTACAAATTCCTAGAACTGCCCTTTGAATTGTAATCCATTAGCCACAATTCTAAGTTTAGGAATTTGTGTAAGAACATCCCAACCTATAATTATATCTTTATCTGGTGAACTCGAACTAAGGATTTTGGTGATGACTGAACATTGGGGAAAAAATTGTATAGTAATATGTTTGCTTTGAACTCTTATAACAAAGGTATCTCTAGAAGCAAAGTTAAAATATCGGGTGTATGACGTCCAGTATTTTTTGAAAGTATCTTTACATCAAGAAAAGAAGCACTAGCTCTAGTGTCGATGAGGGCAATAAGAGAAATTGACTTATCATACTTAGATGGATATATTTTTACAGGGAAATATGGAAGGATGAAAGGAGTATAAGTACAAAGATCTTAGATTGTGGGGGGCTCGAGAAGAAGAATACCTCTTCTTTAGGTTCTTCTAATGAGCTTTTAGTGTCGCTATTTTGTGACCACGTCTAGATGGTGCACACTGTGTGTTTGGTTGGTTCATCTTCTAGGGAGAAGACTGACTCAACATCATCATCTTAGAGTGATACTCCAGTTTGCTTCTCTATCTTCTAAATTAAATGGGATTTCTTCCTTTAACCTTTGGACAATTTTTGGCAAAGTGGTCATTCTTGTTACAAATGTAACACCTATCGGATTTTCTCCACCTTCTAGAAGAGCTTCGTTTGGAGCGTCTTTTTTGTAAAAATTCCCATTTGCACCTTTTCTTCATATGTTCTAAGGAAAATCTTTTAAAGTGTCTTCATTTTTTCCATTGATCCCCACAAGAATGATCATCATAGGAGCTTTTCTTTGAACACTTGATTCTTAACTCAGGTTTTTGACAAGTACGATCAAGTTCTTTGTTACTCTTGAGATAACTTTTGAAAGCCTTCCTACGGATGCAAAAATCATCAAGGGCAAGCTATGTCTCCAGCTAAAGTTCTCCAAGAGGATCATTGGCAACAATCTTCTATTTATTTTGAATGAATCTTTCCACAATTTGTCCATTTTTTGGAATGAAAGCCCAAAAGACCTGCTTCAAATTAGGGTCAACTTTGAGGGCATAGAATAATTTAAGCATTTCTTGGAAATGCCTATTCAAATGTTTTTTCCGCAAATAGCAGTATTTTCTTTCAAAAAATTCTCTTCTTTTGAGCTCAAGAAAATCTTCTGTTTTCCTAATAAAGAAATGGTGGTTAACTCGGATCACATAACAAAAATCTGTTTGAAGTAGAAATGTCATTTGATCCTAATAAGAAATAGTTATTTACCAATCTTTTAAACTTCTGGTAAATTTGCTCATGAACTCAATTAGTATTTTGTACCGATTTTCAACAAAAAAGTGCCTTGGTGTTGAGTCAAGCATGAAACTCTTATAATCTATCTAGCCATTTGAAATATGACACATCATCGAGTATGAAGTAGTATTTTGAGGTCAAAGACCTCTATTCAGATTTTGAGTCATTAAGGTGTACTACTTCTAGCTCGGATGAATTTGATTCCATTTCTACTTCAGGGGGATTAGCCATAAAGATAATAGGCACACGGGATACTAGTGTTTGTGGCTCAAAGATTGAAGTATTTTCAGAGGAAATGAATTCAATTTTGAGGCTGATTTAGAGGTAGTTTGCTTAGCAGAATCAAATGTAGCAATAGTTGGTGTCTTTTTTCTGCTTTAATCTCGTAGGAAAGCCTCAAGTGGATTTAAAACCATATGAGCAAAAGAGGCCTTCGAAAAAGGTTTAGGAGCTGGCTTCTTTTCTTCACTAATTTTTCTTTGCTTTTTTATTTCTCTGATACAATTTTGAAGCGTGACAATATCCCTTTGATCTTGCTTCAGAGCTTCATCAATAATTGAGGCAATTGATGTAGCTTTAGAGGGGGCCACTTTCATTGGAATTGTTTGCCAAGGCTCGGAAAATGGATCTGGATGAAGAACAAATTTTCCATCCTACAAGAGCTTAATTTGTCTCCTTAGTTTTTCCATTTTAGCCATATAGTCTTCCAAATAATGATGAGAGACATATTTATCATATTCCATTTGCTGGAGTTTCTTCTAAAATGTCTCAAGCAATTTACTTGTGATCAAAGCTGTTTGATCTACTTTTTGGTCAATATGATTATGACGAGCCTGAACAGTTGAAAGCTTGGTGTCAATTGTCTTGAGAACATTATTGTGGGTGAAAGCATATTCGGACTACCAATCCAGGATAGCTTTAGTAGTATTGACTTACTTTTGTCTTCCATGGTCATCATTATCTATGGGATTTGGGACCTTAGGGATATAACATAACCAATTATAAGCATTTGTAAATTTTTCTAATGCTGGAAATGGGACACTAGTATGAGATCTTTCCAAAAGTGGAGAGTTTGAGGATTGGAACATACAAAGGATGGAAGGACAAGTGGTGGTTTTGGTTTTTGGGAACATGGGGGTTGAAGTGCTTTGGGTACTTCTAGAGAGAAGGAATTCATTTTAACCCATTAGTGGATAGGTTTATAGAAAGGTGAGATATGTGGTGAGGGTTTCTTTCTGGATGGTGACTAAGGAGGTGGAGGAGGTTCACATGGTTTAGGGAGTTTCGTAGGAGGGTGTGATCAAGGTGGTCTATATGAAATCATGAATTTTTTCCTCCATCTTCATCAAAAGATCCAACAGTGGTCTTCATCAAGGTACCTCTAGTAAAATTTATCTTTTGACTATTTCTTTATTCTCGATGGCCGGTTGTCTTCTTCTTCATCCGGAGGATTTGTACAAAAGGAAAAATGATAATCAAGATCCCAAAAGCAATGTCCTATACAAGGGTATTTATAGTAGTGAATAGGACATCCCTTTGGGTTAAAACATTCAATTATGGATTTTGAATCTAGGTGGCCATTGATAGCAGGAACATGGGCTGCACAGGGTTGCATCATAAGAATAGTAGGAAAGATAGAAGAAATGGTTTCTTCTTTTTCCTTACAAAATTTAATGACAAATGTGCCATCTTTTTTTTTTTTCTTGGTGAACTAGGACTTTGTGGATTTGATAGGCCTAGAGTTTTGGTGGATATTTTCATAATTAGTTACTGACATGTCTTGGGGTAACTTAATTAGCTAATCTCGAGGAATTTGTCTGAGCACATGAATTCAGGAGGTTTGGTCATCATCTACCAAGATGACCACATCTTCAGAATCAGGGAAGTTGAGGTCAATGGCGTGATTTTGGACTCCATAAACCATTTGGTAATGCAAGATAGCGGTGATAAAATTTGGAGTCTAAGGTGTTCTAGTAATTTGTAGCTGAACCTTAAGGGCTGAAAGAAGTTGTGGATCTAAGAGAGCCATATCGAAGTTGGGAAACAGCGTAACAAACACTATTCCTGCATTGAAGGTGGTTTGAATGGTGCCAATGCAAGTATGCTAGTAGTTTAAAAAACAGGTGTCGAAGAGAGCCATTCGAGCAACCACAGGTAAGCCCTTCCTTCCATAAAAGGATAAAGTAAGTCTAATGGCACCAAAGTCAAAATGCATATAACCCTGTTGTATCCATTGTCGTGGAAATTCAAAAAAGGATTTTAAGGGTGACAAATTGTTATTGCTAGGTAGTTGGGATAGAATGCTGGTTAAATTTCGAGGACTGGACAAACTCTTTAACTTCTTCAGGAGTATGCTTAATATGTAATAGAGCGGATAGATGAAAAAGAGAATGGCTTAACAAAAATAGAATACAGATTCATAAGTGGAAGGTGAGTTTCGGAAATTTTGCTATCCTCATTGAGGTAGGAGACCTCATAAAGATAGTCAATTTTTGAGACATCAGAGTTACGAAGTTCTAATAGGGGGCTAATGGAAACGGGAGCATTTTATAGTGGAAGGTGTGGAAATTTCGGAGGATTCTGTCATGGTATTGAAATCTCCCTTTCTATATTGGATATTGAACTTAAACTAAAAATGTGCTAAAAAATGCCATGGCTCTAATATCAGAAAATTTGCCTATGGTACAAGTTAGGGAAAACAAAAACATAATATGTGGCTAGTATGCTATCCCTACACATACGACCATCTCTTAGCCCTAGAATAGGGACGGCCTGTTAATCATCAAATTCCTTTTCGTTTTTTCTTTTACTCATATCATAAAAAATCTTAGAGTAGAAGAATTCTGATGCATAAGTTCCACATTGTGGCAAGTGCATAGCATGCTACCAGGATTGATCAAGAATCAAATTTCCTACCTCCCCTTTCTCATGTGGAAAGGGTGGCTACTAGGGCAACCCTCAATGATTCATAGGTCATTGCTTAGTGTATTGCTTCAACTTCGACTAATTCGCAAATCTCTTGTCCTAGAAATAGAAAGTAGTTGCCAAATCTAGTTCCCCTATCAAGTATCTTAAGTTCATAAATGGAAGGAGACTATTTATATATAAAAAGTACATGAACTCTATTGCTTGTAGGAGGACTATTTCTATTAATCAAAATGACAACGATGCGCTCTAATGAGTGGATGCATACAAAGAGACTGTGATAATGCGGAACAACACAAGCTAGCCTTTGGACTATGCCCTCTCATGGTCACTGGAGTCCAGTGACTCGTTATCATCTTGAGTTTTGAGGTGGTTGTTAGAAACATTTTTTAAATGAAGAATTTTTTTATACGTGTCTAATGTCTTGTAATATTTTTATTAATTTGATTGTTTATGTAATCCACGGTCCTAGACTTGAACTAGATTCCCCTTTTCCTATTTGTAAATTCTCGCCTCTAGATGTAATTTTCTTTTTGGTGAACACAAAATAGTTTATTTTTTTCCTCACTCGTAATATATTATACTACCAAGATTATTGCAGTTAGAGGGTATGAAGTCATGCGTCTATCCATCCCGTTAGTTCCTAGACTACCGTTTCATCGAATCACAATGTCAAAAAGAATAACATGTTAGCTTGCACCAAACATGAACCAATCTCCAAGCACATAAAACTTGGCATCATCCACATTAGGAAATGAAATGGAACATTCGACAAATGTTTATAACTTTACTGAATCAAATAACACTTTAATTCACCCATATCTACTTGGAAATAAAATTTTCGTCAAAGTTTGAGCGCAAGAAAAAGGAAAAACTCAACAAAGTCCAGAATCTCTGAATGAAAGGATTTAGATGAACAAGTGCCTCGAAATTCCTAACATGCATGACTATTTTAGGGTTTGGAACAAAACCTAACATCATGAAATTTACTAAGAAGAGAAACAATTTTTACACTTTTGGCACATATTTAGACAAATTCACACAAATTAATTAATCGAATAAGCCCACTCCCTTCATTTTCAGGTGCATCAAACCAATGATTATGTCTTGCAAACCAAATGATAGAGAAGGAAGAGAGGCAAATCCGAAGAACGAGCAGGGAATTGCATAAAAATGATGAAAATAATTAAAGGGGGAAAGAGCTAAAAGGAAAAAACCAACGGTATCTCGTATCATCAATTCAGCGAAAGAAAATATAATTAAACTATTCCTAGAAAATCAAAAAGCTTACTCAAAATAAGACTTTTAGGGGCTTTGTATATAATTGTCATGAATCTCGGGCATCCTAATCTAATGCCTCACTATAAATTCTTCTTAATATTGAGGGATAAATTCGGGTAAGCCACACGATACGGTTTCGATTCCTTATACCACCAAATAAATAAAGTTCCATGTTAGCTTGCAATTTATCTAGTCTATGAGGTTAGTGGGTCAAGTTATTCCTATAATAAACAGAATCTTGGCATTATTATTTCTTACATCTTTCCGGCCGGAGGCTAGAAACAGTCGGAAGGCATATCGTAAATAATCATCTTTTTTATTGGTATAACCAGCTATCTCGGAAGAATCCAAACGGTATCAAAAGAGATTATGCGTAGATAGAATGGAAAAGGGATGCCATGCCTTAACCCCCCTTTTTCCGGACACAACACAACAGTGCCAGTCAAATGCTGCATAAACTAATCCACAAAATCTTGGCTGGACTACATTTAATGACAACAATCATATGATCTTGTCTTTGCCTTCAAACCGACTTTAAAAAAAAAAAAAAGAAGAATTAACGAATGTTTCAACCCTAATGCCCGCACAGTATCCTAGACATGCGGTGCTTGATGGTGAGATTTCAATTTCAATAGCATTGAAGTTAAATTGGCCAAATTTAGGGCGCCCCCACTTGGCCCAGTCTAGAAGAAAAAGGCAAATAAAGAAAAGGCAAATGGCTAAAAATTAAATGTTAAATTATATTGGGGCATGGAATAAAGATATCTAGCTTGAATTAGTATCCAGCTATTGGGTCCACAAGTGGGCTCCTGGCCACACAAAAGCAAGCCACATGGCATAGCTTGATTTTGCCGGCCCAAACCTTCCTATTCCCCCCTCTCTTCAAAAACCTCCTATCCTTTGAATTCTCACTCACTCTCAACACAATTCAATTCAACTCAATTCAATTCAATTGTAATCTCTCTCCCTCTCACCGAGCAAAGTCTCACATATCCACTGGGAGGTGGCCTCACCACCGCCTATGGCCACCGCCTCGCCCTCCCCGGTCGATGCCCCGGCTGTCATGAACCAACCGTTTGTCGACGACTCGGCCGATGACCTACGGAGCCTCAGCTTCAATTCCACCACGACGGCATTCGACACTGTGAAGTGCAGTCCAAGCTCGGGGTCTGAGACGACGTGGACCGCCTCGAGTGACTCCGCCTCGTTTGCCAAGCCCCACGCGCCCTCCGATGACCCGCGGTGGGATGCGATCCGTCGTGTGAGGAAGGCCCGTGACGGCTCCAAGCTCGGCCTCAGCGACCTCCGGTTCATGTACCGACTCGGGAGCGGTGACATCGGGAGCGTCTACCTGGTGGAGCTGAAGGGCGGCGGCGAGTGCATGTTCGCCGCCAAGGTGATGGACAAGAAGGAGCTGGCGGGCAGGAACAAGGAAGGCCGGGCGAGGATAGAGAGGGAGATCCTGGAAATGCTGGACCACCCCTTCTTGCCCACTCTCTACGCCACGCTGGACTGTCCGAGGTGGTCTTGCCTGCTGACTGAGTTCTGCCCCGGCGGGGACCTCCACGTCCTCCGGCAACGGCAACCAGAGAGGCGGTTCAGCGAGTCGGCTGTCCGGTACGTCCAATTCCCTATACAGTTCACGTTGACATACTCTCTTGGCCTCTCCAATAAGTCTAAACACCCAAGAAACGAAACTACATCACGACTTTTTTCCAGTTTGATATTGAGTTTCTCTTTGTTCCAGTTTGAAATTGAGTTTCTCTTTCTTGGCATTATTGCGAAATAGCGTGATGAATAATCAAAGGGTAGGTCCACAAATTAAAAAATTTCGTGAGGATGAGCGATGGGACGTGTGGGGAGCCGATCGGTTTTTGTCGGGCTCGGGACGTGGGAACGGATTTTTATTACGGGCATGAGCCAACAACGTATTCAGTCGTGTCTGTCGTGCACTGTGCATCATAATAAATGCTCCACCCATCTGACAAAAGCACGTCCCAAAGGTCAGCTTCCTCTTCTTCTGCAATGATCACTGCTCTATTACCAGTTCCGGGCGAATCTTTCGGACAGAATTATCTTCATGCTCGTACCAAGCTTTTGCCCCCTAAAGTTTTGCTTTTAAAAGAGAGGTTTTCCTTTTATCGAAAGAAAGGAATTTTCCATATTTTATTTATCTAAAAATACCAAGTTCGAAATGTCATGGATTTACCAAGATCCTGGAAAGATTTTTTTAGTGTTTTAAGGGATTGTGTCGAGGGTTTTGTTCATTTGCCCCTCCTAGGGCACTCTTTAACCATGCTTATTATGGAAATTTTAATATTTAATGCATTAATTATACATTACACGAGGAAGACCGTGAATTAGAATTGATAAAATCCTTTCGTTAATCACATACCATAAATGACGAAGTACGAATGATTCGCAATTCACTGTCTTTACCAAAAAAAAAAAAAAAATCAATCAAGATCTTATAGTATTTCAATTAGATGAGTGGAAAAATGTGGTGACTTGTAAAATGACTTAAATGTCTCTCAAGAAAACCAAGACACTGCACGTTCAATAATTGATCTACTTAAGCTTTGATCTGGCAAAATAAGTAAACTTAACCTTTGATATTAGAAGAAAAGAAATTTCCCTTCTAAGGAGCTTTTTCAAACCTCCCAAAAAGAGAAAATTTGTGCATCAGCATTAGGAAGATTTGAAGTTTATTTTTTTTATTTTTTGGGTGGTTGGATTGTGCGAGGCCCACTCAAATAATCAAATATTACAGATTTGAATTATTAATTATGCCATGCACTGACTTTGCATTGCGTGGAAAAACACATGAAGACAAAACATTAGTACTCTTTGCTCTTAATCCCCCCCCCCTCCCTCCTCCTCTCTCTCTCTCTCTCTAGACAGTACAATACTTATAAATATTATTCTAGTTCGACTACAGTCTCGTGATCGAACTCTGATTTCTTTATTAGTCCTTATAAAGTTGGAAATTTCTCTTTTGTCACGTCCCTAGAGTATCCCACTTTTTCCACTTTTTATTTTACTGTTGGTGGGAGCATGATTGCGGGGATTCTTCTTACATCATTCCCCTCCTTTCTCCTCTCAAATCGACACGCCATAAAGAAAGCAAAACGTAATCGAACGGGCCCCGCTATTCAAATCTCCCCCTGGCCTGCTCGAACGCCATGATGTGCCCCCATGGACCACCTCCGTTCCGTGATTAATTGTCCTTGTGCTCGTTCTCTCCTCTCGATTGAGCTTCTCTAACATGGCAGACATCTTTTGTAATTTGTAGTCCTAGAATTACGTACTCCCTTGTCTCGGCAGCATGCTCTTAGTACAAATTATTTATGGTTTTGATGGTCAATTTTGGAGTTTCTAATTCGTTCTTATTTCGATAGGTTTTATGCGTCGGAAGTGGTGGTTGCACTAGAGTACCTACACATGATGGGGATCATCTACCGTGACCTCAAACCCGAAAACGTCCTTGTCCGGTGTGACGGCCACATAATGCTCACGGACTTCGACCTTTCACTCAAGAGCGACAACCCTGCATCGACGACAGCTCAGCTCGTCTCCGATCAGGGCCCGCAGGCTGCAGACCCTGCCGGGGACAACCCAGCCGAGCCCCCTCCGTTTGCCAACTCGTCATGCATCATCCCCAATTGCATAGTCCCCGCCGTGCCGTGCTTCCACCCAAAGCGCCGGCGCAAGAAGAAGCCTAGTGCCCGGGGAACCCTTGAGATCGTGGCTGAGCCGATCGACATCCGGTCGATGTCCTTTGTCGGGACGCACGAGTACCTGGCGCCTGAGATCGTGCTGGGGGAGGGGCACGGCAACGCGGTGGACTGGTGGACGCTGGGGGTCTTCATCTTCGAGATGTTCTACGGGGTGACGCCCTTCAAGGGGATCGACAACGAGCTGACCCTGGCCAACATCGTGGCCCGGGCCCTCGAGTTCCCCAAGGAGCCATCGGTCCCGGGGCCGGCGAAGGACCTGATGGCGCAGCTCCTGATCAAGGACCCGGGGAGGCGGATGGGGTCCACGATGGGGGCCCCGGCCATCAAGCACCATCAGTTCTTTGCTGGGGTCAACTGGGCATTGCTAAGATGTACAAAGCCACCCTACTCTCCAAGGCCGATCGATTACAAGGACTTGGTGCAAGCGGATAGCAGGGCTGATAATTCGGTAGAGTACTACTAGGGAAAATCAAAGTAAACGAGGATGTAATCGAGCAAAATCCTAGGCTTGTTTTCTCATATACTTTCACAGCTCATTCGATGCACCACGAGTCAAATCACATTGGGATAGAAGCATGCCTCGGATGCCAATCCTGATCGGAGTAAAGTCGGGAGACCCACTGCCCTTCTTATCTCCGTTCCTAGTCTTGTCCACGTCCCTCTAAAAGAAACTTTTTTAGGACAGGTGGGGGCTTCAATCTTTAGGACTCTCGATAATGTCAATCAACTTGGGATGATGACGCAAGAACGTGTTGTTTTGCAAGGTTGACGGGGAAAATAGTCCAAAAAAAAATCATAAGTTTATTGTACGATAGTTAATTTAGTCCTAAAATTTTTAATTATGTCAATTTAATCCTAAATCTTTCAATGATTTGCCGATTTAATCCTAAGCATTTCAATTGTATCAATTTTGTCCTAATTTCAATGTAATTATAAAGCTTTTGACAATTTGTCAATATACTCATTTCAGCCAATTATTGAAATAAGAAGTTTCAATACTTAAAAAGTTATAGGATTGAATTGACACAATTAAAATATTAAGGGATAAATTGATAAATCGTCAAAAAGTTTATGAATAATTTGGCACAACTAAAATGTTTGGAATTAAGTGGGCCACCATACAATGTGTTTAGAATTTTTTGGATAATTATCCACATAGTGAATCAAAGTTTTTATACTAAATCAGAGATAGCTCATCATTTACGGAGGAGACTTGCATTGACAAAACAAATCATGAGAAAGAGAACGTACATCTCGTGGTACTAAAGAGAAAAATTAGATGTATAAAATGTCATATGGTGCATATATTAGAGATTGTGTTATACATTTCAATGAGCATTTTATTTGGGTTATTCTCTGATTTTTATGTGCATACTATAAATGTATATAAACATATGTGTAAACAGCCAAGCGCGCACGGGGGACCCGATAAAAAATTGCGAAGTCGGGAAAATAATTAAGTTTAAGCATTAATAAATGCGAAATATGTTAACGATCCACTGTTGGCAATGGTATTTTTCCAGATAGAAAGGAAGCACTGTGTGAACATTCTTATTCTGAAATTATAGTAAGGGCATTTTCAATATGCATTCTTGGTAAGATATTATGCGATTTTTTTAAAAATAAATTTTAGTATTGCATATTGGCTAAGTAGCATTGATATCAACACACGACACATGACACGACATGATACATTAACACGATGTTCTTTATTATTTTTATTATTTATTATTTTTTCATATTTATATTATGATCCCTTATTTATTGAAAATATTTAAAATTGACCCTATGTATGTTGGAATTGCATGTCAAAATTCATGTTGGGAGAATCAAACATGTGTCGGAACGTGTCAGACACGTGTCAGACACGATACAAAAACTTTTGAAAATGAGCAGTGCTCTTGCCACAATATCAAATAATTTTCTTTGTGATACACTGTCGTGGACAATGAGATACCCATATCCTCTTGCCAAAATAAAAGGGTAGACATTTAATAATTACCAAAAATATTAGAGAGAATTTGCATTAAAAAAAACTAAAATATATGAAATTGGGAAATGATCTTAAAGAAATCGCCTCTAATCCCCTATAAATGGAGAGAAGCTTATAGAGAAGAGAGAAGATTCCATTTCCCACGCCAGACCGATGGCGAAAAAGTGAAGATTATGACAAATGGAGGAAAGCTATCAAGAAGGGGAATTCGCATTCTTATTTTATGTTCTCATGTTTTGATTTAACAAATATCGCAATTTTATATAACATATTATCTTTTAATCGGAAGATATACCCGGGGTTTGGATCCATTTTGAAATAAATCCACGTGAACTCTATCGGAGAACTTGATTGATATAATTAATTACTTTGTGTAATCTTATGGATATTTTCACTCTAGCAAATTGTAATCTCAACGTCAATATTTTGAATAACACAACAAATACAGTTTTAGACCCAGGCAATGAACCGACGTTACGCTAGCTATAGAAAAGAGAATGTATAAGACTGATTCATAAAAGGACAATGCATTGAAGGAATGTTGGGGAGAGGGAGGAACCACTCCTTACTTTTTCGTGCCCCATTCTTACAATTTGGCACTTCAATCGAAATGATTATTTAGGCAAAAGAGATGATCTGCATCATGGAAGCACATGGCCTCTCCTTTTAGATCAGACTGCAATGATCAATCTTGTTGCCTTGTGGGATCAGCATCTCAAAAATGTTCAAACCCAACTTCATCATCCCGTTGATTTAGTTCATGATCTATGCCGCTTCTAGCTTGAATAAACATGCAATGATTCAGTACCATCTCGAGAATCCCTAGCCACCCATGCTCTGGAGAGACTCTTAGATATCAGAAGGAGAATTAAAAAGGGTTTGGCCTTTTCTTGGACCATTTGCCCACAGTAAACAGAGCAGAGCATCTTCTCTTTTACATCATGTATCCATCATTCCATTCAGCAGCAGCAGTAACAACAAACCAAGCCATCTTTTGTTTTTCCTTCTCTAGGTAAACCATCAAGGCAAAAAAAAAAAAGCATTTTCTTATTCTTCTCTTCAGGAGCTTTGCCTTTCATCATGCAATGCAAAACTGATTTTTTTATTTTATTTGAAATTTGCAGGGTTGAAGATTTGAAGGCAGATAATTGAAGTAGTAACACATGGAAATAGAGGACAATGACCTATCCATGCCAAAAAAGATGTTTTGTCTTCATGAATGCTCGCAGATAGATTGCCGCATGACAAAGCAAGATAAATGGTACTTGCAACTAGTCATTCCTTGCTTTACTTTCGGTCAAGTCTCTCTTCCCCCGAATGATTGTGAAGTGATCCATCAATTTTGATCATCTATGGAGACATGATCTGCTTAAACCCGTTTCCAAATTCCATATAAATCAAGAGAATAGTCTTTTAAGCTTCATGACCTACTGCTATGGCCACAAACTTATTTTTGAGGAGCAGCTAAATTTCCATGTCCACGCAACAAACGATTTCAGCCAAATGGAAAATAATCACTAGCACATACTAACTAGTCAATCGTAAAACAATTCATTGGTCATACTTTAGTAAAAGCCATCGAACACCACAGGTGCCATCCATGCTTAAGGCGCACGTAATCACAAGGAATTATTTTCTAAATTAACATTCAAGCAGATACCACACTTAATAACCGAGCTGATGTGATCTAGAGGCTAAGCTCACTCAGATAGAGCATATTTATAAATCACTAGCACCATTAAAGCGAATGGAGCGAAGAGATTAGGCGGCGGCCACTGCTTCAGCGGGCTTCACCTCTTCGGCGGGCTTCACCTCTTCGGTGGGCTTCAACTCTTCGGTGGGCTTCAACTCTTCAGCCGGCTTCACATCTTCGGTAGGCTTCACATCTTCGGCTGGCTTTACAACTTCGGTGGGCTTCACTTCGGGTTGGGCTGGGGCTTCCGCTTCCCAGAAAGCAGTTTGTTTTCCGGATTTTGAGACGGTTTGCAGGACAGCATCGGGCTGCAGATTGCCCTTGACTGTCACCTTCTGTTCCTTCAGATCGATGTCAAATGATTCCACACCTAAATTTGCAATGTTTGGCGGTTCCAGTGTCAGAGTAGGTAATACCGATCAATTTTACCACCTCATTATTTTCAGCAAGTGAAGATTTATAGCATACAGATGTAAGAACGAAGAGAGAAAAAGGAAAATTAAGAATGCTATCAACGACGTCATATTTATTTCTGCAGAGTAATTGTTCTTCAAAACCATTTTGAAAAATATGGGCAAATCCAACTGATATAACTCTCCTAAGCACAATTCGACGAGAACTCCTAATTTTATCACACAAAATTAATCAACCCAGATCCTTTTGAACAACATGTTATAATGGGAAAAGCCTTATATCTGGCAAAGCAGGGGACATGCAAAGAAATTTGGAAAAAAATATGTTGCCGAGCCAGAAAGTAAACAATTTTGTAACTGCCAACAATTGGGAGATTGCACATTCTTTATTTTTTGCTTTTGACAACCAAGCGCTAGTTGGAGGAAAAGCAAATTCTAAGGTATTTTAATAATGCTTGTGAAAAGTAGACTTGAAGAACAAGCTTCACATTCCATCGAAGTGATACAGTGCAAAACAACTATAATGTCCTGCTTATGTGACTAAACAAGGACCGATGGTCAAGCAGTAAACGGGAAACAAACAGAGCATGCACGATTAGCAAACCTTCCGTTTTTTCCAGCACCCTTCTGACAGCTCCAGCGCAGCCTTGACATGACATACGAACCTTGAGAGCAACAGTCTGTGGTAGAAAACAGAGTATCAGAAACCAAAAATGAGGAAAACAATAAAATGATTTCCTTTTACCTATAAAAACTCCTAATGTAAAGAGGGAGAATTCGAGAATAAAACAATCCAGATTTAAGGAAAGAAAAGATCAGTACAAACTTTGGAATTCATACAGATTCTTCACATGGGTCACTCAAAAGTCAGTACTTTATTATTTTGAACAACCAAGCACAACCAGATCGACATTCATGTTAGTGTAATCAGCTGAGCTCCTCTACGAGGCCTCCGTAGAAGATAGATTATCCCCAAAATTAACTTTTTAAGAAGCATTCCTGTTTGTTCAGGAATGACATTGTTTTTGGGAATGACACTCCTGCTTCATTGTTGCCTCGGCGGGATTCAAATTCATGTCAAAATAGTTGCATCTGTTGGGATACTTACATGTACATCCATCTCTTAGTAATCTAAATGATCTTAAAATTTTGGTGGATAGATAATTCATGTCAACCATCTCTTAGTAATCTAAATGATATTAGAATTTTGTTGGATAGATAACCTAAAGAAAGGTCTTTAAATGGCATTTCATGGAGAAGTCGAGCGACTCAAGTCTTAAAATTCAACCTCCACACTGGTATGAGAATTTAACCAAAGGTGAAATGTCACAACCGCCTCTCTGGAAGCACAGAAAGGACGACAACCCTACAGATCAAGGGAACAGGTCTCTCACGTCTTATTTGCCACTTTTTCTGTCAGACAAAAGGAGATGGGGAGAATGCTGGGATTCAAAACTTCCGCAGCCCCCCCAACAGGATTTTAACAAGCGAGGAAGAATGTGAAGACTTCGCCATGTTTAGTCAATTACAGAATAAGCATAGACTCATTTCACAATCATTCCAATTTTTAAATAACCGACGTTCAGGATTAAACATCACGAGATAACCCCTCAATGCTTTCAGAATACCTTTACAGCCATCCAAATCACACGGACTCATCTAAAAAATTCAGTCCAATTTCAACCAGTCTAGGTGCATATGCAACATTACCAAAACAAGCAATCAAAAAGTGCAAGCGCCTTCAAAGAAGACATTTTGACTTCTCAGTCACAAAAGAAAGCATGCCTCATGCACACACACACACACACACCCAAAAAAAAAAAAAAAAAATTGCTTTCCTCCAAAAAAAAAAACTCTTCTTTAGGCAACGCGAATTGACCCATTTACATACAGAACAGGAAAAAGCGATCCAACCCGACTCCCAAAAACAAGAAGGCCAACGATGATCGAAACATTCGTCAACTGATTGCAGACATGAGATGATACCTGAGCCATGGTTCTGAGCCTGAAGAACGAAAGATGAACCGGAGACAGAGGGAGATTCGCTCGTTCAAGTTATGCTTCTTTTTTTCTGTGGCGTTCGAGTGCTGGAATCGTGGGGGTGCGGTGGTGGTCCTTATAAAGGGATCGATGGGGGGGGAGAAAGGGGTGGTCGGTATGGAAGGTCGCGTGTGGGGTAACGGTTCAAGCCCCATGCCCACCACCATCATATTGACCCGTCGATTCAGTTTTCGTAACGTTTCAAACACCCTCTCCTAACCTGATCTTGATTGGCAAATGGACAAGTGCGATTCCAATTATCAGGGGCAACTTGTGGGATCCGTGTCAGTGTCACGTTCATGATTCGCCTTTCGATTCGTGTCGCATGCTCACTTGAAATTCCTTATCTAGGCCGATTCATAATATTAAAATCATAATTTCTCCGTGACATGAGTGGACATAGGGTGCTCGGCCCTCAAGTGGGTCTAAGCAGGTTGGTCCAACCAAAGGGACTTTGCGAGCCGCAAATGTCATGATAAGATATATATATGCCATCTAATGCCTTGAGATTTATCATACGACATATATTTGTAAATACTTAGATATGCATATTAAAGATGACACATAAGAATGTGCGAATAAGAAAAAGAAGAAGCATTATGAGAGATATCATTTCGTTCTCATTTATTACAAAATATACGCAATATCCAAAAGAGGCCACACAAGATCTGATAATGCAATTCGAATGGAATTCACGATAAGATTAGTGGGGAAGAAGATCCGACCTTTGGAACTCTGCCTAAGATTTCGGGCAGTACGATAACATCGTGAAGTTAGAGGCGGCAGCAGTACAAGGCCTCTCAATTTGCAGTACCGAAGTACGGGGAGGGTTGCCTGGAACCGGCCGTGGGAGTACCGACCGGCATCTTTGTCCTAAACTTCCGTGTAGGTTAGGTTAGGTTAGGTTAGGTTAGGTTGGCGAACCCCCGCTTTCCTACTTTCTCCTTTTGCCTTTATTTCCGAATCCGATTTTAGATGCGGTGGAGAGTGGGTGACCTGATATATAGACCATGCCCAAAAAGTACTATGTCCTGGCTTGGGATGTTATGGAATGGGTGGCGTGGACACTAAATTTTTTAATAGGAAAAAAAAAAAAAACATTAAAAATCTCCAACTTTAATGACACATTAATTTTGAATCTTTTTTTATATAAAAAATTTAAATTTGTATTGTATGACATATTTATCTAAAAAAATTTCCTGTGACACCAAAAATTTTAAAATATTTATCCAATTTTTTTTTTGTGTGACATCATGAACTTTAAAATTATAGTTGTATGATATATTTTTCCAAAAGTTTTCTTTTGTGACATCAAAAACTCTAAAAAAATTTCTAACAACCCCAAAATTTTGGGGCAAATATATTGAAATTTGAGATTTTTGGTGTTATATTGTACAATTTTAGGATAAATATGTTACGATTAGCAAAAATTGTGGTTTTCGACAGATTTTACCCCTTTTTAATTTGAGATTTTGACCAAATGTTGACCAGAAGTCAATCTCGCCGAAAATTCCTTCAAATGGTACAATGGGATCGTGCTACGTGAAGACTTTCTAATGACACCAATTTGATCGACTAGGTTGCATGATTGGGATAGTTCATGAATCATGACCGTCCGATCCCGATGCGATTGGGGAAATCGGGATTTCACGAGCTGGGCGATGAGATCACATTGATTTAGCGGGGAGATTTCCAGTGCTTTGAGAATCACTTAAATTGGAGTTCTCTTGAGGGAGATTATTCGACACTTTCATCTCGGCTGTCCATTTCTGGAAATTTTGGGTCGCGAGCTCCCTTGGGTTCAAAAGTCAAGGTCAATCAAATGCTAAATGAGAGAGAGAGAGAGAGAGAGAAACTGACGGTCAAAATTGGATCGAGAGTCAAAGGTAGAGCCAATGAAAAACGGCGTCGCGCAGAGAAAGGTTGGCTTTGCCTCTCGCTATCAAGCCGTTGGAAAGAAAGTTTTCCGAGCCCGTCCGGATGCCATTGAAGTAGCAATAAAATTCTATTAGGAGGTAGGTCGTCATTCTGTCAAAACTAACTTAAAATAGCCATGATTTGCTAAAATTAAGGTTGCACATAATAACCTTTATTTTTTTATTTCAGGAAATAGGTTTGTAAAATAAATCCGTTTATTAATACAATTTTACATTTTTTTTTTTTTATAAAATAAATTTTTAGCCATAAGTTTGAAATAAAATGAAAAGTAAAAATTTTATAATTTTATTTTTGAAATATAAATAAAAATAAAAACTTTTATCATCGTAGTATTACTAGCTAGCTGCCCCCCAACTGCTAGTCGATAGTTGCTGGCCACCATCCACTGCCGCTGTTGTCGCCACTCGAGAGAGAGAAATTTTACTCTTAGAACAGAAATTTTGTTTCGTTTAAAAAGTGTATTTTTTTTTTCGCAAAAACTCACCAGGAGAATAATAGAAATTGATTTTTGAAACATAATGGTTATCATTTCCACCCTAGGTCGTTTTCACAATTGAAGTTAGTGTACTTATTATTTGCATTATTGAAGTGTTGTTGTTATGCTGCTGAATTGAAATTTGAAGTTTAGGGGTTGAGGAGAATATGTTGAAGCGCCTGCATCTATAGAAAACCCTTTAAAATAAGCCAACTTTAGGTTCATTCGCCGAGGGTTAGGCCAACTGAAGAGGTGGAGACCACCAAGGACCGCGGTTAATGAACCGTGCTCAGTGCATATAATTATTTTTCTTTTTATAATCATTTTGAACTATTATAGAATTTATTGAAAGATGGTTTTCAAGAATTTGCCATTTATGCATTGAATGTTGCCCCTAAAATGATGATTCCCAGTGAATGTCAAAAGTATGAAATAGCTCGTCACTTAACAAAAATGTTAGTATTTGAATTATGGATGATTGATTCCCAACAGTCTAATTCTTACAAAGAAATCAAGGATTTGGTCAAACCATTTGGTTTCTAGATGGGCCCGTAAAACCGATCCAGTTTTTTCTAATTTGGAACCAAAACTCCGAACAATGAAACTTTTTCTTTTTTCTCTCTCTGTTAAATTTGGGAGCTCATTGCTTTACCCTTCGACAATGAAACTTTTTCTTCACAAGTATGTATGGTATATGAATTATTGTCGCGTTTCTTTTCTGGATTGTTGATACAAGGTGCTAGTTAACGCAATACACTGTGAAGGGCCAAGCATTTGGGAAGGAACAAGGATTAGGGCTTTTAGTTTTTTCAGATTTTTAATAAATTATAAATAATAAAAAAAGTCGATCTAGTTTAGGTAGTCCAAGTGGGCCATTCCACACACAAAACTAGGAATGGAATTGAAGATCATCGGCTCCAAAAACTAAGACTTGAGAATCTGACCGATGCTTTTGAAAATTGCCTAGAGCCAGATCTATCTTTTGCTCACCCTTAATTTGAATTAAGCATGCCATGATTATGAACGTCAATGGTACAATTACGCAACATGCATTAATAAACATGTCAGATGCATGAAAATATACGTTTTTTTTCTGCAATCACCATGCTCCGCGAACTTGCATGCTACTATGACCTCAAACGCTGCTCTGAAGCTGTACGCTGACTTCGAATCATCCGCTACCGTGGCAAAGTTCGATGAAATTGAACGTGGGTTGGCGACGTTTGCATGTCGATGCCGACCGTACGCTGATACGATGAGACCGAATGCTGTCTTAGAGCGATTAGATTCGTCCCCGCTAGTTAATAGCACGCGTTTCGCATGCACGAGGCGTACTTATTCGGCATCGGATTCACGCCGATTTGACCTTGTTGGGATCGATTCGTCCCCATTTGTTGTTTCGTATTCGCACGCCGTACGCACACATGAAGTACATTTGATTTCGCATTGAGTCCTTTCCCCTGCATAATCAATCTCAAACTTAGATTTTTGGTTTTTCGCAGGCGAATCGACCTCTGAGTAATTAGTTGACATCCCCCATATCACCTAGAGTATTAGGTTCCCAATTGACCTAAGAAAAGAGTGATGGTGATTGCTAAAACAATTTTATATTTGAACTATAATAACGCCGTATGTAGGACCACTTCAAATATTTCATTCATTATTTTATGAACTTGACTGACATGAGATGGATTAGGTCTTAATATGAAAATAAAAATTAGCCCCTTAAATTTGTCCCTTCCCCCAAATTCTACAAGTCCAAATACTTGATTGAACGAATCACTGCAACGAACATTTTCATGGGAGCAATCAAATCATAAAGTTTTTCAAAACTTTTAAATCTAACTCTTTTAAAAATATAAAAGAAAAAGATGAAAGTTCCCATTCAAGATAGTGCCACACGCATTCTCACATGGCACCATCACGCATGTCAAAAATTTGCCAACTGATTGCAACACTCGGAAAAAGAAATTGAACTTCTACCGCATATTTTAAAACTAAAAAGTTTTAAGACACACTTATCTTAAAGTTTTAATATTGCGGACTTTGAGAAAATCATGAGCAGCTGTTGCACCCCTGCATTATTTTTGACTTGAAAGGAGAATTAAAATCACAATTTAAGGATGCGTTTGTTTCAACATAATTCAAGAGTTGAAAAACATTTTATGAAAAAATGATTGGTTATATCGCTTAGAAAAATAAATCAATGGAAAAAATTTTCATCACCGACAACAATTCATGCTAAACTACTTTCGTAAATGATGAAAATATATTTCACTTATTAATTTTTAGAAGCGATGCAAGTAATTATTATTTGAAAAAATAATTTTCAAATATTGATTTTTTTGTGAAATATATGCACTCTAAGAAATCATCCTCCGTACTTCCAACGAGGAAATCAAATTTCCCATTTGGAATTTGAACAGGTTCATCAGTTACATAGGAATACATGATAATATGGTTTTTGGGAATCCTTGGTTTACCACAAACTCCCAAGATCCTATCACATCAGAAGACACCGTCCAAGCAACCAAAAGAATTGCCAACATGTCCGAACAACCACACCAAATCTCACATCCGCATGCTAAAAGTCAACGGAACAAAACGGGGGGATTCGGTGTGAATGCCATCAGCTTACGCCGATCCTCTCTGCCTGCACTTTTACCTTCAATTCCTTTTTCCATATCATCTTAAATTGATTACATTTGATTTTCCTTTCAGCTGGCTCAACACCTGTCATCAACATCTGTTTCGCCAGTTCTATGGACAACTTTATCCGTCTAACATGGTGACGGATTCTAAGCCGTCTCGAGTCTCGTGTTCTTGTACAGCACTGGTCTTCCCATAAGATTATGCAGATGGAATTGATCTAGTTCACAGTTGCACTGACAAGTGACAAGTAAGTCTTTGGACTGTTATTCTTGACAATGACTGATTCTTGGATCTTTATGTATCCATCGCAGCACAATATTAACTAGAACTGAACTGAAAAGGACTGATTTGACTTCATCTGATGGCCTTCAAGATATAAGTATAATTTAGTAGCTAGCTGGACTGCCGATTGTTACAATTAATGTAATAATGAGGAAATACGATATCGATACATTTAATAAAGTGAAATTTCATAGCAAGATCTTCTTCTACGGGCAAATGCTGGAGAAGTGACCTTGAGCTGCCTATGTAAGATTCAGCTCTCAAACTCTCCTACATTTACAACTGTGTCAGATGCAGCACCTTGAAAACAGTGTCACTTCTCCAAGAACCTATCCGAGGTACATGCAACAGCGACACCAACGGTGAAATTTCACAACTATGTGAAAAGTTAGATGCTTTGAAGTTTATCCAGTACTGCTGCAAAGCAATGGTGCTTCCTGGTCTTCTATGTTGTCCTCATCTGAGTTCTGGCTTGACCAATCTTCCGGTTTAAGCAGACAAGCGAACACGAAAGACAGAACCTGAACATGTAAATTGTTTTGAGAAATAATGTAATCAAAACTCTATTGCTGAGTGAAAAACTGGGGCATCATAAGAATTTTTTTTTTTTTGTCTTTTTTCCCCTCACCATGCATACAGAGGCACATACAATACTAAAGCCCTTGCAGTTGAAGGGGGCATTATCTGAAAGGAACCAAGCTGAGAAAATACAATGTATAAAGATTAGCATGGTCAATTAGAGAAAATACGGTTTCAAAATGCCAAATGAAAATAAAAGCAGGCAACTCACCGGTCAAGGGACTCATGGCAAGGGGAGATAAAAAACTGGCTATTGCTTGTATACCAGCTATGAATCCTTGCGCCTTTCCCTGCAGGCCAATCGAAACTGACATCTTTTAATCACTTGTGATGAGTTCAAAGGGGTAAGGCCTTCATGACACTACACTTAGCGACAATTCTTGCACAAAGCCCACATAATATGAAACTTTAGACTGAACAAATCAAGAAAAACGCATGACTGGTAGGGGACTACACTGTCACGCTTCAGATGTTTAGGTGCACCTTTTATTCTCCAAACATTGCTTGAGCGCCATTAGTAGAAAAGGGATTCAACAAAATCAGATACTATAGAATGCTTGGACATAGATCGAGTGAGAAGGTTGCCATGATGTCTTAACTTCTAAAACCTGACTAATATTTTCCATCCCTTCTAGTCGGATTGACTTGCTTAATCAATTATATCAGGCAATTTTCAACCTCATTGCTATTCATGCTACTTTAGTTAGTGAAGCTTTTTAGGGAGCATAGTCTTTTAAATCGTCCGATCTTTCTAGAGCTAGTAATGGGCTTCTTGCCAGTTCTCTCCATGAAATGCAAGTGACGCTAAGTAGATCACATAATCATTCAAACTTTAAAGCACATTCTTATGCCTGAAACTTTTTTAGGAACTTTATTTTAGCCCCCAAATGTCAAATTTCAATAGTCTCATCCTCTAACATTTGTTGATATGTCTAGTTTCTGCATTGTTCAAGGGCATTCAAAGATGTTTCTTATTTCAAATAAGACGACCAACACAAAGCATTCTTGTCATCCTACCTAGTTGTTCCGCACCACAAAATGTCATTTATCAAGAATCCACTCACCAGGTGCACTGAAGGAAAAATCTACTCTCGATGCATGGTATTTTCAAGTGAGAAAATGTCCAACAAGATCAGATGACTTTCGACTGATTTCATCATATAACATCCATGACATGACAACATTGACAGTTTGGCCTACAGCATATGACCTGTGTGTAGCTTGTTTTCATGAGTATTAAAGAACAATGACTTAAGAAGGACAGGACAAGTCCTTCATAGTAAAGTGCCAGGCAAGTAGATGTCATCCAAATTTATTTTAATGTCTCTCGACATAACTTTTGAGCAAAGCTATAAAAAGAATGTATCAACTAACTGAGCTGTTTAAGCTTGTATTTCAGTTCACAGAATAAGTTCAAGTTATGCATGTATAAGAATGAGCTAATGTCACTGTCCTCAGCACTGATTATTTAGCGTTGAATTGTGAACATTCCAGCAATCCATAGGAACCTCCAAATTTGACACCAAGAAATGTTTCCATTGTCAATCATAGCAAGCCCAAACCAGTTTACCTATGACCACTCCCATAGCAATGACAAACTCCTTTGTTAATGCTACCACATGCATATCTGAATCTTTGGTTTGTATTCTCAGAAACAGATGTCATAGAAGGATCAAAGTCAACATCCTTGGGTTGCAGAGTTTGGCCGTTCTACAAGTTCATCATGCACGGTGCATTGAAACAGAATAGATAACAGAATATCTATGCTAACCTGATCGGCCGAGCTTGATGCTTTTGAAATTATGGCATAGGTCTTCACATTCAGATGTAAAAGTTGTTAAACATCACCAATTGCAAGAGCAACAAAAAGGACAACACATTAGAATGAAAGCCACTCTCTCACGGGAGGAAATGATGAGGATAGTTACTTACAGCGGGATCAACAAGGGCATAAATAACTCCGAAAGAGGCACTCAAGTATGCCACCTGCAATATGCATTGCCACAGTTATTACATTATGAAGCCTAGAGAATCACCAGAACTCATGACTTTGGACTTAGGTGAATAGAAAACTGAAGTTCCTTCATTCTCACTCAATCACCCATAAAGGGTGTCCTTTTTTCTTTTTTTATATTTTCCTTGGGGTTTCCAAAGTCGTCCTCCTTGATTTTCATGCTATTAGCAACTTCTTAGAACCGAAAGAAGGAGAAGAGGTTGAAGAGTTACTCCAACAATATCCTCTTCTCCTGAAGAAGCCATTAGCATTTCACATTTGCTGAAAAACAACTAGAGTTAGGCAATGAGCCTCATTTATATCTTTTATCCTGTCATGGTTGTTGAAGGTCTTGCTGCTTTGCCTGCTGTATGTGTATTAGTGTCCCTTCCCCTATGTCATTAGTAAAATCTTCACGAGAAATTATTTCTGGAATCTCTACTGACCATGCTGCATAATAACACGCTAGAGTATATCTATTGCTTCAATAGGCATGAGATTGTTCTTTTTCTGTGACAGAACTGAAGATCCATTCTGGGTAAATAGAGATACATACCCATGATGCCCAAGCCAAGCCATAGAACAATGCCTGTGAAAGAAAAGAAATTCCCATTATTATCCATCCACCATAATTGTTGACTGCAGGGAACTGTAGCCATCTGAGGAAGTACAACTTACATAAGCAATCGATGCAAGTAAGCCTACGCAGAGTATTACTTTTTCTCCAAGCAGAGGATTTACAAGAGGGAGAACCAAAATCTGCAAAATGAAGGACATAAACGAAACAGAAGATTGATTAGGAGGTGATTTTGTACCAAATAATCAGCAAAGCGTTGGTCAAACAATGAAATGGTAAATGAATGACATGGGATGTGATTCTGCAAAAGACACATTCAAACTAATGCTTATTGAGACCAAAGAATTGCAGGACCTCTAACATGCATCTTAAGTTTTGCTTTGATTGACACATGGCACAAATGCATTGTTCAAGGAATGCAACATATGAATATCTCTCTCTCCACCCTGCATGTGTGGGCAGGGATGATTTTTACATTCCAATTTCCAACTTTCATCTCTAACTCTTTAATCAGTCTTCCTACTGAAATGTAAAAAAACAATCCTGTGCGTCCACCCACCAAAATAACTTGTGATCATTTGCTGGCTATGTGTGACGCCATCCATTTCTGATATATCTGAACCTTACCAGTACTCTCCTTTTTTACTTTACTTCACTGTACTTACATTATTACGTAGCATAATCTGTTATACTAATTACCCATAGCATGAAGAGGGAAGAAAGAAAGAACAGTGACATAAAGATGCCTAGTGCTCAGTTTGTATTAATTAATATCAAATGAAAATATAACAACTTGCATAAACATACACAGTCTACTGATGACAAACCTGTGAAACTATTGAACCAGCTTCCACCACAATTAGAATCTCTGAATATTGGTTCTTAGTAAATCCAAAAGCTGCCTCCAGATAGTACTGAAAAGGTAGTTTTGTAAGTGCCAAGCATCTATGACTTTGAAAAACACGAACACAGACAGACTGGATACCACTAATTCCATCACCAAAGTCCCACCGGGCTAAGTGATATTTCCAACAAAGTACAGAACTCCAGGCTCTGCCTCTCTCTTTAATTAGTTCATACCATATGGTCTTTGCAGCACTATCAATAAATTATATCAAGAGATTTGGGAAGCAGGAGTACCATTTTGCAACCTCATATTAAAAAGTAATATGAGGTGACAAGCATCAAGAAGATTATATCGATGTGATGATATAAGGATTTCCACATATTCAAGTTCTAATTTATAATGTCACACTTTCCACAAATTCAAATGTGCTGGAAACCCCTGTTTAATCATCTTGAAACTCCTGTTCTTCATGGAAGATTGAATTCGCCTATAATCATGTCATGTGTGTACTTCTGAGGAACCGGCAATAGAGGCAACAAGGTTTCAGAGAAATATTAATATACCAGTAGTGGCTTGAGAAAAGCAGTACCAGTAATACGTTGCTGATGCCCGTCATTCCCAACTGGTAGAAGAAGGAAACAATGGAGATACCCCTGAGTGTTTGACTGGAGTGACAAGGAAGTCATTAGGCAGATAAATACAAGATAAACAGGATCCTATTCTTATGTAAATGCGCATGATGTAAAAGCATTGAAGTCCTTCCAAGATGCAATTTACAAGACCGCAAGAATAAGCAAACATAAATACCTTCTTATAACTATTATTGCAGCATCTCTCATTGACCTGTACCGTTTGGACACACCCCTAAAAATCCTAGTCGACCATGTTGACTCTTGGTCTTGCCTTGGGCCATAATTAACTGTCTCACGCAGAAAGAAGTAGATATATATCGGGCAACAGAGCAAGAGAGCTATTGAAACCTGTAAGTAGAAATTTCATTAGCAAGAGGACCAGAGAAGTGAAAGGATAAAACAGAGATGCCGTTAAAATTTCATCAACTGCTTACATCAAATATGTACTTTTCTGGAAGAAAACGTGCTAGCAAGTTTCCCAGGACATGAGAAGCAGAATAAAGACCTGTAATCCAGCTAAACGCAGAAGCCCTCTTACCAGTTTCAACGACATCTGCCTACTAAGAAGAAAGGAACTTTTTGGTTATAGTCTGGTATTTATGACTTAAGATTTCTTCCAGTTCAGGAAAATGCTCACCGCATAAGCAACGGAAATGCAGAATATACTACCCTGGCTGAGAATGTATGATATAGTCCTGAGCACATAATAGGCATATACAAATCCCCTCGACTGATCCCAGGCCAGCATAGCTGAAACAAGAGAACAAAGAAAAGGATGAACTCACTATTGATGAGAACTGCATTGAAGTTAATCATATAATTAAATTACCAGAGAACAATCCTACTTGTGATCACATACATAAGGGAGCAATGAAAGCATGGGCCTGGTATAGTTCCTTTATAAGATTAAGTAGGTTTTCCTCTTTGTAGTACATATATCAGCCATTTCTCTTGCAATAGTTCAAAAGGAATTTTAAAGGGAAATAAGTCAATTCAGCATCATAGATCAGATAGGGCATTATGGATGAATCAATTTATGACCACTACAGGAACTTATGAAGAAAAAAACAACAGGAACATGAAAGAACTTGTTAATTCCAGATCTTGTTCCTAGTTTGAACATGGAACATACACACTGTAATCAATCCTGAGCAGCTCAAATTGGGCAATAACAGTAAATAAGAGAGAATCAGTAGTCTGAGTCTGATCTGAAGTGCATTAGACTTGAATGAATCGGAAAGAAGGGGAGAAGCAATGCTTGAAAGACATGTCGGCAGATGCACGAACACATAATCACACACGTCATTCACAAATTTTCAGAAGCTACCGTCAAGTGAGTCTCACCGAAGGGAAATACGGACGTTGATATGATTACAAGGAGCACCGGTTTTCTTCCATACTCATCTGCAAGCTGACCAAGGATTGGAATTGAAAACATCTTGAAAACTCCAGCGATCTAAACTAGAAAAGAAAGGAAAAATATAAGTCATCTTTGCCTGGCAGTGTTCTTTAACTTGTGAAATCAGTTAGCTGAAATGTACACCGTCCTGCTAAGCCTTTTCCAAATGTGGAACATTCTAGGAAACTAGTGAATGTCCAACATGGCCATTATAAATGCGCTTAAAGAAGTCTCTGTGCGAAACACAGGGTGACCCTCATTCACTTGAACCTTTATCCGCAGTCTACTTAAACCATTTAGGGGAATTATTGGCAGATGACATACGAGATTGATCTAACCAATTTATCAGAACACGAACCTCGAATTGAAGAGCACCACCCTGTCAAGGCGGGAGCTGGCATTCAAGTTATCTGTTGCTTCATATGCTGCTAAGGAAACTTACTTTGAGCAAGTACCAGGAATGTGCTAAGGAACCGATAAATGAACAGGCATATTATATGCACTAGAAAAATTATTTCTTCTTGAATTGTTCATTGCTAAAAACATTTAGGTATTGAGCTGGCATAGACATTGACTGATCCAAGCTTTAGTTGCATCAGGTAATGCAGAGACCGTGCAAGTCGTAGTTACTTAAAGTATAGTTTTCTCTAAACAGGAAAATTACAGAACAAGGAAGCAGGAGGCGATTTTTCCCTTTTTAGGAAAAGAAAAATGTCACCCATAATAACATAGTCCTTGTAATCTTATCGATAATGCCAACAAAAGAAACTAAAAAAAAAAAAAATGTAGGGAGTGCTTCTTCTAATCCAGAAAGGACAAAAAAGGAGAGATAAAATACTGAGGTACAAAAATTCTCAATTTAATAAATAAATGCATGTCCAACATAATAGCTGACGTCACCCGAAAACTTCACCGGAAGGCCCACAGGGAATATCTTTACCAACGTCTCTCAGCAAGAACCAACGGAAAGAATGACAGAGAGAGGAAACGAGAGGCGAGTGATAATTACCGTCTGTTCGAGGCCATTGAAGTAGATGACTTCGGAGCAAGTGGTGTCGCCGGGGCACAGGGCGTCGATCAGGACGTCGACGAGCACCGACACCGTCATCTCCTCGGCGATCCAGTGGACGCAGAGCGGGATCAGCAGGTGAACCAGTGGCCTCAGCGCCCTCAGTCCATCCCCGGCGTTCTTGAACAACATTCTTTCGCCGCCGTCGCTGTCCTAACTGAAGTTAATGATGTTATTTGCTTCGGACGGACGTCGAGAGAGTAGGGGGGGTGGTCTCCAGCGATTTTAAGAGTCGAGCTTGTGAGTGAGAGAGAGAGAGAGAGCAGAGAAGTTGGTTGATGTTCGGGGTTGACTGGTTGTTGAACGCGAAAGGCCGTAAGAGATGGGCGCGTGTGGGAACGCAAAAAGAGCGAGAATCTTAGTCCCTGCAGTGGACTTTCAGACATTGTTGCTCGATGGGAACCCCTCTGGAGAAACAAAAACACGCAGAGAGATTGATTCTGAGAGGAAGTCATATTCGAAGGACCGAGTACGAGGCTTCTTTAGTGATCTGCAACCGAAACATATGCTAAATCAAATTTGGACCGTCGTGCCATCATTCTTAATGTCCTAAATTCGTTACCCAACTAGATTTCAGCGGCTCCACTTTCTACCACGAGGGTAGTCGTTATATCATCCATCAAGGACGATGACGGGACCGCCATGTTTTTTGTATGGATCCATCCCCTACATGGTCATGGTACTTTTAGGATATCTCCCCCCTCCATCCCTTGAATGATTCAATTCGAGAGATGGACAACGACATCGGATGGCTTGCTAGGAACAGCACGATTCATACCCCCTACCCGTGTCATTCGCTTACGTCTTTTTGGTTCAGACCTTGTTGACCGGACGTTGTTTCTAGTTGCCCGGTAGTTCAGGATGCTGTGGTTGGGTGTCCTTTTGCACTTGATTTAGTGGTCCATGTTATTCTGCTTTTTATAACTTATCGGATTGATCCTGTCAGTGCTTTAGCCAAAGGCGGAAGACCAAAAGGTACACCATCAAGGACATTAGGATGTTGTGGGGACCTAGGACTAGGATGCGAGAGCGTGCGTGTTTAAGGTAGATGGGTGAGGAAGCGAGTTCGCACGCTCACGCAAGCCAGTTGATATCTCAAGTTTGGCACTGCGAATTCTTCTTGCCGCGTCGCCAGCTAATTTCTCTTCTTCTTTTCTGTGTTTCCATGGAGCGTGTTCCGCGCATGCTGCAGGTGTTTCCGTGTGGGCGGGGGCGTGCGGCTACGTGCTGGGCGTGCGAGGAGAGCGTGGTGCACAGGTGGGGTTGAGCGACGTAAACAATGGTTGACACCATGAAAGCTCCAAGCCAGCTGAAATATGTAGATACTGGTTTGACTGGTTGGAGTGCAATGCAAGCCGCCTTTGTTTTTCGTTTGCTACCATATCATTTACACCAGGCGAATTCGAGCATCCCTGGCCTCATGCACATAAAAAGAACCGTAGGATCAGATAAGAATGAATTGACTGGAAACTGCTGCCTCGATTTTAAGAAGAACTAGCTAGAAACTGATTTCGTAAAATTTACTTCTTATGTTGAGAAGTAACTCAACACTCACGAACTCTTGAAAAGTTAGTAAAAAAAAATTGGGGGAAGTACAGTAAAAATGTCAAAAGTTATGTACAACCCTCATTTTAATGTCAAAAGTTTCCACCAACTACAGCAAATGTCTAAAAGAGTAATCGACATGAGATCCCAAGGATGAGACGCTCATGGTACTTCTCAGTCAGGGTCAGAAGGCGAAAGTAGCAATTATCGAAATGCTCATCTCTCTTTAAGCTATCGAAATTGGTGATATAATCCGCGGAAGAGTACTGGAGAGGATTGGACGCCATGAAGAGCGATGAAACGAGGAACAGAGAAGAAACCAAAGGTTTTTGACCAAGAGAGAAGACTATGGCTTAAGGAAAAAGATGGGAATCATGGAACAAATCACATACGGCAAGGCCAACCGTTTGAGAAACAGGAGTACGAACCTTGTGGAGATGTTAGGGTTAAGTGTTTTTAGGTTCCAGGTAGGTTTCACGTTGCTTACAAGCTTTGGAACCTGAAACCTATCCATTGAAGTAAATTCCTCATTTTTTTTAGAACCTAAAACCTATCTTGCATAATTAGAATTTACCATACATACTCTGGAACTTGAAACCTACCTTATCATGGGTTCCAAATCTACCAAGTTTCCGCCTATATTCTTAATTGAATGATTGTGATAAATCACCACATTTAATGACCACCATTTAATGCTATAATACATTGACCATAATTTTAATTTAAACATATAAAAAATATGAAACATTAGTAAAGTAAAAGTTTCAATTATTGATATCGTTAGAAATAGAAGTTCAAATTTGTAGTTTCAGATTACACACTTATCATCGGATATCACAAAATACTGCAAGATTACATGAAAACATAGAACAAGAAAAATGCAACATGTTCTAAGTTCTAATTTCCAGAGCCTAGAACCTGTAACCTACCCTTAAAACCAATTATCTAATTTTTTAAACCTAAAACCTACCTTCATGTCCTAAAACTTGAAACCATACAAGTTTTCACCTGAGTGATTCATGGTTCTACTCTAAAACCGTACTCACCCCTAAAAGATATGGGAACAATATGGGAACATGGAAACAACTAATAGAAGTTACTCAAGGAAATGTAATCGCTGAAAACCGTTAGAAGACGATTACTTCAAAACCATTATAAATACCACCAATCATCCATTAGAGAACCCCCTTTCCTTGATGCACCAATCAAATTAAATGTTATCTCTCGATTATCTTTAGTTTCCTACATGGTACTTTAAATTCCATTTGCATTTCAGATTCGCATCATCAATTAAATTCTAGCGTGATATCATAGTGTATGCAGGTTTTGTCGTTGATTAAATTTAGGTAGAGTTTACATTTGTAAGTACTCTACTTTCTAAGCATTATTGTTGATTAAATTCCAACATGGTTTGCATTTATATGGTTTCTTTTGAAGTGAAATCGTTGATTCCCTGATTTGCCTAGATATTTTCTGCTCGGAATTGCCATAGGACTTGTAACCTTTGTTTAGAGGCAAAAAAAATGACTTTTGGTAAAAGATATTTTGTGGTGGGAGAAATTCTGACGAAACAGTTAGTATTTGGACTCTTGAGAATGTTCTTCTTGACAATGACTAATTCATGGATCTTTATATCCATCACAGCACAAAATAACTAGAACAGAGACTGATTTAACTTTAATTAAATTATCTGGTGGCGATCAAGATATAGTAAGATTTAGCACTTAGCTGGACTGCTGATTGTTATAATTAATACAATAACGAGGAAATACTTTATCGATACATTTGATAAAGTGAAATTTCATAGAAAGACCTCCTAAGAGAAAAAGCTGGATAAGTAACCTTAAGCTGCTTATCTAACTAAGATTCTGCTCTAAACTCTCCTATATTTACAATTTTGTTTGATGCAACTCCTCGAAAACATAATCACTTCTCCAAGAGCTTGTCCGAGGAACATGCAACAGCAACACCAACGGTCAAATTTCACGACCACATGAAAAATTGGATGATTTGTAAATTTATCCAGTACTGCTGCAAAGTAAGGGTGCTTCTTGCTCTTCTATGTTGTCCTGATCTGAGTTCTGGCTTGACCAATTTTCCGGTTTAAGCAAACAAGCGTAGACGAAAGACAGAACCTGCACATATAACTCGTTTTGAGAAATAATGTAATCAAAACTCTATTACTGGATGACAAACTGGGGCATCATAAGAGTTTTTTTTTTCTCACCATGCACACAGAGGCACATACAATGCTGAAGCCCTTGCAGTTGAAGGGGGCATTATCTGATAGGAACCAAGCTGAGGAAATACATGTATCAAAAATAGCACAGTCGATTTAGAAATTATGTGGTTTCAATATGCCAAATGAAGATAAAAGCAGGTAACTCACCGGTCAATGGACTCATGGCAAGGGGCGATAAAAAACTGGCTATTGCTTGTATACCAGCTATGAATCCTTGCGCCTTCCCCTGCAGGTAAAATAAAAATCGGTGTCACTTGTAATGAGTTCAAAAAGGTAAGACCTTCATGACGAAATGCATAGCACAGTTTCTTGCATAAAGCCCAGATAATATGAAACTACTATCAAGGAAAAAGCATATATACTTGGCATGGGACAATACCGTCACACTTCATGTGTTTAGATGTACTTTCTTTCTAAACATTGCATGAGTGCCACAAGAGGAACACCGATTCATGAAAATCAGATTCTATAGAATGCTTAGACAGAGATCCAGTATGAAGATAGTTTGATGATGTCTTGGTTCATATTTCCTAACTAACCATTTCCATCAATTCCAGTCTGGATAACTGGCTTAATTGGTTACACCAGGCAGTTTTAATCCTCTCTATGACTTCATTTAGTCCCTGAACGTCAAATTTCGGTAGTCTCATCCTCTAACAATTGTTACTCTGCAAGGGCTTTCATAGATGTTTCTCATTTTGAATAAGACGCCTAACACTTAGTGTTTTTGTCAACATACTAATTTGTTCCACGTCACAAAAGGTCATTGTCAAGAATCTGCTCACACAAGCTGCAGTGAAGGGAAAATGACCTCCAATGCACAGTATTCTCAAGTGAGAAAAAGTCCAACAAGATCAGATGAATTCACGAGCACTTCATCATGTAACATCAATGATATAGCATCAGTCACAAGATAGCTAACAGCCTATCACCTGTGTGTATGTTGTTTTTGTAAAGAGTAACAAAGAACGATGACTTAAGGAGGATGAAGGCCAAGTTCTTCATAGAAAAGTGCTGGGCTAGTAGATTATTTACCCCAAAATTTATTTTAATATCTCTCAGCACACTTCTGAAAGAAGCTATACAAAAAAAATGTATGAACCATTCTGGCACATATAAATATGCATTTTAGTTCACAAGACAAACTCAAGTTATGCATAGATAAGCATAAGCCAATGTCACTGTTGTCAACACAGATAATTTGGCTCTGAAATGTGAACATTCTGGCAATCCATAAATACCTATAAATTTGATGCCAGAAAAATGTTTCCAATGTCAATCATAGCAAACTTATGCAAGTTTAACTTTGACCATGCCTGTGGTAAAAAAAAAACTCATTTACTTATGGTAACACATGCAGATCCAAATCTTCAGTTTATATTATCAGAGGGATCAAAGTCAGCATCCGGGGCTTTTCAGAGTTTGGCAGTAACTACAATTCTCTGATGCATAGTGCATATAAACAAAAATAGATAATTAAATAATTATGCTAACCTGATCGGCTGATCTTGATGCTTGTGAAATGATAGCATAGGTCTTCACATTCATATGTTAAAGTCGATAAAAATCACCAGTATCAACGGTAACAAAAAGGACAACTCATCAGAATAACAGTCACTCTCTGATGGGAGAAAATGATGAGGATAGTTACTTACAGCAGGGTCAACAAGAGCATAAATAACTCCGAAAGAAGCACTCAAGTATGCCACCTGCAATATGCATAGCCACAGTTATTGTATTATGAAGCCTAGAGAAATACCAGAACTCATAATTTGGAGTTAGGTGGATAGAAAACTGGAGTTCCTCTACTCTCACTTAATCACCATAAAGGTGTAATCTTTATTTTCTCTTCGTAAATTATCTCTGGGATTTTAAAGACATCTACTTGATTTTCATGCTATCAACAACTCCTAAAACCAGGAGAACGAGAAGAGATTGAAGAGTTTCTTCAACAATAATCTCTTCTCCCAGAGAAATCAGCATTTTCAAAGTTGCTGAAGAACAACTAGTGTTGGAAGTGAGCCTCATTTTTATCTTTTATACTGTGAAGGAGGTTGAAAGTCTTGTTACTTTGTTTGTATGTGTAATAGTGTCCCATCCCCTCTGTCAAATAGTAATATCTTCATGAGAAATAATTTTTTTAATCTCTACTGACTGTGCTGCATAATAACACGCTAAATGTGTCTGTTGCTTCAATAGTCATGAGATTGTTCTTTTTCTCTGACAGACCTGAAGAACCATTCTGGGTAGATAGAGATACATACCCAAGATGCCCAAGCCAACCCATAGAGCAATGCCTGTGAAGCAAAAGGCAATTCCCATGATTATCCATCCACAATTATCTTTGACTGCAGGGAACTGTAGTTATCTGATGAATTACAACTTACATAAGCAATTGATGCTAGTAAGCCTATGCAGAGTACTACTTTTTCTCCAACCAGAGGATTTACAAGAGGGAGAACCAAAAGCTGCAAAATGAAGAACATAAATTAGACAAATGATTGATTAGGAGGTGATTTTTTGTGCCAAATAATCAGAAAAGCGTTGGTCAAACCACAAAATGGTAAATGCATGACGTGGGATGTGATTCTGCAAAAGAGGCAATTCCAATTGATGATAATTGAGACCAAAGAGAAATTTTGTAGGACCTTTAACAAGCATCTTAAATTTTTCTATGATTGTTACATGGCACAAATGCATTGTTAAAGGAATGCAGCATATGAATCTCTCTCTCTCTCTCTCTCCACCCTGCATGCGTGGGCAGGGATGTTTTCTACATTCCAGCTTCCAACCTTCATCTCAAACTCTCCATTCGCTCTTCCTTGGTGAAATGTATAAAGGCAATCGCTAGGTTCTCCAAAAGACAGGCTACAAGAGCAATCCTGTGCGTCCAAACTTCACCCAGTGAAAGCAAAATCACTTCTGATCATTTTCTGGCTATGTACGATGCCATTCATTCCTGATGTATCTGAACCTTCCTTGTACTTTCCTTTTTAACTTACTTCCATGCACTTAAATTATTACATACCATAATCATATTTTACTATTTACCCATAGCTTGAAGATGGAATAAAGAAAGAATAGAGACATAAAGATGCCTAGTGCTCAATCTGTATTAATTAATCATCAAATGAAAATATACACCTTGCAAAGAAAACATACACGGTCTACTGATGACAAACCTGTGAAACAATTGAACCTGCTTCCACCACTATTAGAATCTCCGAAAATTGATTCTTGGTAAAACCAAAAGCTGCCTCCAGATAGTACTGAAAAGTTAGTTTTGGAAGTGTTAGGCATATATATTGAATAAAAGCTACAGCTATGAGTATGAGAAACAGGAACACTGATGGACTGGACACCACTTATTCCATCACTTAAAGTCCTACTGGGGTCAGTGATCTTTCCTACAAATACAGAATTCCAGGATCTGCCCCCCACTTTAATTAGTCCATATCAATATGGTCTTTGCAGCACTATCAGAAATTATATCAAGAGATTTGGGGAGCAGGAGTACCATTTTGCAACCTCATATGAAGAAGACATATGAGATGACAAGCATTATAAAAATTATATCAATGTGACAATGTAAGGATTTCCACATATTTTTCTAATTTATGATGTCACACTTTCCACAAATTTAAATGTGCTGGCAACCCCTGCTTAATCGTCTTGAAACTCCTCCTCTTCACAGAAGATCAAATTCGCCTATAATCATGTTGTTGTACTTCTGAGGAACAGGCAGTAGAGGCAACAAAATTTCAGAGAAATATTAATATACCAGTAGTGGCTAAAGAAAAACAATACCAGTAATACATTGCTGATGCCAGTCATTCCCAGCTGGTAGAAGAAGGAAACAATGGAGATGCCTCTGAGCGTTTGACTGAAGAGTGACAAGGAATTCTTTAGGCAGATAAATACAGGATAAACAGGATCCTATCCTTATGAAGATGCACATGATGTAAAAGAATTGAACTCTTTCTGAGATGCTATTTACAAGACCATAAGAATAACCAAATATAAATACCTCCTTATAACTATTATTGCAGCATCTCTCATTGACCTGTACCGTTTGGACACACCCCTAAAAATCCTAGTTGACCATGTTGACTCTTCGTCCTGCCTTGGGGCATACACAACTGTCTCACGCAGAAACACATACATATATATCGGGGGACAGAGCAAGAGAGCTATTGTAACCTGTAAGGAGAAATTTCATTAGCATGAGGACCAGAAAATTGAAAGGATAGAGCTGCTATTAAAATTTCATTAAATGCTTACATCAAATATGTACTTCTCTGGGAGAAAACGTGCTAACAAGTTTCCCAGGACATGAGAAGCAGAAAGAAGACCTGTAATCCAGCTAAACGCAAAAGCCCTCTTACTGGATTCAACAACATCTGCCTACTAAGAGGAAAGGAACTTTTTCGTTATAGTCTGGAATTTATGACTCGCAAGTTATTCCGGTGCAGGAAAATGCTCACCGCATAAGCAACAGAAACACATAATATACTGCCCTGACTGAGAATGTTGGATATAGTTCTGAGCACATAATAGGCATATACAAATCCCCTCGACTGATTCCAGGCCAGCATAGCTGAAACAAGAGAACAAAGAAAAGAATGAACTCACTACTAATGAGAACTACATTGAAGCGAATTATAATAGAATTACCAGAGAACAAGCCTGCTTGATGTGATCACATACATAAGGGACAACCAAAGCATGGGCCTGGTTTAGTTTGTCTATAAGATTAAGAAGCTTTTCCTCTTTGTAGAACATGTATCTGCCATTTCTCTTGCAATAGTTTAAAAGGGATAAAGGGAAGCAAGTCAATCAGCAGTATAGACAAGAGAAGGCGTGATGGATGAATCATTTTATCACCTTTACAGGAACTTATGAAGAATAAAACAATATGAACATGAAAGAACTTATTAATTCCTGGGCTTGTTCCTAGTTTGAACATGCATCATGAATACTATAATCAATCCTGAGCAGCTCAACTTTGGCAACAACAGTAAATAAGAGAGAACCAATAATCAGAGTCTGTTCTGAAGTGCATTAGACTTGAACAAATCGGAAAGAACGGTAGAAAGTAATGCTTGAAAAACATGTCGTCAGATGCACAAACATACAATCATACACGTCCCTCACAAATTTTCAGAAGCCACTTTCAAGTGAGTCTCACCAAAGGGAAATACGGACGTTGCTATGATTGCAAGGAGCACCGGTTTTCGTCCATACTCGTCTGAAAGCTGACCGAGGATTGGGATTGAAAACATCTTGAAAACTCCAACGATCTAAAGTAGAAAAGAAAAGAAAATCATAAGTTATCTTTGCCTGGCAGTGTTCTCTAACTCATGAATTTAGTCCGTCAAAATGATCACCGTCCTGCTAAGCCTTTTCACAATGTGGCCCCAAATTGGATCTCACCTTGCCGAAGCATACTTTATATGTAACCGTATTTCCCAGTAGACATTCTAGGAAACTAGTGAATGTCCACCATGGCCATCATAAACATACTTAAAGAAGTTTCTGAGAGAAACACAGCATGACCCTCTTTCACTAGAATCTTTATCTGCAGCCGAAATATGTTGAGCGGCAATCTACTTAAACAGTTTATGGGCATTATTGGCAGATGACAAATGAGATCGATCCAACCAATTTGTCAGAAAACAAATCTCGAATTGAAGAGCACTGCCCAGTCAAAGGTGGAAAAGCTGCAGTTCAAGTAATCTGTTGCTTCATGCGCTGCTAACGAAATTTACTTTGAGCAGTACCAGGAATGTGCTGGAGGAACAGATAAATGAAAAGGTATATTATATGTACTAGAAAAATTATTTCTTATTGAATTGTTCTGTGCTAAAAACTTTAGATATTGAGCTGACATAGACAAGGACCGGTCCAAGCTTCAGTTGCATCAGGTAATGCAGAGACCGTGCAAGTCGTAGTTTATTTACACAGGAAAATTACAATATTACAGAACAAGAAAGCGGGAGGCAATTTTTTTTTTTTTAGGATAAGAAAAATATTATCCATAATAACATAGTCCTCGTAAACTTATCGACAGCCTAAAAAAAATTTGCAAAAAATGCATGGAGTGCTTCTTCTAATCCAGAACGGACAAAAAACAGAGATAAATAATGAAGTATAAAAGTTCTCGATTTAATAAATAAATGCATATCCAAATTGGTAGCTGACGTCACCTGACAACTTTCCCAAAAGGATATTTTCACCATGTCTGTCAGCAAAAACTAAAATGAGAGAGCAACAGAGAAAGAAAACAAGGAGCGAGCAATAATTACCGTCTGTTCGAGGCCGTTGAAGTAGATGACTTCGGAGCATGTGGTGTCGCCGGGGCACAGGGCGTCGATCAGGACGTCGACGAGCACCGACTCCGGCATCTCCTTGGCGACCCAGTGGACGCAGAGCGGGATCAGCAGGTGAACCAGTGGCCTCAGCTCCCTCAGTCCACCCCCGCCGTTCTTGAACAACATTCCCTCCCGAGTTCCTCGCCGCTGCCGCCGCCGTCGCTATCGTAATTGAATCCAATGATCTCTTTTCTTGCTCTCGGCGAATGTCGAGAGGGTGCTGTGCTTGTGCGATCTCGAGCGAATTCAAGAACGGAGCTTGTGTATGTGAATGTGCTCGTGAGAGAGAGAGAGAGAGAGAGAGAGAGAGACGATGGTTGATGTTTGGGATTGACTGGTTGTTGAATGCGAAAGGCCGTATGAAGAGAGCGAAAAAATCTTAGTTCCTGGAGTGGAGTTTCAGACATTGTTGCTTGATAGGAACCGCTCTGGAGAAACAGAAAACACGCACTGAGAGATTAATTCGTAAGAATGATTATGACCCACATAATATTATTAATTAATAGTCTGATGATTATTTAAATGTTATAAAAGAGATATTAACTATAAGAAGTTGCAACTCTCCTGAAAATTTACCATCCTTATAAGGAAATTACAGTTCTTATGAAAATGTTTAAAAATAGAATGTGCTTTGATGGAAAACATCTATTCATAACTTATATAAATAGAATTTGGTCCTCTCTTCATCCAAAAGAATGAATGTCCGATTATATCCTCCACCAGATAAAATACATTAAGAAAAGCTGGTCAAGGGGAAGAAATCGAATTTCTTCATCCTTTTGGTTGCTACAACAAATATTTTCAATAGCATTGCTATGGGTAAATGTATGTTTTCATCTCTATTATTATAAAAAAATCATGAAGATTGCATATCCCTACTTTTTGACTTTCCGCATTCTTTAATTGCATTATCACTAACATGATTCAGTGAGACTTCATATTTGAAGGATCACTGTGACATCATTCTTGAAGTCCTAAATTCATTACCCAACTCAATTTCAGCGGCTCCACTTTCCACCATGACTGTCGAGATGTTTAGTATATCATCCATCAAGCATCACGATGACCGGTGATTCTTTGCATGCATCGATCCCATACGAGTCATGGCATTTTAGCATATCTCCCAACTCCATCCTTCACAAAATTCAATTCAAGGACGTACGAAGACGTGGGGTGGCTTGCTAGGAACCATACGATTCATACCCTACCTGTGTCATTCGCTTATGTCTTTCTGGTTCGATCTTGTTGACCGGACGTTGTTTCTAGTTTGCCTGGTAGTTCACTATGCTGGGGTTGGGTGTCCTTTTGCACTTGATTTCATTGGTCCATGTTATCCTACCTTTTGTATATGAGGGAAAATTATCCAAAAAATTATAAACCTATTACACTTTTGCCAATTCAGTCATAAATCTTTTAACTTTGTCAATTGATTCATAAACATTTTCACTCCTTATTAATTCAGTCTATCCAGCCAATTTTTGCCGGAAAATGCTGACGTGGACGCCGATGGTGCTGACTGCCGGTGCTGACGTGGATAATTTTTAATAATATTTTAATATTTTTTGAATTTTTTTCCCCTTTTTTCTTTTCTTTTATTTTTGGTTTTCTTGGCCTTTTCCAGTGGCCGGCCATAGCCAGCCAACTGGCCTCGCCCGCCACAGGCAAGGTCTAGCTGAGCGAGGAGGAGCCCCGGCGAGGGGAGACCTCGCCTGCTCCCCTCGCCGGGGCTCCTCCTCCTGGCGATGACGATGCCGGGCGAGGCCGCCTTGGCTTGGGCGAGGGCCAGCCTCGCCAGATCTGGCGAGGGGAGCCCTCGCCCCTGGCTGGGTGACGACGATGATTTTGCATTGACAAGGAGGGCAACGACGCCAATCACAAATGATGAGGAGAAGAAGAAGACGACGGCGAGAACCGCATTGAGGTGCGAACACAAGACCACCCTATGAGATCCGGCGAGGACGGACTCGGATTGGGGGCATCTACCGCAAATCCACGCCAGCTTAGCGGCGAATTGCGCCAAATTCTACGCGATGAGGTCGCAAAGCTCAATCAACGCCTCCATTTCTCCCCCCACCAACCGAAGAACAATGCCCCCACCCTCCCCTCAGCGCGGCTCGGCTCGACTTGGCTCGGCTTGAAGAAGAAGAAGCCTCGGACCTAGAGGCCTGACAATGCTGCTATGGTGAGAAGCAGTGGCGAGGCCCCCGATCAGGTCATCGGAAGCAAGCCGGGGGGGGGAATTGGACGCGCAATGCGATCGCACGGTGCGACGTGAGCACGCCAACGGCGGAGGACGGCGGAGGTGAGGTGGCGAGGGGGGTTCCGCAAAGGCGAACGAAGGTGGGCGTTAATGGCGATCGGGAGTGAAAGTTTCGATGGTTTCGATTCTCCTATGGGGAAATATCACAAATGGTCCATGTACTTTTACTTAATGTGCAATCTCGTCATTGAGTTTTCGATTTGCTCAATTTAGTCCCTAAACTATCGATAAATGTTCGATTTAGTCCTTAACTATTTGAAAATTGACCAATTTCGTCCTTCCATTAGTTAAAGTTAATGGAATTGGGCATTTTGGTCTTTTTCCTTTCCTTTTTTTTTCTTCTTCTTCTTTCTTCCCTCTGCCGGCCATGGCGGAGGAAAGCCGGCGTCCAGCGAGGGTTGCCCTTGCCTAGGCTGGCTAGGGCTGCCCTCACCTGCATTGGGCGAGGGCCGCCCTTGCCGACGTTAGGCAAGGGGTGCCCTCGCCCAACGCAGGTGAGGACAGCCCTCGTCGGACGCAAGTGAGGGCGGCCCTCGTCGGCGTTGAGCGAGGGCCTCCCTCCCAGATCTAGCGATAGGTGCCCTTGCTCAACCTAGCCGAGGGCCTCCCTCGCTCAACGCTAGCAAGGGCAGCCCTAGCCAGCCCATGGTCGCCCTTCCCTTTGCCATGACCGATAGAGGGGAAAAAAAGAAGAAGAAGAAAAAACAGTCATCACTTAACGGTTTGAACGGAAGGATTAGATCGACATCTATCGATAGTTCGGGAACCAAATTGAGCAAATCGAAAGTTGAAGGACGAGATTACACATTAAGTAAAAGTCCATGGACCATTTGTGATATTTTCCATTCTCCTATCGCACAATAGCCCCCCCCCCCAAAAAAGGGAAAAAACATAAAAATATAATAAAAATTCAAAAAATTCAAAAAATATTTAAATATTATTAAAAATTGTTCATGTCAACGCCGGTAGTCCTTTGTGGCACCGCCACGTCAGCATTTTCCAGTCAAAATTGGCCAGATGGATTGAATCGACAAAAAGTGAAAAGGTTTATGACTCAATTGGCAAATTTAAAAGGTTTAGAACTGAATTGGCAAAAGTGCAATAAATTTAGGACTTTTTGGACAATTTTTCCATTTTCTGATTGATAATGTCTGTGCTACACGATCAAGGACCTAGGATGAGAGAGTGTGCGTGATTAAGGTAGATGGGTCCGAAAGCGAGATAATATCTTGAGTTAGATACTGCAAATTCTTCTTTCCGTGCCGTCCCGAGCTAACTTCTCTTCTTCTTTTCTGTATTTCCAAGGAGTGTGTCCGCACGCACTGCGCGGGTGCTCCGGGTGTGCGGGGGCAGGCGGCTGTGTGCCGGGTGTGTGTGGAGAGTGTATTGTGCAGCTGCGGTTGAGCTAGATAAACAATGGTTGACTTCATTAAACCTCCATGCAAGCTGCACTACAAGCACAGATTTTTATATTTGGATCACCTTGGCGTTCAGAGAAATGTGAATCGGCTGTAAACTGATGTCTCGATTATGAAGTGAGTTTCGATGGCAAGGGATGACTTTTAAAAAAACTTGCTAGAACTGATTTCATGAATTTTACTTTTTGTGTTAAGAAGTTACTCAACACTCGCGAACGTTACTGGAGCAGCAGTGGGTTTATAGTTTTGCTTATAGAATAAGAGAAGTTACTGGCCAATTATGGAATTCTAGAATACACCTTGAAAAGTCAGTAAACGTTGACAAAATTATAAGTATTGACAAGATAGAACTTACTTTTTTCATAGAAAAAGAGCTACTTAATGATGTGGAAAAATTACTAGAGCAGTAAATGAGCGGTCTGTCCTTCACACGGTCACAAATTCGATGTACACTGTGAGTGAACATTTAAACAACTTGTGTTATGTTACATAGTTACTACATATTTTGTGTGGAGAAACTTTTTAATTACTAACATCTTAGTGAGTTGCAATGATAATTCACCAACCTCGAACCCTCTAGTCATAAGTGGTACGAAATAGTTATAACTCAAATCGAATATTCTGTAACAAATATTAGACTCTTTTAACGGGTATAGGGTTTGGATTTTAGATGTAAAATAATATATGGACTAGTTTTTTCATTCAGAACACATGCACATAAGCGCCACATGTCCATGGCAAGTGCTTGATCGATAATCACTATCGAGTTTTTTTATGAAAATTTAAAGAAATGACTGAGGGTAAATTGGAGAAAACTTCATCAAGTTTTGAACTCCCGAACTCCTATGACTGGAAATTGTAAAATTATTCTATAGCTCTTTGGATCAAATCCTGCCTTTTTCAAAGCAGCTCCCCAGCTACTTTCGCTAAAGTTGAAAACTACTTTGTAAAGTTTCACAAACTCACGGTTAAACAATCACCAGAACATAGTACAAGACTTAACTGATATAAGTGTAACCAACCAATCATACTTGATATGCATTCCAATCAATTTTGCATTTGAATTTTGGAAAAAAAAAAATAGAACAGGCTCTCCTATATAATCACTAAAATGGAAAGTTATGGTACATATGCTAGCCACTATAAAGAACTTTGACCGTTGGGTTTTCACCGGGGGGATTTATGGTGATAACCCTAAAAAACTGCTATTTTCTTACTGGTTAGGCTACTTTCAAACCTTAAGAGTCCTCCCATCTAGTGAAAATATAGAAGTTCACTAGATAACTGTGCATGTACATTTCCTTTGTCAGTGGTCGCCTCTCAAGTGAACCAGCAGAAAATAGGACTTCTTCATTTGCTTCTTGAAGAGGACCGCCGATTCCTTCATTTCCCTTCTATCAAACTGCCAAGTTGTCAGACCAAAATTACCAAGTTGAGGAATGCATACCTATGGAATGACATCCCCAGCATTATGCTCCGCAACGATCTCTCTGGCTTTTAGTGCGTGTGGGCATGTGTGGGCTGATCTTGTTATCTGCTTTGCTCACGTAGATAAAGCAAGTTCACCGGATAATAGTATGAACTCTGCGCGCATCTTTCATAAGTTACTGAGCCCAAGAAAATGAGCGCGCAAAAAGAATCCAGTTATCTATGTAGTTGCAGAAATAGAAATGCTGGAAAGCACACTCGATGCAAACACCAAACTGTGACCTTTTCCAACGCAGCGAACCCAGAAAACATGGATTGAATCAGATAAGGCATGTCCTCGCTGCTAATTTTGGCGTAGATATCTCAAAGAGTAACAAAATTCCTGCTCCGAAATTCCAACCCACCCATCCGCAATTCTCTGAGAAATAAATTTCCACTTTTTCGGATATGTATACAGATACCTGGGCACCCCCCTCCTCAACCTCTCTTTTTGCAATTTAGGCACATAGAGGGCCCCAAGGGATTAAAGAAATAATTCAGACAGATATTTGTAGACTTACTAATAGTCAATAGTCAGCTTGCTGTCTACATGCGAAAAGCTTTGATAAAAGGCCTTGAAATGCTGGTAGGCGATGTCAATGTCTTCCTTCCCACATTCTTCTCTCACGCTGCAAATGTAAAAAACAGACAGACATAATCATGTTTCACACTTTTAAACGTTCACCGAGAAGAAAAAGATCTGTCATGAACAAACAGCAACCCACCCGGGAAAGAGAAAAATAAAAGAGAGTTATAATTATGTGTCTCTGCTGGAAGGTAAAGATAAATCAACAGATCACACAGATCCCTGTTGTTCCTATGTTGAAGACGGCCCATCAAAGGAGCTCTTGAGCATAATTTGCATAGACTTATGCATGAAAAGACGCCAGACTCACAGACATAAACGGAGCAGGGTTTAATCATTGAGAGATTCACATGAAGAATTGGAAAAATATTCTTTTGGCATAGAGATATAGCCATAAAAAAAATACTAGTTATGTTTTTCTTTTTTCCTCTTAAACTAAGCACGGTGATTTATAACTTACTTGACTATTGACAGTGCTACGGTTCCTAAACCTTCACTCAATACTATAAAGTACTATACTTTTTTGAAGAAATGCAATCAAGTCATAGGGGCTATATCTTCTCAACATATTTTTTACGTGCCAACCTCCGAGTCCACCACGTAGGCAATCTCCAGAGATGGGGCTTGATTCTTCTTGTGAGAATTTCTCAAATATTTTTTGGAAAACGAAAACCCAAAGTTATCATTAAAATAAAAAAAAAAAATCTGATGCTAAATACTAACATGTAAACGTTCTTGAACAAACTCAAGTTTCTTAAAGTAAGAGTTGAGAGCAACTAGCTTCAATTTGTGGTATGTTGCTTTACATCATTGGAAATGCGCTTATAGAATCATACACTTTGAAGTTTCTACTACTTCTAAAAGGCTTCAATAGATACATCTTCATTGAGCAAAGCACTTCCAAAATCGTTCAACAGAAGCGACCTTACTTAAGTCAGTCCTAGAGTCTTCCTATAAGTAAAAAGCCATGTTGCTTAGAAGAAGTTCCAGACTATTATTGTTTCGTTTCTATTTGAAATGGAATATTGTGTTTCCTAGTCTTTAAGATATGAGATTTTCTTAGGTTTCTTATTTGAGAGTTCCCATTTCGAATAGGGTCTGGTGGAGTCTATATATATGGTCTTCCTTTGGCTTATGATGTATCTATTTGATGAGTGACTAAAGTTTCAGCATACAGACTTGTGCGATGCAATTCTCCCCTAGGTGTTATGCTTAGGCGTTTTGGATGTGAAGCCTAAAATTTTTTCCTAACCTTTCTTCAACATCTGCCACACTCTGATCAATTTCCGTATCATCCACTTATCAGTCAGCTTAAACCCCACGATTACTGTTCACTGGTAGTGTTCACAGCCCCTCTCCAATTCCCAAAACGCAGTACATCCAGATCTGATTCACCCAATCAGATTGTCCCACATCACTTGGAAGGGAACAGAAGCATGTGGAGCTAACTGTTCCATATTCAAATTCCTTAGAAGGTGGAGAACTTTCAGTACTAAGCATATCAGTGTAAGCATTTACGGGTTTACACACAATTATAGACAGTAAAATCTTTTTTTCTTTGCTCTTCTGGTATGCCAAGTTTCATATTGTCCGTGTATTGGGAATCTTAAACTCAATCATGCACGCTGCAGTTTAACACCACAACAATTGCATTTTCCTGAAAATACAAACTAGAGAGAACCATTAAGTGATGTACTTTAATATACTATGATGCTAAGCAGCTAACGTCTATTTCAAGTTGGTCACACTCTTTACAACAGAGGGAAACGAACATAAGATGAACTTCTTGAAACAATAATGATGGCATTATGCCTGAAGCTGCTAGTAAAGTTTAGTGGGCAGCAAGCAGCTGTTAGGTTTCAGAAAAGTTTTTCTCTTTTCATCTTTAGTAGCCAGCGAGCTGTGAGCAGCTGTTAGGTTTAACGAAAGCTGTTAGGTTCTCAAAAATGGCTTTCAATTTTTCGATAACCAGAAAACATAGTTACCCATCAAAATTCTGCTTTCCTTGAAAATGAAGAATGTGAAATTCAAAACAAAGATTGATAGGAATCCTGCTCCAATATCATCACAGAGTGAGCTCTACAAAGGCCAAAACTTTTAAACTTGACAAAGTTTAATTCCCTTCAGTCAATTGGATTGTATAATTAACCGCATGTCAATACTTCAACATTATAGAACACACTATGAGGAGTGTATCCTGGAAAAAAGGTAAATGCATGCAAGCATCACATGACAAGTTTTCATTTAAGTAACTTAAGTCATCCTATGTAATCTGTAAAGCTAAGAGCAGACTTCACCCATACTACTAAATACCACAAACAAATGAGGTCAAGCAACGGAATAGTAGAAAAAAAAAAATGGGCCATCCGCTCTAACAGATTCAACAAAACTCAAACTCAAACAGACCAAACAAGAATATCTTTTGAGTTGTTGAGCTTCAGAACTACTGTCATAATATTATGCGAGGAAGCAAAACGTACCGGTCAAGGTGTATGGCTAAAGTGGGTATGCGTAAAAGAGGTCTTTGTACAGAAAGGAACCATCACTATCTCTCTTAATGACCCTTCCTCCAACACTCAGATCTCTATCAAACCGAGTATGCCATAAATCACCTCCATAAGTCTACACATTGACCATGACATAATTAAACTTAGTTGATGCAGATTTTGGCTTTAATTTTAAGCACGGGCTGTCTGCCTGAGCAGCACTAACATGAAAACCACTGCCAACATCATATCTGCAAACTAAAACCAAAAGGCCATAGTTAATTAAAAACAATTAAATGGAATATTTGCTGCCTATAATTACCCAAAAAGGAGCCAACTGCTTTCCCAGATATAGAAGGAAAAAAAAAATACTTAAAGATTTGTAAATCTGATTCCTAACGAAGAAAATATCAATAGGAGAAAGCACATGACAATCTTGTTTCAACATGGATTGAAGCTTTAAAAAGAACTAGTTACGATTATAGCTTTAGTTTCGGTACTGAGTCTGCTGCCTAGCACTATTTCCTAAGACATTAACCAGGCAACATGTCCTTTACTGGCACTTCACAGAACCAACATCAAGTATATAAGATTATTGCAAGCCGGAATCTACACCAGCCCTTTCACTCTTCCAAAGATGTGCTACTTAAATCAACAAGTTATTGACCTTTCTTCTACAGCCAAAGTGATTAAAGAAGACATATTCCATGTAAAGAAGTAGTTTCCTCCAGGCCTTAGGTTCCATTCATCATTTTCATTCAGGAAATAAAATTCAGTATCAATTAATTGTCTTTTTGCTTCAGCTGGAAACACAAAGGTGAAAAGCATCATCGGAATAATATCTAAAGCACAATTTACTTGTATGAGCTGGGTATGTCCATAAAAAACAAGACTATAGCCTCGATACTGGTCATGTCCCATCAAGACCAATCTCACCAGAAATATCAATGTAATCTTACATGACTACCCCTGCGCATGGAGCCTCAGTGCATTCATACTACAGAATGTGGTGATTACATTTTAAACTCTGCTACATCACATGTTCCACTTACCCTAGGGAAGGGAATTGTGGCAGTTTATCTAAAATAGATTGCACATGAAGGGCCTATCAATTATTCAGAGCTACCTTTCACAACACGGAGAGCAAGTTATCAGAAAGTTTAAAACTCCTATCCCCCTGAAAAGCTCATTATTTAGGTAACTAGGATGAGATGAACCTCTATTAGATACAATTGGACCATCATGCTTATGGCATAAAAACAAATTCTTGGAAAGCATTCAAATATCCATGAAATTACAATCAGAGTAATAAACAATGCAAGTTACTCTCTACCGTTTGGTCTGGTCCTCACAACAGGATTAACTTAGCGAAAGAATATCAAAGTAGCTAATTTCACTTAACAATACCATGGCCAATAATAATACAAATTCTACTGCTAGTACAGGACTATATCACAAAACAAGAATGCTAATGAGAAAGCTTTCCTCCACTGGTTTGGCTAGTTACTTTTATTCCATCATATAGTTAGTATGGCATCCTCTATGAGATCCAAATAACCGATGTTTATTCACAGTGGCTATAGTTGAATTATTTTACAATTTCTCAGATGGTGAATTTTCACTTTTAATGCAAGAATTCTCCAAAAACTCTGGGAAAATTATTTAACTTCTGTTTGACACTGTTTACCCAGTAATAGATGATGTTGTTCTGGCACTAGAATTGTTAGAACAGTGATTGAACAATCGTGAATGAAAGAAAGAAGCCATTGCAGCTTGTGTTAAATCTGCATTTGCAATGTACTCCTACTCTTCAGGTCGTGTGTTAAACCTTGACACCTTGAACTTTTTACTAAGAAAGCATACCACAATACCTAATGCACACCAGATTTCTAAGACCAGCTGCTACTTGCCCGAAGCAAGGGTTTGACCTTGATCAATTGACTTCATGGCGAGCATGTGTAGCCTTGTCACTGTACTGTCCATATAATGAGCATACGGGACGAAGGACTTCCATTCATGTGCCCGGATACTGAATATGGAGGGCTTCAGACAGTTTTTCCTGGTCTTTAAAATAGAAACGCATACATGCTGAGCTTGAAGTGGAGACTAGCAAATAAGCAGAAGCCCAGATATCAGCTATTAATTAGGAATCACAGCATCCGATTTACAACTACCCGAGAAGATATACATAAAAAAAAAAACAAAAACAAAAACAAAATCTGCTTAAAGCTTATACGAAAACCTTATATATACGCGTGCTTAAACAACAACTAAGCACCGATTGGAGGAGCTCCTACAGGAGAAAGCAACTGTAATGAAAAGCATTGAAGCTTTCGAACTCTTTCCCAAGCTCTCTACAAAACTAGAGAGGATCTTTTGAACATCACGAAAGCCAGACATAGTACAAGCTAAGCACATTTGGAACAAACACTGACAAACTAAACATCATAATCAAGCTCAACTACCTTAAACCAAAGCGCAAGACCACACAAACTACAGAATTTGAAGTACCTGCGACATGAAACTGAGTCCAGGCTTCATTAAGATAATCCAAGAGATCTCCAACAATCGAACTGCTCGACGCAGCCTGACGAAGAAGCGCTCTGATTGCAAGCAAAGGCGTCGGACAGGACAAGCATAGAATCACCCACATGGGTGGGGACCATGGCAAGGACCATTGACTTATGGAAAGCGTGCGAAATGAAGAATAAAATAATTATTACTTTATTGAAAAAAATAAAAAGCATGACTTAAATATTAAAAAAAAAAACAAGTGAAAATTTGTATATAATTTTAGAAGTATGGATATTCTATCGAATGTTTTGTCTTTAAACAAAGCTGAATTCGAGGCATGGGTACATGGATTTGAATATAATTTTATTTGCATGTGTTCTGAAATGTTCAAGATATGAGGAAAAAAAATTAAAAAGATCACTCCAAACTTTAAGAAAATTACAAGAACTGGAAATTCCAGAGATATGCAATTTTTTAAAAACCTCGGATCAAAAGCGTAAAGCAAAACGAAATCGTGGGATGACCTATTTTATTGTATTATCCCCTCTTGAAAATGAGATCCAGAATATACAAAATATTCGGGGAAGATTTCGTCCGATAAGCCTACGACGAGAGACAAAAGCCAGAAATTTGGGTTGAAAAGTGGGAGAATTCTCATCATGACAGCGCCGCAGGACCACCGGAAATAACATGGAAACTCGCGCGGATACCATTCCCATTTCAGAACCACAAATTTGCCCAAAGAGAGAGAAAACTATGATGATATGATTACCGACGAACATTACCCAATTTAGAACCATATGATTTAGGCAAAAAAAGGAAAAAGAAAGAAAGAACATCGATCCAATCGAATAATCTACCGTAGTAAAATTAAAACTCCCCCGACAACCTCCAAAAGGAATTATCCTTTTACATGGAATTGTCCTTTTAAATCTGTTTCCTAAATCTGTTTCCAAGAAAGGACATTCTATGACAAGTTCAACTCAAATCATAATTACGAGGTTCTCTTCCAACTCAAAGGAACATATGCACGGATTTCAAAGCAGAGATCCAAGCCAGAGAGAGATTAAATTCAAATTCAATACGCCCGGGGAACTCATGATGATTATATACGTAAAACCTGCTCCGCAATCATCTACATCGAAAAAAGAGGAAACTATTGTCATACATTACAAACCCAATATAATCTTCGCGATTAACTCAGATTATTATTCTTTCTGGTAAAATCCAAGCACAAAACGTTCCACAACCTATTAACATGAAGATTTGGTCACAACCAGTAAAATGATAGATCCATGCGAGACGCGAGAGCTTTCACTCTTTGCCACCAGCAGCTCGAAGAGAGCCGAGCTCACCAGGGGCTTCAGTGCCCACCACTTCCGCTGACCCATTCGTCGACGAATCAGACTTCCCGATCCATTCTTTGATCCGGAAGCACGGCGTTCTAATCAATCCCTACAACCAATTAATGTATAAAAACAATTTAATCTTACAAAAAATTGTTATTCCGACTTCAACCCGTTATGGGGTTCGGGGCGAAAGGGACGATCAACTAATAAATTTCAATTTTGCTGAGTGCGTAGTACCTTCGGCTTCAGGACCGCGGGGAGCCCGAGTTCCTCTTCATTCAGCGTGCCGTCTGAGTTGGGTCCGAAGATGCCCTCTGGGCCGGGAATGTGAGGAATCGGGAGATCCTCGTCCTCAAAACTGAGACCCATCTCCGAACTCTCGTTCTTGCTCACGATCTCGCCACTTCCGATGTCCCCAAGCGCACGCAAGTCCAACATTCCGATATATTCAGGCTCGCGGGAGTCCGACTCCATCAATCTGTACACAGATAACAACGGAAACCTAACTATTAAGAACAAAAGCATCATTACCAACATATGAACTGACAAGTTTGAGCTAATTCAAGCCAGTTGAAAGAGTTACCTCACAACTTTCTCAGCATATGTGTCGATGCCTCCATCTCCGCACATCTCGAACTCGTCAGGCTCAGGTGAGGCTGACTCCATCAATCTGCACACAGATAACAACGGAAACCCAACCATTAAGAGCAAAAGCATCATTACCAACATATGAACTGACAAGTTTGAGCTAATTCAAGCCAGTTGATAAGAGTTACCTCACAACTTCTTCAGCATATGAATTGATGTCTCCATCTCTGCACATCTCTAACTCGTCAGGGGAAGCGCTTGCCTCCAGGCAAAAAGCACCCGGAGCTTTGCCTCTTCCACCTACACGTCACCGGCACCAAAATGAGCGACGGAAAGGGGGCACAAGATACATTTATGTAGTCAAATTGTGCAATGAAAACACTCACCACGCCATGTTCCTAAGGGACCATATATGCAATCAAACCTCCCAATTCGGCATTCAAATTGGTGTTCCTGGCGCAACTTCACGTCAAGATTTTCTAAGTCATGTTGGGCCTGAAGGCAAACAAAAATTAATCTCATTCAATTGCATAACATCGAGAAAGCAGAGCGTCAGAGCACACAACAAGAAAAAGAAAACATACCTCATTGTGCCAGGTATCGATGCCCAAGTTCCTCCCCAGACAGATAAAATTAATGGAGGCATGAAGGTACCTGCACGGACCACAAATAGCCTGTGCTAGTGCGATTGCTCGATCTAAGAAAAGAAACTCATAAATCGTGTTGAATCAAGTTCCACAACACATCAAAGACAAGATAGGTCACCTCTGCACACGGCTGAACCCCGCTGCCCAGAGTATCCTGCTGCCGATTAAGGCATTGTTACGCATGATCTCCGAGGGGTTGGACTCACTGAAAGCCAGGCCTCGTGTAGAGGAGGCGAAGTTAATGACATAGTCGACTCCCCTTGTCACCCTCAAGCAGTCGTCCATGGCCGTCAGGTCGACCACGTGATATTCATCCCAAAACTCAGCCTCGGCCCTGTGCTCATTCTTTGTCCAATCGAAGGCGATAACAGTGTATCCCTTTCTCTTCAGAATCTTACAAATGGAGGAGCCCATGGGACCAGCCGCCCCAATGACAGAAATCATGAGTTTCTGAGACGGCAAAAGGAGCTCCTTCTCGGGGGCCTCACAGTTGTCCGTGCGGTCATTGGTTCCGTCCATGTTTCCCATTCTGCAGTTAGTAAGGAACGGTATTAGAAACTAAACCGCAGTCTAAAGCAGAAAGAAATGAGCATAACGTTCGATGAACACCTCCTGGACAGAGAAGAGAAGAAGAAGAAGAAGGTGGCGATAGTACTAAAATGGAGAACGTTTTCACCACAAAGAGGGAGAGACCTGTGTTTAAACTGGGAGGTCCATTAAATGCGAGCGGGCGACGTCCTTTTCTTTTTTTTTTTGGTCAGCCCTTTGAAAAGCATATTTATGTGGAAAATCCAGGTAGGTCTTTTCCATGTCGCCCAATCTTAGTCAGATCAGCCAAACGCAGGAAGAAAAGAGGACCACCGCCATCCCACAACCCTAAAAAGGAAAAAACAAAAAGAAAGCAATCGCCAGCGCCATAATCTGTCTCTCGGCTTTTCTTATCCCTGTTTTGCACCAAGATTTTTTATTTTTTTTGGTCCAAAGCACCAAGATTAACACCACCTGAAAATGCAGCAAAAAATTAATAAAATAGAATTAAATGCAGCAAAATAATGCCGTCGTGGTCGTAGTCCTATAAATTTTCTGTCATATAATTTGTGCGAATACCTTCCATTTTCTCTTTTCGTAATCCGCGTTTCATCATTACCCTGTATTTGAAAGCATTGCATCCACATTCGCTAGGATTTTTATGGTGGATGCACTCGGTTATTTTTACCAAACCAAAGCTTAATTGCATGAAAAGTCCATCTTTGAGAAGACGCAACTTCAATATTGACATGATCCAAATGCGCATCGCTTGGGGTCAAGCGACCCAACCCTCACCTCAAGCGAGGACATTTGTGAAATTATGAAATTGAGTGACGGCAAAGTTGAAAGAAGAAGAAATTATATTTGCATTTTGAGAAAGCTCAAAGCTTAAAGTACCCCCAGACCTTTACCTTGGCTTTTAGGAATGCAAATGCATCTCCGTGAAGCTCTCCAAAAATTTTACCAAATGGTATTTACATTTGCCCAAGAGCCTTTAAAGTCAAAAAGCCAAATTACTCCACCATGTACGATTTGTATTTCATATTTCGACAAATAAAACTTGGCTTTCTTGTTTTATATGCAGAAATCGGGTGTCATTAAATAGATAGTACGCATCACTTTGATGAAACAAAAGTGAATATTACTTTCCGCCCTTGTATTTTTTCATTCTCTAAATCAAATCGCTGTGCTTTCATTATAAATGATCAGATCTTTTCATTTTCAATATTTTTTTTGTCAAATTTCTCCAAGGCCAAATCCAACCCGACACGGCTAAGATTTTTTTAATATAGACGTTGAAGTGAGTATGGCTTTGGCTAAATGGTATCGGCAACGTATTCCAATCTTGTTCACGCAGTGGTGTCTATTTAGGGGCCCAGATCAGGGAATCAGATCAGAGACTAGAAAAGAAGTAGGTTCGAGGTTAAGAATGGAGGAGATAACGACGTGGCCCCACAAGAACTCCCCCAACCCCATGAGAATATGTACGAGGCGATGAAGAAATTATTACTTAGACCCTTTAGATAATGTTCTTTTGCTGCATGAATCGTAGCTTAGAAAAAGAGACGTCCACATATTTGTAAGAGAAAAGGGGGCATACTATGGCGAACTCGTGTAAATTACTGCTCATTAGTCAAAACATGTCCATAAGGAAAACACCTCCCACACGCCACGCCATAATTGTTTCCTTTTGTTTTGGTAAAGGTTTCCTTTTGTTTTGTTTGTCCTTCCTTATGGTGACTTTCAACTATCCCACCCCCCCCCCCCCCCCCCCCGGGGAAAAAAATTAAATGATTCAATTGGGGTGTCGTTTTTTTCGAATCAATTGCGGGAAGTCGGCTGTCACCGTGTGACGTTTTTTTTCCATTCAATTAGGAGATAAAAAGCTAAGTGAGAACCCCATTCGTACATTGAATTTTCAGAAATCCACGCACTTACGAGTTACGACTACCCATTATTGTTCATATTCGGGTATGCTTTGTATCCAAAGACGAAGTCGGCTATCACCGTGCCCCTTTTTTGGTGGTTTGCAACTTATGCCAGCTGTCCGCCATTTCTGTTGGTAAAGACTCCGGAATATTTTTTTGCTGCATTTTATTCTATTACTCTTTTTTTTTTTTTGGCTGCATTTTCAGGTGGTGTTAATTTCTCTCGGTGACAAGAATACGAACAAGAAATGCCTACGGACGGATTACGCGTTGTTAGATTTTTTTTTTTAAATTTTTTTGTGGGATCAGAAAACGCCGAATTTCATTACTAGAGAAAATTCCGCGGAAACAGTTCAAAAGGTCCCATAGGGCCGGAGGGATTAACAACCCAATTTTGAGATAAACTACACTTTAATCTGGGGTCAATTGCTCGAAAGGTGAAGTTATTTCTTGCTTTCCATATTAGCAACCTCCGAAGCAGCATGAGCGGGCTTCTATTTCTATTCGATTCGATGTTCCGAAATGCCTTACCCGTGGGGAACAAAGCTCTCATGTCAGATTGTTCATGGTATCGTTTGATCGTCGTTTAGGCCGGTGTGAAAGGGCTCTTGCCCCGCAGCTTCTGTCCTCAGTCTTTCATTTCATTCCTATTTTGGGAATTACTGAAGTAGAGAATCTTAGCTCTAATACTGAACTACGGGAATATGGCTTCTGAAACGGTCAAAAGGTAGGTTTTGGTAGGAGGAGTACAAAACGGGAAATGTCATCTATAGATAGGTAACTATTGAGAGAAATTGACTGAGCTGTGCTTAAAATCTGCTAACCAGTAACCATGCTTCAAATCCTGTCAGGCCTTGGGGTGATACATCTACTCTCAAGGCAGGATCTATCCATGTCTGCATCGCCCATGAGCACAGGTAGAAAAATGTGTTCCATTGATTCGGATCATCAATTGCAGAGAGGTTACAAGTGGGATTAGGTAAGACTTGCCTTTCATATAAGTTTTTCTTCGTAGCCAGAGCATTTGACAGCTATAGCATCTTGCTTTGAGATGAAAACAAAAATATTATGGATAATAAGGGATTGGATGGGGTGGGGATATTTAGTTTCGAGTTTGATCCCTAATTTACTGGGCCCCACTAAATTTGAGAGAGTTGACGGGCGCCACGCAACACAGTTCTAGAAAGAGATTTTTTGGGTTTTTTTTTTTTTTTTCTATTTTTAGGAAACTAAGCTTTTGATTTTGTAGTTTCCCACATATGTAATTTGTATACCCTTTTTTGAAGATAATTTGAGATGACTTTCCAAAGAAGCTTTAGAATCATTCTACCCAACCCCAAAGGTTTAGAGTCCGAAGGGCTTTGGGTGTTTAAACTTTCTAAAGTTTTTTCTCAAATTTACCCTAAATTGATACATGAGACACATCAATTCGACTCCATGACTAAGTATGTAGGGGACAAGGCTTTTGAATGAGCAATATGGAATTCAGTCCTTAGTAGTTCGTATGCATCAATTTCTCTTACTTAATTGGAAAAAATAAATCAGCAATGATAATCCTCTTACCATCTATTATTGAAGTTTGAAGAATTATCAATATGACGTAAATTTATTTCCATTATTAGAACTCCAATCATATAAACTTTATGTAATTCAACATGGATAAATTTCCTCTTCTAAATAGCTGTTTTTTTTTTTGGTCAAATAAATAGATGGCTAAAAGTGGAATCATTTGCTCAAAAAAAAAAAGTGGTGGAATCGCGGGAGTGATCCACCCGCACTATATTTAAGTAAGCCGGCAAGCCTTCTAAGCCTATGAAAGAGTAAAATGTCATGAAGATGACCAACTTTTTTAAAATTTCGTTTATTTTGTGGAACATAAATAATTTGAAAAATAATACCCTTAAAATGATCACTTGTATTACTTGAAATAATTTATCGATGAAAAAAATTTCATTCGATGGCAATTTATACTTAAATATTTTCATGAACAATAAAAATTTTTTTTTTTTTTGTAGACGATACAAGCAATCATTCTTAGGAAGATATTTTGTAAATTATTCATTAATACATTGAGCCTAAAAGTGACCTTGTATATCCATATAGATTCAATTAGATATAAGATTGTCATCATTGCTTCAATAAATTTAATCTTAATGGACTCGTGAATGCAGACATCATAATATCAATAGTTGGCCTTGATTCGACAGTTCTATTCGATTTCATATAAAAATAAGATCAAAGTAGTTCTATATGAAAATTTTTGCAGGGACTAGATTTATATTAGAACTTCACAAGAGGCGCATGGATTTAATGTCTAACTTCCATGCAGAACATGTGCATGTAAGCGCTACATCTCAATGGCAAATGCTCAATTGATAAATTTCATTGGGTTTTTAAATGAAATTTTCTAAAAATGACTTAAGGCAAGTTTGAGAAAACTTAAAGAAAGTTTTAAACTTTCAAGTTATAACTTTTCGTATTTGGTAAAATTAATTGGAAAGCTCTTCGCCTCAAATTCGACCGTTTCAAAGCCCAAATGTCGAAGCAGATACCCAGCTACTTTCAGCTGCAGTCAAACACTGCTTTGTAACGTTTCACGAACTGATACTTAAATTGTGGACAGAACACAGTACAAGAACTCCATTTGCGGCAAACCAAATAGGACTAAAAGTAAAACTGTTCAAAACTACAAAATTGAAAGTGTAATTTATTCGAGAGTTAATATCACGAAAAATATCAAACTAATATATAATAAATTTATCATAAATTAACTTTTTGATCACGAAAAATTCTCTTTTCAAGAAATTGAAGAAGCTACACAAGGGTTTTGTCAAGCCTGCTTAAACCCTCGGTCCTGCCTGGTGGGATCCTAGGCCAAGATCAAACCCTAGGCCGAGATCAAAATCAACCCCTCGGTCCTGCCTGGTGGGATCCTAGGCTGAGATCAAACCCTAGGCCGAGATCAAAATCAAGCCCTCGGTCCCGCCTCCTCAGTCTCGCTTGGTGGGACCCTAGGCCGAGATCAAAATCATTTGGGATAAGAAAAAGCTAAGGAAGAACCCCCCTTCCCCAATTGAATAATTTAATTTAGGGAGAAAAAGCTAAGGAAGAAACCCCCCCCCCCCAAATTGAATAATTTAATTGGGGGGAGAAAAGTCTAAGGAAGAATCACATGTCGTCCCGCTAAAAGTTTAGGGAGAACTACATGATACATTCAATTTCCAGAAATCCTTGCAGTTATGACCGCCCATTATTGTTCACATTAGGGTGTGCTTTGTATCCAATGACGAAGTGGGCTTTCACCGTGTCCTTTTTAGCATAACAAGAACAACCCCATAGAGCTTCCTTATTTGCGTTTTTTCCTTTCCTTCGGTTCCCTTTTCAATGGCAGATCTATTTTATAGTCTTATCAAATGAAAAGGACCCCATCGCGCCTCGGGACGTTCTTGGTACCTATGGTGGTTTGCAACTTGCTAGTTGTCCACCATTTTTTTTTTTGGTAAAGACTCGGGGATATTCCTTTGCTGCATTTTATTCTATTTCATTTTATGTTTTGTTTTGGCTCCATTTTCAGGTGGTGTTAATAATCTTCGTCCCAAAAATACGAACAAGAAATACCTAGAATCGGATTCTGTGTTGCTAGATGAAGACACAAAAATATAATAGGATAACGTTGGGGATAACCTTACAAGGCTGCTTTCGAATGATTCTACCCAACCCCAAAGCTTTACGGTCAAAGGGCTTTGGGTGTTTAAACTTTCTAAATTTTTCCTCAAACTTAACCTAAATCATTACATAAGACGCATCAATTTGACTCTTTAGATAAGTATGTTGCAAACAATGCTTTTGAACGGGCGATACGAAATCAGTCCTCGGTAGTTGGTATTCATCAATTTCTCCTACTTAATTAAAAGAAATAAATCAAGTTGGGCAGGGTCATCTAGATTATTTTTAAGCAATGATAGTCCTCTTACTATCTATTAATTAAGTCTAAAGGATTGTCAATATATGTAAATTTATTTCCATTATTAGAACTCGAATCATATGAACTATCTTTCATTCAAAATGGATAGATTTCCTCTTCTACTTAGGTGTTTAAAATAGTGGAATCGTGTGAGTGATCCACCCGTGCTACATTGAAGTATGTCAAAAAGCCTTATAAACCTCTGAAAAAGTAAAATGTCATGAAGATGATCGACCTTTTCTAAAACTTCGCTTGTTTTGCAAAAAATAAATGATTTTGATAAATGATCGCTTATATTACTTGAATAATTTGTTGGTAAAAAATATTTTCATTATGGATAACAATTTATATCAAATATTTTCATGAATAATGTAAATATTTTTGTTCGCTTATTTTGATAAACGATATAAATAATCATTTTTTAGGAATATAATTTATAAACTATTCATCTTTCGCGAAATACATAGAGCTTCAAAATAATCTTATATATCCATATGGATCTCAATTAGAAATAAGATTGTCATCATTGCTTCAATAAGTTTAATCTTAATGGGACTTCCGCTTTTTCTTTTTTGTCAATCTTACTATACTCTTACTCTAACTCTCACTTTTAAAATTTTACCTACCTCTAAACCCGTACCTCAAACTAAATTGTCATCACTCTAACCCGTCCTTAAGAATGAGGGATTCGAACCCTTCACCCTCCCTTTCGCATATAAGAAGGGCAATCACTAGGGCAATGGAACTTCCACTTCAATTGCATAGACTTATGTATGTAGACATAATATATTAATAGTCGACCTTAATTAGACAGTTCTACTCAATTTCATATAAAATTTAGTAATTTGATTATAAAATTTAATGAAAATTAATAAAATGTAAATTTATCATAAATTTATTAATTTAAGTATATCAATTTTGAGATAAATTTTTGATAATAAAAAAAACTAATTTTTGATAAATTAATTATATATGTATCCTTTGAACCTTTTGTGATATTAACCTTCTATTCTAACAATTCTAAATCCCTTTTGAGAACCTTTCCTCTTGCTCAATGGATTTGCAGGTTAATTTTATTAATGGGCCTATTTAGGTTTACTCAAGCCCTCACAACACGCACGCAGTGTGTTCATCTTTTTTTTTTTCCTAATTGAAAGCTATGCCATCGTTTAGAGAACATATTAGTTGTGTTCGGTCGTCGGGACATTTTTTGCTGGATTGGATTAATGTCGGATTGAATGAGGATAGGATAAGATTTCAAGTATCCCATCCAATATTTGTTGACATCTGGATATAAATACTATCCAAATGAGTATTTGATTTGCAGGATCAACATTAAAAATAAACCATTTAAGTCGTAAAATCCACTCATCTTTCTACAATCCCCCATCCATGTCGGACACCTCTCTTCCCGTCACTTTGAGGACGCCAACAAGGATGCCCTCTCGTTCTGTGATATCTCTTTCGCCGTCCTCGACCAATGCGACAAATTCTGCCCCACTCTACCTTTCGGTTTTGCTGCTTGAGATGCCCCCGAGTTAAGAGTTTTCCGCTGGACTGACCATCTCCACCGATACCTTCCTCTTCTGCGGCGAATCCATCTCCTTCAGTGAGCACAAATACTGCATCGAAGCCTCTTGATTAAATCCAGCATGCTTGAATAAAGCCAACAAGACCAAAACCAGGATTCATGGACCGAACATCCTCCACTGTGAATACACCATCCAAATAAGCAACTTGAAAATTTAGGAACATGGCAACTTTTCGCCATATCACAGCGTCGTCATGGACCAATTGACTAGGGAGATAGAAATTTACCTCGGTATACCGTAAGTAAACGTCAGCCTATGGCTTTGCGGCCACACTTCAAAGACAAGGCGACAATCGAATGGCTCCGGCCCCCGAGGCCATGTGCGTCGTCTTCTCCCTCTTCGTCGCTGCTACTTTGTTTGATCTTGTTCACCTTGAGATCTTCCCTGCTGCCTCTGTTAAATGAGGAGCTCCGTTGCACCAGCTGCTACCTTCGTCAGATCATCTTCTTTGCCGAAGAGGCATCAGGCTCTCATCGGGATCACAAATTCCCTGCCAAGATGGAGTTGAGTGACATAAGGAAGAGGCAGGGCCAGCGAGATCCAGCGCTACTTTTCCCGGAGGCCAAAGGCAGAAAGCAAGTTCTCGCTGGTGGGAAGAGCTATGGCCATTTTAGCGAGAGAAATCAGAACGGAGACATGATGGTGGGGCTGGGCAAAAGAGAGGGAGTGCAATCAGCCAGCATAGAAAGTCACGCATGATTTTTTTTTTTTTTAATGAGTTTTTTCCAAATTTCAAATATCATATCCGGGTCTATCCTACCTCCTAAGTAGGAATTTTTTATCCAAACTATATTTGAGCTATATCCGATCATATCTAGATTTCCCATCACTCCAAACACTGAATAGGATAGAAGTTATTTTATCTAGAATTTTATCCAGCCCACAAAATGCAATATGTATGAATCGATTGCATAAGTAATGCGACATAACCAACAATCATACTTGATACGCATCTCAATCATTGTTGCATTTGAATTTTGAAAAATAAAGGGTTCCCCCAAAATAGGACATATCACTAAAAGTGGAAGGTGAAAAATGTATGCTAGTCACTAAGAATTTTGACCGTTGTAATTCCCTAAGGGGGTTGTATGACGAACATGAAAAGTAAATTAAAAAATGAGAATGTCTTGATCCATTTGTTAACTATAGGATAACGTTTAGTCATCCGGATTTCTAATTAGGATAAGATAGAATATGAAATTCGGGAATTTCACTATATCCTATTTACCATTTGATGATTGCAGTAAAAAAATCGGATATATTCACGTCATATCATAAATATTGTTTGGTATAAATGTCATATTAGTATTAATGAACAAAAAAAAATTACAAATAGATATAGTGAAAATCTCTCATCATTTGCTTTTTTATTTTATTTTCCTCTCTTTTTTCAATGAAATTCTTTTTATTTCTTTATTCCCCTTACATCATTCCATAGTAAAAATTTTATTAGATAATAAACTAAACTACTATACTTAAATACTAAAATACTTAAAATATGTAATAAATATATTTTATATTATATATTGAATTTATATTATAAAATAAATTAAATTTGAATATATAAATAAAAATAGATTAAATTAAACTAACTAAATTTTTATTTTTTGTTATTTGAATTTCTTATATTAGAATTCAAATATTATTTATATTGAAATATAATTTTTAATTTTGTTAATTTAAAAAGTTTTGTTATTTGAAAAAATAAATTTCCTATTATAAATTTAAAAATCTTATCTACATTTATCCCACCATCCCACAATGTGATAATTTTATCCAATCTATATCCCTTTATATCTAACTTTATCCTACCTTTAGTATGCATTAAACGCATTAAATACCCCAATCTTGGTCATCAAACACGATAAACGAATGATAAATATCACAAATTTTATACTAGATACCTATGCATGTTCTTTTTCTTGGTTAAATGCAACATAAGAGAACTGCCATTTTTTTGTTCCACTATTTTCAAACCTTAGAATCCTCCCATCAAGGAAAAAATACAGAAGCCCACTAGATACCTATGCATGTTCTTTTTCTTGGTTAATTGTCACCTCTTGAGTCAATAAACAGAAAATAAGACTTGCTCCATGTGCTTGAGGAAGACAACCCATTTCCTCAATTTCCTTTCTACTAAATTGCCAAGTTGAGGAAACGGAAATCCGTTGAAACAATATATCTAGCTTTATGTTCCATAACGATCTCTCTAGCTTTGTGTATGCGGGTATGTGGGTTGATATCTTGTTATCTGCTTTGTTCATGTAGATAAAGCAAGTTCACCGAGTGATACGAGCTCTGGGAATCTTTCATGAGGAGTTACTGAGCCCAAGAAAATGAGTGCGTAAAAAGAATCCGAGTATGTAAGTAGTTGCAGAAGTAGAAATGCTGGAAATTACACTTAATGCAAACACCAAACTCTGACCTATACAGATGCAGTGAACCCAGAAAACATGGATTGAATGAAATAAGGAATTTCCTCCCCGCTCATCCCGGAGTAGATATCTTAAAGAGTAACAAAATTCCTGCTTCGAAATTCCAACCCGCCCATTCGGAATTCTCTGAGAAAGAAATTTCGACTTTTCTGGATATGTATCCACATTCCTGGGCACCCTCTCTCTCTCTCTCTCGCTGTGCAATTTAGGCACACAGAAGGCCCCATGGGATTAAAAAAATAATTCAGACAGATATTTGTAGACTTACTAATAGTCAATAGTCAGCTTACTGTCTACATGCGAAAAGCTTTGATAAAATGCCTTGAAATGCTGGTACGCGATGTCAATATCTTCCTTCCCACATACTTCTCTCACGCTGCAAATGTAACCAAAGAAAAGACATAATCATGACAACAGTTTTACACTTTCAACATTAACCAGAAAATTTTGACCAAAAAAAAAACAACATTAATCAGAAAAATAAAGCATCTGTCATGAACAAACAGCAACCCACCCCGGAAAGAGAAAGGAACAAAGTTGAAAATATGCATCTCTGCTGGACAGTGAAAATAATTCAACATATCACACAGACCCCTGGCGTCCCCATGTTGAATGGCCCATCAAAAGAGCTCTTGAGCATTATTTGCACAGATTTATGCATTTATAGATGCCAAACTCACAGACTTAAAATGAAGCAGGGCTAAATTATTGAGAGATTTACATGAAGATTGGAAAAGTATTCTTTTGCCATAGAGATATAGCTGTAAAAAAAATACTAAGTTACATTTTTCTTTACTCTTCTTAAACTAAGCACTGCGATTTGTGACTTACTTGCCTGTTGAACAACAAGCCACAGCAGATGTAATGAATACAGACCATGAGACCATCATATTTAATCACGCAACGTCAATTCAATACCTGTGCATGGAAAGTTGAGCAATGCCACAATCAACAGTGCGGATACCAACCCCTGATGCCAGTATTGGACCTATGGTGGATCCACATCCCATATCATTTCTAACTGCAAATTCCTACACCCAGAATATTCATGTCAAAATTTTTCTAGTAGGTCTCCTTAGAAAGCATGGCAAAACTAGAATTTCAGACAGAAATAATCTAGAAAAGAAATTGACAGGTCAAATTGGTAACTCTGTCCTAAACCTGCATAAATAATGATATCCCTATAGCATAGAGAGCTTGATTTCAAATGTTGGTAACAACACCATTATTCAATATAATTATTGAGTACACACTCATTTACATATGTGCGTGTCGCCGTGTTTGTGTGTGAGAGATTTATAAAGAGATGTCCAGCAAGAAATTTAGGTCAAACCATGGTCGTTTTTTTTATCAAAAAGACCAAAACACCCAGGCTATCAAAAAATCCTCAGAAATTCGTGGATAATGACTTTTAAAACAAAGGAAGATAAGCATGATATGTATAATACACTTATAAATTAATGCAGGACTTCAGCAAAGAAAACACAGATGTGAGATTGACAATTAATCCTAGGATATGCAGTAGAAAAGTGAAATGGAGAGAAAGTGTCAAAGTGGGCCAACACGACATCTGCATAGAAGTTGATGTGATAGTTAGGAAAACTAATGTTTTGATATTTCAAAAAGGTTGATCTCCTTGCTTCTCTTGCGGCCAAATCATCTTAAGAAGCATAAGGTTCTCCCTTTCTCCTTGTTCCACAGAAACGAAAAGTAGAACTAGGACAGAGTTAATTGCTGAAAGCTGTCTATCATAGACTATCAATACTAACATATAAGGAATAGTGACTCTTGGTTATGCAAATGGCCAGAATAACAAAGTATTTTTTTTATCAAAGACTGCCGGCTACATGTCAATATCTTTTGCTTCACCACAATTTGGAGATGACAACTAAATATCCCAAAGGTCTAATATGATAGAGAGTTTCTTGGTTGAACTAAATAGAAGCTTAAGTTTCAAGAGACATCTCTCAGTGTTAAAACTGAATCTACCTGTGTTGGCAAGTTATGGATTTTGCCCACTTCTTTGAAAAGAAAAGCGGTAATGCCACTGGTGGCATAACGCTGATTGGCATTGTGCTTAATTACTAGCCCCTTCTGCATCTCAGGTCGATGGTGTTCCTCATGCTTGTCCGTAAAATTTGGGTGAACTCCATGAGCCATGTCTGCCGAAACTGCATAATCCTAGATGTCAGCAGTTATGGAAGTACAAATCATATTAGTATGAAAATACAACATGATAAAATGACAAGCTTATTAGCTGTGTGTATCCAATTAGGAGATCAAAGGACCTCATGAAAGTGGCTTTAAGAAATATCAGAAGAAATGTACACGTGTTAAAAAGAAAAAAAGCTTGTTATTGTTTTCTGTTAACCCAAATTGAACCCTTTAGTATCCACAATATTATTAGAAAAGTGGGTAAAATTGAGCTTTGTGGTTGAGCCACTTCATCACAAATGTCCATTGCCTCTCGCTACCCTTTGCAATTATTGGAAGCCACCACCATATATATTTTTTCTTTTGCCATGCACTATCTATTACATTTATCACACACACACACACACACAAGGACAAGCTGGCCTCCAAGCTAATCTAAAGGACAAGGAAATCTCTTTAAATTCCATATCGGCATAAATTTGCATAACATATATGTAATTTGATATATAGTCAACAAGCACAAAATAAATAAATAGGACGATGCAACAGCAATCCCATCATGATAAAAGCAAAACATACCAAGAAATGATTTCCGTATGGCACGCTCGAAAGCATTCTCCCCTACATACTTATCAGCTAAGGAATCAATGATGCGTCTCATGGCCTGAAACATGGTTGGTGCACCAGCACCTTGAGAGGAATCTGATCCCACCTGATCAATAGAGTTAACAGCTTTACTACTACATTCAAAGTAGCACAGAAAGATCAATGCATAAAAGCTGATCCATCCACTACACTCTCCCTCCATAAGTGTATTTGGTGCTGCCGATGTGAATCAGAGGATGATGAAAAATTTTCTGAGCATAGTTACCAGACACTATAAATGGTTAACTATCATCTTATTAATTTTCTAGCTCATGTTTGATACAGGTCAGAGTGAAGACAAAACTACAGAAAATATCAAGACAATGAATTTGAATGTTCTCTTCCTTTACTATGGTGACAAATTTGAATATAAGTCCATTACACACAGCAATTACATATCCCCTTTTATCTGTAAGCATAGCATATTTATATGCATAAGCATAACTTTCTACTGATCCTGAGATGTTACATGTATTAACGGAAAGTCTCAGGCAGCAAAGCAGTCTAAACCTTCTTATTAATCAGAGGAAACTTGAACAGTACTCCTATAAAATATCATCAATGTGACTAAGAATGTCGAATGGCTAAATCAGCAAAGCAAAAAAACTATCTGAATTCTCAAACTCCTTTTTCAGATGCAGGAGCAGGTGGACACCCTTGCTTTTGTCTGCCTATATTCTTTCAGGTAAGAGGAGTGGGGAGTATAAAATGGAGACAAGAATATGCTAACTGAAGGATACAAATATGCCTGAGAACTTTACCTCTTCATTGTCAAATAAAGCAACCATCCGAACAGCATGCTCAGTTGATAAATCTGCGGGTAATCTACAAGAGTCAATTAGAGCTCTCAATGCACAATAGCTTGAAGCAAGATTATCCAATCTTCCTGAAAAGATGAACTCATTGTTTCCACCCCCAAGGCAGCTAGGTTGGGTATCGCAAAGATTCAACTCAATACTCATGATATCATCTGCACAGCATCCAAGTTCATCGGACAATATCTAGAAGAGGAAAATAAAATGTCAGATAGTTGACATAAGGATTTTTTAAGTATTCTCTCTCGGAACCAGAGATTTGGAGACAACACCAACAAGCAAGCAGGTGAAACTGATGATCATGTGTCAGAAATACCAACTGAAAAAGAAATACACCACAATAAACAAAGAGAAAAGGAAGAAGAGAAAAAAAAAAAAAAGCACATAGAGAAGACAGCGTGTTCCGGTAGAAAGTCATCCAAATTGAATATCGCTAATCTTCTGGAACAAATGGGAATAGATTTTCCCACCTAAACTTTGCATAGAACATATGAGGATACAATCTCAGTGACTCTTTTGCTTTGCCTCACCATAATTTAGGAACTAAAGAAGAGCAGAACAATTGCTTGTATGTGTACACTCGTTAGAATCTAATAAAGACAGTTACCTGCAAAAGCAGGGGATGATGAACAGGCTTTGAGGAAACTTTTGACTCTGCAGATGTTTCATCGGGTTTTATGGAAAGCAGTGGAATGAGGTGGGTTTCCAGGTTAGGCTTAAAACCATCCTTGTTTACTGTGCTAAACCATCAGAAGAAAAAGAATAACATCACAGCACACTGTCAGCGAGGATATGGATTTGTCACCAAGTGACCAGACAAAATATGTACCAGAAACCCAAAAAAGAAAAAGAAGAAAAAAGAACTGCAATATGTGTCAAGGACCCAAATGAAGACCAAAGCAGAGTCGCATAACAACAACAAGAAGGCCCTACAGATAATTGGGGCCTATACTCATTAATTATTCAAGGAAGCCAAACATACCGGTCAAGGTGAATGGCTAAAGTGGGTACTCGTAAAAGAGGTCTTTTAATTTTGACTAGTTTGTGCAGAAAGGAACCATTGCTATCTCTCACTATGACCCTTCCTGCAACACTCAGATCTCTGTCAAACCAAGTATGCCATAAACCACCACCATAAGTCTGCACATTGACCATGAGATAATTAGACTTGGTTGATGCAGATTTTGGCTTCAATTTTAAGCATGGGCTGTCTGTGTGAGCAGCAATAACTTGAAAACCACTGCCAACATCATATCTGCAAACTAAAACCAAAAAGGCATAGTTATCAAAAACAATGAAATGAAAATTGTGCTGCCAATAATGGCAACAAAGTGGCCAATTACTTTTGCTAATTCAGAAAAAAAAAATTATAGGTTGTAAATATGATTCCTAATGAAAAAATATCAACAGGAGAAAGCACATGAAAATCATACTTTGAGATGGGTTGAAGCTTCAAAAAGCACTTGTTACAATAATTACTTCAGTTTCAGTATTTAGTCTGCTGCTTACCACTATTTCCTAAGACATTAACCAGGCAATATGTCCTGATGACGTTTTACCAGCACTTCAGAGAACCAACATAGTATAGAAGTTTAATGCAAGTCTGCCTCTCCGCCAGCTGATTCCCTCGACCAATAATTCAATAATTAAATCAAGAATTTCTTTACTGACCTTTCTCCTACAGCAAAAGCAATTAAACAAGACATATTCCGGGTAAAGAAGTAGCGTCCTCCAGGCTTCAGGTTCCATTCATCATTTTCATTCAGCAAATGAAATCCAGCATCGATTAATTGTCTTTTTGCTTCGGCTGGAAACACAGAGGTAAAAAGCATCACTGGAATGTTATGCAACAGCACATTTAGTTGTACAAATTGGATATGTCAATAACAAACAAGACTATAGCCCCAAATTGGTTATGTACCATCAGGACCAATCTCACTAGAGGTTTCAATGAAATATTTCATAATTATCCCTGCGCATGGAGCCTTAGTGCAATCATACTACAGATTGTGGTGATTGCATGTTAAACTCTGCTGTATAACAAGTTCCACTAACCCAGCGGAAGGGACTTGTGACAGTTAATCTAACAGTGCTCGCACAGAAAGGACCTGTCTATTATTCACAACTACTTTTCTTTTTGAAATTCTTGCCTCAGAACAATTGCTTAACATTCACCACACAGAGAAAGTTGTCAGAAAGTCTAAAACTCCTTACCCTCTCAAAAGCTGATTATGTAAACAACTAGGACAAGATGAACCCACTAGATGCAATCGGACATCATGCTTATGGCATAGAACAAATCCTTGGAAAGCAGATCAAATATGCCCAATATCCAAATCAGAGTAAAAAAGAACAAACGCTACTCTCTACCATTTGGTCCTAACAAGAGGATTAAATTAAAGCATATCAAAGTAGATAATTTTTACTTAACAATTTCATGGCTACTAATAATACAACTACGACTGCTAGTACAGCAGCACAATATTACATAACAAGGATGATAATGAAAAAGCTTCCATCAAAGGGTTTGGCTACAAGATCCAAATAACCAATGTTTTTTCAGAGTATCTCAAAGTGGCTCTACTTGACAATATTTTAGTATGTTCATTCTTGAAAAAGTCCAAAGAAGGAAGTTAAAAAATTCCGCAATTCTGAATTTTTTACAATTAACGCAAGAATTCTTCAAAAAGTCAAGGAAAATTATTCAGCTTCTGTTTAATACTGTTAACACAGTGATAGACTATGATGTTCCTGCACATGAATAGTTAGAACAGTAATTGAAGAATTGTGAATGAGAGAAGCCATTGCATCAGCATTTGTGATGTTCTCTAAATCTTCAGATTGGGAGTTAAGCCACATTGCCTAATATAATACACACCAGATTTCTAAGACCAACTGCTGCTTGCCCAAAGTGAGGGTTTGACCTTGAACAAAAGGAAATTGATTTGATGACAAGGATATGTGGCCTTGTTGCAGTACCATCCATATATTAAGCATGCCATATGAAGGAGTTTGATTCATATGCAGGGTACAAAATATAAATGGCTTCATACATTTTTCATTTTTTTTTATTGGGACCGCACACATTTGATAGAGAGACTAGCAAATAAGCAGCAGCCCGAATATCAGATATTTAATACTGAGCCCCACTGCAAACTTCTGGCATAATATATCAGTTCTTTTTTGGGAACGGTATCCATTCCAACAATTTGACTACTTTCAGCTACTCAATTTAATATCTTCAAAGGATCTGTGGATCATAGACCTAGCAAACTCAAAACTGTCTATACCGATTGCCACATATAGATTGATGTATCATGTAGGAATGGCAGCATCAGAATCATGACCATTTGAGAAAATTCAGGAAGCAAATTCAGTCTTCCAAAATCTCCAAGGCAAACATATAAACAAATTTTGAACAAACACGCCTAAAGCTCATACATTGCCTTTTACAAGCACTTTATGCATGTTTAACAACAACTAAGGCAGACATATAAACGATTTTTGAACATACACTGATAAACCAACATCGTAGCCAAGCTCAACTACCTTAATCAAAGCGCGAACCACAAACGACAGAATTCTAAGTTACCTGTAGCATGAAACTGAGTCCAGGACTCGTTGAGATAATCCAAGAGGCCCCCGACGATCGACCCGCCCGACGCAGCCGACGAGGAAGCGCTCTGATCGCAAGCAAACCCCGCCCGGAGAGACGGATGAGCATAAAATCACGCACAAAGGGAACCGCCAAACGCATCGATTCACAGCGAGACGAGAGCGAGAGAGAGAGAGAGAGAGAGATTGACCTGCGGCGATTGATCTGCGCTGGAGCAGAGACGAGGGAAAGTGGAGACCTTGCGAATGCGCGAGCTACGCGGAGATAGCGAAGGTTTCAGGAACAGAAGAGAAGGCCTGGAGATGGCCGGAGGATGGAGGAGATGCAGGCGAGCCGCCATCGCTGCCATTTTCCGTTCTGCGGTTGCTTCGCTTCCTATCTCAACTGAGTCGAAGCTCGACTGTGCTCCAGAACTCCTTTTTTATTCATGGTTATACCTTAAAAACCCAAACCCATAAACATGTAATAAATTTCTTCCAAATTAATATTAAATGATCACAAAAAACTCAAATTAATATAAATTTACTCTAAGTTAATTTGTTCCACCGTGAAAAATCCTAAATTAGTATATTTGTGATAAATATATTATCCATTAAATTGAATTAATATTACAAAAAATGTGCTACAAAAACAAAATATTCTTATTTTTTATTTTTTCAGCAAAGCCTTATATGTCCAGACACAGCCCAAATTCCTATGAGAGGTAGCAATGGGGAATTTTTCTCTAGTCAACTACCAATTTGATAATAAAATTTAATATGAAACTAATAAATGGTAAATTTATTACAAATGTATCAATTTAAAATATCAAAGATGTATTAATTGAAGGTTTTTTATTGTCAAAAAATTAATTTAGGATAAATTTATCATTAAGAAAGTTAACGGAAATTGCTGACGTTTTTCAATATTTTAAATGATTTTTTTTTTATTTTTCAAATGGTTTTTTAAATTTTTTATTCAAAATCTTTAAAAATTAGATTAAAAAATAAAAAAAGGAAAATCTAAATTTATTTAAAAAAGAAAAATCTAAATTTATTAGAAAAATAAAATTGTTCAAAAAAAAGAAAAAAGGGCGGTGGACTTCCGCCGCCGCCCATCGCCGGCGACCATCGCCGGCGACCATCGCCGGCCCTGGGCGGGGTGGCCGGCCTTCGCCGGGGGCCGGCGACGGTCGCTCGGCCCCCGGCGAGGGACGGCGACCGTCGCCCGCCCTGGGCGCGGCCTCGTCGGCCCTCGCTCGGGGCCGGCGAGGCTCGCCAGATCTGGGGGAGCCTCGCCCAGATCTGGCGAGCCTCGCCGGCCCCGAGCGAGGGCCGACGAGGCCTCGCCCAGGGCGGGCGACGGTCGCTCGGCCCCAGGCGAGGGACGGCGACCGTCGCCCGCCCTGGGCGCGGCCTCGTCGGCCCTCGCTCGGGGCCGGCGAGGCTCGCCAGATCTGGGGAGCCTCGCCCAGATCTGGCGAGCCTCGCCGGCCCCGAGCGAGGGCCGACGAGGCCTCGCCTAGGGCGAGCGACGGTCGCTCAGCCCCAGGCGAGGGACGGCGACCGTCGCCCGCCCTGGGCGCAGCCTCGTCGGCCCTCGCTCGGGGCCGGCGAGGCTCGCCAGATCTGGGCGAGGCTCCCCAGATCTGGCGAGCCTCGCCGGCCCCGAGCGAGGGCCGACGAGGCCGCGCCCAGGGCGGGCGACGGTCGCCGTCCTCGCCGGGGGCTGAGCGACCGTCGCCGGCCCCCGGCCACGCCGCCCAGGCCGGCGACGGTCGCCGGCGATGGGCGGCGACGGAAGTCCACCGCCCTTTTTTTTTTTTTTTCTGAACAATTTTTTTTTCTAATAAAAAATTAAATTTTTCTTTTTCAAAAATTTAACCCTTACCATTTTTTAATCTAATTTTTAAAGATTTTGAATAAAAAAAAATTAACCTTATTTCAAAAATAAAAAAAAATCATTTAAAATATTAGGTTGGTAGATCTCATCCATGGTTTTCTTTGACGGTGATTTCTGGTTTTTTTATGACAAAACAATAAAATCTAACGAGAGAAATTCAATCGGAAGATTTTTTTACTTGCTAGTGAAGTATAGGAAATAGCATAGTTTCAACTTTTATTCTTCAAGCTATGGCTCAAACAAGAAGAAAATGGATAGTGTTAGTCAACAAGTCACATGGATTAAATGGACAATCAATAAATATAATTTATTAAAATGGGTTTAAAATTTAAAAGATGTATTAATTGAAGGTTTTTTTTTTCAAAAAATTAATTTAAGATAAATTTATCCAAAAATTATCAATTTGGGATTTTTCAATATATTAACCCTTTTTTTAGTAAATCACTTGAGGGTCTTTAAACTTTAACTTAATATATAATGTGATTTATAAATTTTAAATTTATTTAATATGATCCTTAAGCATTAATCCAATATGTTTTTAATGTCATTTTTTTAACTTTTAATTTGCTTCATATAATTCTTGGTTTTTGTTTTAATTATTAGATTGTAATAGAATGACAATATTGAACATTTTCATGTAATATGAAGATTAGATTGAATCGAACAAATTAAATTTTGGGGACAATATTACACATTGAGTTAAGGTTCATGAATTACATTAAACAAATTTAAAATTTCAAGTACCACATTGCATATTGAGTCAGAGTTTATATATCACTTGCAATATTATCCCTTTTTTTTTCTAACGTTGAAAGAAAGATAAAAAGAAATATTGAGCAAATAATACAAAGACAGTTCCCATATTATTGTTGATGTTTGATTTTGGTCACGATATCTACTTTTCCTATAAATTTAGTCCATAACTTGATTTTCAATCTCAATTTTAAGATGCTTCCATCCAAATGTAGATAGAAATTGCTATTTGCCACATCACTCAAAATTACCAGAGGATGGTATATGTCGCGCAATTCTCTAGACAAGGCTAGTGGCCCAGAGCATGAAAGCAATATAGTTTATCACATCTGCAAGCTATCCCACTCAATATAGGTAATTTTAAACCAAAATTAGTTAGTATAGATAATTATGAATTTTGAGCGAAAGTCGACCGTTGGTTTTTTCCATATGGTTTTGCTGATCGGCAAATTATAAAATACATTTTTTGGGTCAAAAAACTAAAAAATATTTCCCTCCACATACCAAACAAAACGAGAGAAACTTCAGGCATAGAAAAGAGTGGAGAAGACAATCAACCGGTCCGTTTCAGAAAATTGACAAGAGCGAGCGCAACGTTCCAGAGGTCGAATCGCCATGGCAGGAACGCTTCAAACCCTAATCCTCTCCCCCGCAACCTCGGCGACGGTCCGGCTCCGTCCCCGGAACGCGCGGTTCTCCTCGCATGGCGATCGTCTCTCCGTTCGCCCCGTCAACATCGGTCCGCATCGCTCGATTTCGCCCCCATTAGAGCCTCCGGCGCATCGCCGGGTCAGGTCAGTTCGGCTCTTTGGTCGGACCGGTTCGCCGTAACTGGGAGCTCCGCGCGCGCGTTCTGAGAAGTCAGTGAGAATGCACGATGGGGTCGAGGGAGAAACGTTTCGAGAATGCATTACGTTCTGCATTCAGTTTGAAGTGGTGTTTTAGGCTCCGCACAGTGGAATTTATAAGGGAAATGACTGTTGGATATTATGTCTGTAAAGGATGTGTTTGCGATAAAAATGGGTTGGAGCCCTTTTTTGAATTGATAGATAAAGATTTTTTTGGATGTTTTCAGGTAGGTGGAAATGATTATGCTCCCAAAATTCCTGGGAAGGTAAAGGCGGGAAATCCACTGTCGAAGTTTGTTGCGGATAATTTTCTTCCGTTAGGTAATGATGTCCGTTTGATGGCGTGTATCTTGGTTGGTGCAAAGATTGCAAATTCACGGGCTTGACCACAGTTTACATTGGGATGTCATTAGCAATCTCTTTAGTTTCTTGTTAGAGGTGGAGCTTCCACTCATCATATTCATAGACCATTCCCTCCGATATGGTGGCCAGTGATTATGTAAGCCTTTGCCTGTAATGTCAATATGGGCTTAGCAACTATCCATGATCTTGAGCCTGACCCATTCATCACAGTAATTTAACGCGTAGCTAAATTTAGAGAGCTTTGACAGCTTGAACCAAGATTGTTTTTCTGTTAGTGATCTCATTTTCTGCTATAAATTCCTTTCTTGAGAGTCAATAATGATTTTAGTCTGACAACAGTACCTTGGATTTCTATCTACATGAAATGTTTGCAGTGATGACATATTAATGCAATTTCATCTCATGTAACAGCTCTTATAGGTGGAGTTGCCCTAGGACTTGCAAATCCTACTCCTGGTTGCCTTGCAGATAGATACTATTTATCGAAATTCAGTACCTTCGGGATCTTTATTATATCAGGTTTGGAAGTGAACCTTTATTCTCATTACATATTATTCTGTTTTTTTTTTCTGTGATGCCATCTGTATGTAAAGCATCCTCCGTGCTCTAGGATTGACATTGCGGAGTGGAGAAATTGGTGCGGCTGCAGAGGCATGGCCCGTCGGAATGTTTGGGCTTGTATGACTCCAAGTTTCTTTTGCAGGCTTGTGCATATTGTATGTTGATTATAAACATTGTGAGATTTTTGATATCGTATATCATTTATCATAGTATAAAATGTACTTTTTCAGAACACATCAATTTGTTTTATTTGACATAGATATTACGTGGCTGTGATCGCAGCCATCTTATATGACCTGCATCTTTCGAAGCTCTTTTAATTTGCCTATGAGATACAGCTACAGCATGCATAAGGAAGGGAATTTTAGTCTGGCTGTTACCTCATTCTTGACTAGTCTCCACTGACTCTACTTGCTTGACAGCTGACCTAAATTGAATATAGTTTTTGTGCTATAGTGAGTTTTAACTGTTATGCATCTTCACTATGCAGGGATCAATTCTATTGTTCAGTCCATATTTTTCAAAGTTAATTTTGCAAATCCAGCTTCAGCCTCAAGAATTTGTTACGGGTTGGGCATTGATCACTCTCTCTCTCTCTCTCTCTCTCTCTCTCTCTCTGTGAATTGATTTGTGGACAATCTATACCATATTAATATGTATGTATCTCATTTCATGTTGTGCCAGGAAAACTTTTTTCCCAGCCCATTTACTGGAATATTATAGATTCCATCATCAATATCTGCTCATACATTCAATATCAAGTTACGGATGTGCAAACTTTTGCACACTTTTAAATGCACATAGATGTTCGTTATCTCTCTTTTGGGCTACACTTCTGTCATGCCTTTCCTTTCCTGTATTTGAAAGTGTCTCTGCTACACCTCATGGTATTAAGCAAATTAAGATGACATTGATTCAACTGATTAAAAAAGAAATTGAATTTGGCTTTTGTTGGGGACTTTATGCTGTACATGATTGTCAAAAAGCGAGAGTTATGTTTGCTTTGATTACTATTATTATACTTCGGAGCTTATAATCAATTTAAAGAGAATTTCTCTTCAACGCTACAATGATCTGTTTTGATCCTGCAGGATTGGCACTATTTAGCTGTATGCCTACTACATTATCAAGTGGAGTGGCTCTTACTCAGGCATGCCTACTATTCTTTCCTTCCAAATTTGCTGTTGATGATAATTTTGCCATTAATGGAAGGTTGTGACTGCAGCTTGCTGGAGGGAATTCTGCTCTTGCTCTTGCAATGACGGTGATATCAAATCTATTGGGGATTCTACTTGTAAGTTATAATATTGTTTTTGTCAGTATACTGTCAGATCATATCTATAGATTCTCAGAAGAAGAGAGTTGGGCAAGATGTTACCTGATCTTTCTATTACTTGGCATCTTTTTCTCTGCTTTTATGATTTTTTTTCTGTTTTTTTCTTCAAGAGCTGCATTGATGCAACTTCTTCATGTTATTGAAGATACCCAGAAGATTTTCTTTGGTTTTTACTTGAATGAAGATTTGTAGTGCTCCTCTTGCTTTATACTTTGTTGCAATCAATAAGTGTGATTTTGTTTTTAACAATAATTTTGCAGCACTAGTTCCTAAGAGATGGCTGCTCGTCTTGAATTTTGTATGTAATTTACTTTTGTAGAGCAAGCTTGGTCCTGCTTTTTAGATATGAAACTTACTTATTTTCACATGCATGGCCATGGATGCATGATAATTCTCTGAATACTTAGAAGTATCTATTTGCTTATTTAAATATTTAACATGATCGTGTATTTTCGACTTAAATTCAACACTGTTATACCTGTACAACAATCTGATGGAATTAGTATCTTTCTAGGTGCCATTTTCTATCTCCAAGTTCATTGCTGATGGAGTTGGAGTCACTGTTCCGACTAAGCAATTGTTCAAAAGTCTAGTTCTCACACTTCTTATTCCATTAATACTGGGGAAGGTATATGATCCTTGCAATTTTTTTTTTTTATATGCAGAGTTCGTTGATGCCTTTATTATTGGAACTAGTATAGTACCCCATGAATATAGATCAGGTCCAAACAGGCTGTCAAAAGCTGAATATCTTCCTGGTTACTGATTACCTGAAAATATACCAATTAGCAATAGAAAAAGTAGGGCTAACGCTTTTTACCAAAAAAAAAAAAAAAAAAAAAAAAAAAAAAAAAGCTTAATTTTTTAGCTGGGAGTATGTAATGATTGATGTTCTGTTTCCAATCAAAAGATGTAATCTTTATGTTTGCTGCCATAAAACAAAGTGTTGAATGTTGAAAAAATTAATATCTTCTCTAAGTAGTGCTTGCATATATTTCTGGTAATTTGCTACCTAACAGTATATAAATCAATTGGATGATTAGTTTTTTATTCAAGAGCGCTGGCAGTTACCAGATAGGCAGATACCTGTTTGGCTCTTATATGATCTCTTAATGATTTGCTTATCTATATTACTACTATATGTACTTTGAAAGTATCCCTTTGGGCGAAGAGTTCAAAGGGAATAACAGTTTCTTCAATTTGACTGGAAGTATGGTCAATGGAATGCATCATCTAATTATGTCACCTTTAAGTTTATCTATCTTATCTTTGTGGCGTTGATGAGTTACTTGTTGCACTCTTCCCTTTAATCCTACCTTTTGATTACCATTAAGCTTTTTCTCCTCCTACAAGTTTCTTTCTGGAAGTCTTCATGCAGCAATATGAAGATTCTGTATTTGTTTCATTACTTTTTCATGAAATGACAGGAAATGGTTATTATCTTTCAATAATTTGATTGCTTTTTATTTACACAATCTAACATCATGCTTTCTTTGGCCTTACAGATATTGCGAGAATCCTTCAGAGGTACGTGTCAACAATCATTGTTTATAGATATTCTAGAGAATATGGTGACCTTGGTAAATTTTGAGAAACTGTCAGTTTATAAGCTGAATTGAGTCACTTCACTTGTCATAGGGAAAAATTGCTTATGAATAATGCTGAGATCTGAATAAATATGTGTGGATAGAGTACCTCGCATTTACTACAATGCTGAATAAAAGTTATATCTCAGGCTTGGCAGATTTTGTTGATAACAACCGGAAGCTTTTCTCAAGGATCAGTGCGGTTTTTCTCAGTTTAGTAAGAACCCTTAATTTTCCTTGCTTTAATTTTCTGATAACAACAAGTAGAAAGTGTGGTTTCTCAGTTTACTTAAGGATCTAAAGGGCCATAACTCTTTTTTGGGTGAATATTAGAAACAAAAGAACGCATCATGGTCCATGTCTAGACTGTGGTTACTAAAAGCTTTACAAGCATGTGATATATCTGAAATTTTTGGATACTCCATAAGGTATCTGGCTTTGTTCCTTTAATTTGGCTATACTAGCTTCTTTATTTCAGCTGTTTCATATCTCTAATTATTAGAAATAGAGACAGGGAAAAAACAATGTGATCGCGAGCTCATATTTTCCAAAAATAAGTATATTGGAAGTCCTAAAACTTGTCACGAATGTGCAATTGAATCCTAAAACTAATCAAAAAAGTGCAATTCAATCCTAAAACTTTCAAAAAGTATAATCAAGCCCTAAAACTTGTTAAGTTGGTGCAATCAAGTCCTAAAACCTGTAAAGTTGGTGCAATTAAGTCCTAAAACTTATTAGCATTTTTTGTTTAAGTTGGACGGAGTTAATGAAAGAACTTGATTGCACATTTTAAAAGTTTTAGGACTCAATTTCATTTTTGGAAAGTTTTAGGACTCAAGTACATTTTCGTGGTAAGTTTATCATCTTAAAAAGGTAATCTTACTATAGATACTTTAATGGTACCCACTCCATAGTAACTCCACTCATTAATCTGGAAATTCTGATATTATTGCAAAGTGGTAAATAGCTGGATATTTGGCATTATACAAAAGTTGTAAAAGACATATTGGACATGAATGAAGTTCATACGTTGCCATCCCAATTGTAACAAGAAACATAGCTGGTTGGACCATCAGCAAAAGTGACCTTGACCTGCTCACCTGTATCCATGGTACCTGCAAAAAAACATCTGGTGAGATACATTCAAACTGGGATTGACTCATGAACAAGGACCTTACTTTAAGACTATTGAAAATTCAAGGCCAGTTGTTAAAAGCAGACATCTCTTAGGATCTAATGCTGCATAATTGTTGTAAAAAACAAAATCACACTCATTGATTGCCACAACAAAAGTATAAAGCATGAGGAGCACTACAAATCTTCATTCAAGTAAAAACCAAAGAAAAGCTTCTGGGTATTTTCAATAACATGAAGAAGTTGCATCAACACAGCTCTTGAAGAAAAAAACAGAAAAAAATCATAAAAGAGAAAAAGGAGAGAAAAAGATGCCAAGTAATAGAAAGATCAGGCAACATCTTGCCCAACTCTCTTCTTCTAAGATATGATCTGACGATATATGACAAAAACAATATTATAACTCACAAGTAGAATCCCCAACAGATTTATGAGTCAGTCCCACTTTGGATGTATCTCACCAGATGTTTTTTTGCAGGTACCATGGATACAGGTGAGCAGGTCAAGGTCACTTTTGCTGATGGTCCAACCAGCTATGTTTCTTGTTGCAATTGGGACGGGAACGTATGAACTTCATTCTTGTCCAATGTCTTTTACAATTTTTGTATAATGCCAAATATCCAGCTATTTACCACTTTGCAATAATATCAGAATTTCCAGATTAATGAGTGGAGTTACTATGGAGTGGGTACCATTAAAGTATCTATAGTAAGATTACCTTTTTAAGATGATAAACTTGCTGGTTTTTACATGTGGAACTACTTTTTTACATTGTCAAAGTGCAAACATGTATCTACCAGTGGCCTGATATCACTGTAGTACTTTTCTGATTAGCCAATCTTGAATTTGTTCTCTTTTTCTATGCTCTTAAGTTTCTCCAAAGAGTGTAGCTGAGTACCCATTTATATGTCAATATTTGAAAACATACTAGTTCTTTTTTAGATGCTATAACATATATGCTATCTGAACATAGATTACTAACCAAAAAATGTTAATATGATTACCTTGCTTTCCATCTTCTCTAGATTTTGCAATTGATGTGTCTCTGTCTGAAGTTCATTGGTCTGGCCACCATAATAGGAAGCCAAACCAGCACAGTTGTCTCCTGGTGGCTGCTTCTATATGCCAAGTTCACTAGTGTAATTTTCAGTAAGGTTCATTATTGTGATTTAACTGCATTGAGATATGACACGACTGTTATATGTGAATGCAGAGTTCTTCATCTCATCCTATTAGCATTTAACGCTTTTGCTATACAATGTCTCTCAACTGTCACTGGTGGTACTCAATCTGTTTTTGCAAAGAAAGAAAATGCAAATGCTGCTCTTCTTGTGGCAAGCCAGGTAACATATCGTGTGTATTTAGTTAACATCTTTTCTTGTGCTGTCTGAGTAGCCCAAGTCAAAAGCAAGAGAGTAATACACACTCAATCTGAGTTAAGGAAATAGAGGAACTATACAAGTGTGTTAGATGCAGAGATAGAATATCATTGAGATTATATAAGTTTCTTACATACAAAGTCTAACGTTCGATTTTCACCCAAAAAAAAAATGTCTAATGTTTGATATTTAGGAAATTCTGGGATTTTATTTTGCGCCAATTATTTTCTATTCTTGTTGAGAATGTGACATTGCTATGCCACCACTATTTATTCCTTTAAAAGATGATAGTTTCAGTTAGAATAAATTTACCATTTGGTATCATCATTCTGCACCAGTTCCAACTCTGCAGAGACACAAGAAAAGCTAAAAACAACAAAGGAAAAGGAAAAAAGAAAGAAGGAAAGTCCAATGGCATTTGATTGGACATTATAAAACCATATGGACATCCTCTAGCAGTGGCAGCCATTTTGCTGAATCTTTGAACAAAATCCCATGGCATGGTTGGAGATTATTCCTGTCGGATGCACGCTTATAAGAAATTGGAACTACAAATGGCATGAATTTTGTGGCAAGTTGGAGGAAAATGTCCATCAGGACGAGTGTCTTGGTCTGTTTAACCTTGAGTTTTGATTGTTGACTTAAGGAATCGGCTATTAGTAACCTGTACCCCTGTAATTTTTTTAAAGAACACAGTGTGTATACTTTTCGTGTTAGGATTTGAATTTGTAAGCTGGATAATGCAAGGGTTACTTCCTCAAGAATGACACTACTGAAGCTTTGACCACACTTTGCAGAAAACTTTACCAGTATTGGTGGCTGTCGTTGAGCAGCTCGGTGGTGCATTTGGTGAATCTGGTCTGCTGGTTCTTCCTTGTGTTGCGGCACATTTAATTCAGGTAAAGTTTTTCATTGCTTCTATCTGTCACATGTTTGAAAAATTGGTTTCCTCACTTCTCTCTCATGTAGATTATAATGGACTCCTTCCTCGTAAATTTCTGGCTGCGAAAGGATGCTGCTTCTAACAGTCTGAAGGTAGCTTGATGCTTAAGCATGTACTTTTACCAGATTCTTTCTGTATGTTGTATATTAATCTGCCTTTTGCAGATGTAAGTGTTGATTACTGCGTTGTAAATAAATTTTTTAGATTGATAGGGCAGTCGGACTCAGATAGGCAAGGATTTTGATGCAGTGGTAATCTGTGCTCATGCTCTTCTTGTGTCATTATAAACAGCATACTGAGTCAAATTTGGTGGATGCCGGCATGCGAGGCAATTATCTTTTGTTGTGCTTTTGGATGAAAATTCACAATTACGCTTCCGTTAGGCAAACAAAACAAAGTGGATTACCGCAAAAACCTGTAACAAAGTATTTGCCGCTGGAGGAAGCTTCTTATGTGGCGGTACTAGAAAGTGCCTCTTTAGAACTTTAATTGGTTATGTTACTCTGCTAAAGGTCAGGAGCATTTTCCTCATTTGAGCAGAGAAATAGCAATGTTGGTTCTTGAGTCCCGATAGTCAAGACAAGGTATCTTGATCGCCGGGCTTGGGTCCATCAAGGTCGGGCTTGGGACCTCGATGCTCAAGCTTGGCCCCTGGTGTCCACACTTGAGTCCATCAAGGCCTTTGCTTGAATCCTTCGTTTCTGTACCTAACTCTCTCGCAACCTAAATCGGGTCTTTAGAGGTCATGCTCGGTCCTCAACACTCGAGCAAAAGTCCCCACCCTTAGGCTCGAGTCCACAAAGACCATGCATGTCCTCAATGCTAGGGCTTGGATTCTTGATTAATGAAATGTTTGCCCTTATAAAAATATATTTTTAATAAAAATTGAAATTTGAATTAATGTTTTGTTTTTTTTAAAAATCAAATCATTATTATTTCTGCGTTTTCTTTTCTTTTCTTTTTTCTCTTTTCTCTCTTTTTCTCTATCCTTCTTTCTTCCTTCTATGGTTGCATGTCTTGATGATGGTTGGCAACTTGGTGACCTGCCATGACGTGGGCTGGCGAGCCCTGAGCTCGCCAGATCCAAGGGAGCTTACGGCTCGGCCAATCTTTAGTGAGCTCGAGCTCGGTTGATCCTAAAGAGAATGGGCTTGCCAAATCCGAGCAAGCTCAAGCTCGTGGCTAGCCCGATCTCGGTGAGCTTGAGCCACAAGCTCACCCATGGTTATTGCCGGTCATTGTTGAAGCCTAGCAAATGGTGGAGGGAGAAACAAAGAGAAAAATTAAAAATAAAAAATTCTAATTTTTTTTTAGCATTGTATAAAGTCATGATCTTAAAATTATTTTTCAAATGAGATCCAAACACCAAAAAATGTTTTTCGTCACGTGTCAACAAATAAGGAAAAATAACCATTTTCCTAGTATATGATTTTCTAAACAGTATGTTTCTTTATCATGTACCTGCAAACAAACGCATCCTTCATCTGCAAGAGAATGGACTTGCGGTTGGTGATGCATAGTTTGAGCAGCTTAATAGTGACAACTCTTGAACTAAAATCAAAATAGGGTGAAAAAAGGTCCTAGGAATCAGTTATGGATTGCTAGCTCATTTATAAAGCATAAGTGTTTTGCAATGTGAAGTGTATTTATAGAAGCTTCGTTGAAGAAAAACAGGAGAAAAATTCAGCTAAAAGCATAAAGTAGACCTTATTTTAAATAAGAGTCTGAAGTGGTTATGTCAATCTAAAAAAAGGACCCGATTTCACCAACTGGCCAAGGGAATTTTCATTATTTACTTTTTTTTCTTTCCTTTTTCTTTTTTTTTTCTTTCCATAACAAAGACAAACTGAAAAAGAGGGACAAAAAAGCTAAAACTTAAAAGAAGAAGAAGAAGAACCACCTCAAGCCATCTGCATGTGGTCATCTAGGAAGTATTGACATTTTTCGAGAGCTTTCATGTCATGTTAGATACTCCGACACTCAGTCAACAAATATCGAAAAATCCGACATTTGGTCAATTCTTCCGACACTCTCTGACACATGAGTTGGGAATTCGGACATGTGAGTTCGGAATTTCAACAAGTGATTTCGATAAGCACAAAGTTAATTTTAATATTTTTTAATAAATGATAGGTCAAAATATAAATTTATAAAAATAATAAAAATAATAATAAATGGAGAAAGAAGAAATGACCAATTTTCTCTTCTCTTCTAACTTTCATTTTCCATGACACACAATTCACTTCCAAGTTTTTTTTTTTTTTTTTAAATATCTTTTACTCCAACATGCTTTAACATGCGAGACCAACATGTGGATTACTTGTTTATTTTTTCCTCCAAATTTATGGATTAATGGAATTGAGTTGAATTTGTCAAATTAAAATAATTAATATTGTAAATTCATTTTAGGCTATTATTATTATTATTATTATTATTATTATTATTATTATTATTATTATTATTATTATTATTTAATTTTAATTTAATCATAAAAAATGATAATTTATCATGTATATATAAAGATATGCATTCAATATACATATCATAACATGTTGGAATTCTCAATTTTTTAAAGAACGATGTGTCGGCTTATTATATTGTTTCGCGTGTCAAGTGTCGATGTCAGTGCTACTTAGGTGATCACTGCCTTGGCGGCCATTGTCGATGCCCCCCGACAATGGGGCGGCGACTATAGGCGTATAGGCGAAAAGTGTGGGTTTTTTCTTTTCTTTTCCTTTTTTAAGTCTTATCTTGTATTTCTTTTTTTTTTTTTTAAGTTTTTCCTTTTTATGGAAAGAAAAAACATAACAAGGAAAAAATAAAAAAAAAATAAAGGACGGAAATCTTCTTGATTAGCCAATGAGGTTAGATCATTCTTCGAGATTGACATGATTACCTCATACCCTTATTTGAGAAAATGAAGACTCTTTAGGCACTTATTTAAGATGGAATCCACTTCAAATCTTCAGTTGAGAAAATGAACGCATTTCTAAGTCCTTATTTGAAATTTTCCCAAAGAACAGCTGACCAAGAATGGTGCAGGCTCTGGATAGCAAAACTAAATGTGGTCACAAAATGAAACCCACGACTGTCAAATGTGAAGCAGCGGTCTTAATCCAAACTACACAACTATGAACGTCCTGATTAATTTTTGGCGAAGACTGCATTTGAGAATTCAGCAGTGGTATTTCATTGATGATGTAACTTGACTACTTGCCTCGTTGAAGATAAGGCTACAAAACAGATGAGCTTGCGATACCAAGTCCACACTAAAAGAACACAAATTCAAAAAGAAACGGAAAGAGTGGCTTCTCAATTAATTTGAGGGCCTTCCTTTATGCCAAAAGAAAAGGTACTTTGAAGTTTACAGATGAAATAGACATGAAGCTGAAACTGTTTATTTGGGCAACCCCGTTTTAGGGTCAATAAGAGCCTGACTCTCATCTGAGAGCACAACCGGACCCCTCCCAGGTCTTGTGCAGATGAAGTAACTAACTTCACCTCTGTTCTTCTGGGCGGGAATCTTATCCTTGATCTCCGGAGGCGGTGGCAAAGCTTCTACATCATTTATCCCTTGGATTCCGGCATCTTTCAGGATTGACTTGTCACCAAGAACATAACTGCAGATAAAGAGCATCCACGTGATCAGTAATCAATTCCTAAACTTCTTTGAATATTTCATAGAGAACAATGACACAATGACACTGTAGTGTACCTGTTCATGTCGGTTTCTGCATTGGGCGGGAAGTAGTATAGCAGTCGCTGAAGCAACAGTGAAGCTGCCTTTCTATTGCGTGCGATAAGAACTGCATTTGGCCCCGCATCAAAAGTGTATGCAACCTGTCATATCTTCCAGTATTAGCCACTTTCTACCGATTAAAGGCATTTCAACTACTATGCTGAGGAACAAATTAAAAATGCTGTATATACTTTCACTTTTCCAGACCTTTCAGTACATTGAATCTTTTCCAAAATCAACCCAATTAAAAGTGCAGCTAGAACTCTTGCTTTGTAGGTATTACTGCATATCAGTACAGGAGGCAAAGGGATGAAATTATGAAAAGAAAAGGAATCATCTGATAAAGATGAACTATTTATCAGATCTAAAGAGGTGCCGTGTCCTCCTAAAAGTATGCTATTTCAGAAACTGAAATGGCATTACAAGTCAAAATATATAACGTAATTCTGTAAAATATGAGGCACCATTCAACTTGGATTCAGAAGTACAAAATCTTGATCAAGTAATGTATTGGCTTCAGTCAAAATATATAACGCCATTCTGTAAAATATGAGGCACCATTCAACTAGATTCAGAAGTAAAAAAAATTGATTAATTAATCTTTTAAAATCTTATATGAGATGAGCAAACTGGTTGAGCCTCATCAGTTTTTGGTACACACCAGAAAATATTCCTGTCTTCCAGTGTATGCCATGATCAGTAGGAGGAACTTCCAAGAAGCTATTTTTAGAAAGCAGTTCCAGGAAACATTTATCATGTTTTCTTTGTATTGATGAGAATGTATCCAACAAACTTTAGAATTTTGCGTGAGTTACCATGACAATGATGATGCCCATTTCCTTGTTCTTTTCTGATAAATAAATACAGATGGTTAAATTACATCATATACTTCTACTATCTAAACATGCAAAGAGGAAGTGTCCAAGTTAATCTGCTAAGTAATCACGAATGGAATGATGATCAACAATAATGTGCCTCCAACTTAAGCTAGGTGCTGCAAACCCCCAGACAGAATTTAGATACCATGATGGTAGAAAGATAAGACAAATTAAATACCTGAGGCGCTTCTTCTGAGCGATTCCATTTCTCAACACAGTTAATTATCCTGGAACATAGTACCAAATATTATTAAGCGGAAAACAACACAAACAGTTATCACAGGGACGCTGAAGTACTGACAAACCGGTAAAAACCAGTAGCATGAACTTAAGTTATCTAGAAAATGGGTATGACTTGCCTGTGGGATGTGTCATTCATGTAGAAAATTGGAGGAGATGTATCGAGGCACACTGCATGGAACTGATTACTGTCAGCACAGGCTAGTGCTGCAAAAGATGCAAAGTCGCGATTCTGAATGGCTTCTTCCATCTTTAGAATCCGCTTGGGCACCACCTCCTATTTCATTTAAAACAGTGGAGAATGAGTTGGTGAGTGTTTACTTCAATAGCCTGCAGAAGCTTCAATTGAAAGCTTCAAGCCAAAGGAAATGACTATAGAATGCCTGGAAAAAACACAAAATTCATTCTCGAAGAAACTACACAGGTGGAATGGCATGAGAATTCACAAATTTTTTATATGCAGCTTATGAAGTTCCCCAACCATCCAACTAATGTTAAAAGCTTGAGGAATTTTCCAGATATGAACAATTAATGACCACTTTATTGAAGGAGAAGAAGAGATACCTTAGCTCTATGTTGCAAAAGCAAACTTGTTTCAACACTTTCACGCATTCCTGAGGTGCTACTTGTTTCCTTTTGCTGGGAACTTACCTGACATTTCCATGCAAAGACTACATAAGATTGAGGACGCACATGAATCATGAAGCAACAAAATTTATGTGTCTTCTGTAAGTGTTGGGCAAATGATAATTGTAGGATCATTTGAAGCTCATACTAAGCTAATGATAGGGCATATGACAAAGATATAGTCACTCATCACAGGAATAAAACTGTCTATAAATACTCTAATAGAAAATCTCACTGTTGGATGGGAAAACTGTATTAAAACAATGTCAAAAGAGAGAGAAAATCTCCTATTAACTTTCCATTTCAGCCATATAAAACTAGCTAATAAAGCACACCACATATACTGTACAGAAAAGGCCAAGTTATACTTAAGAACCAACGCACAAGACCATGCGGAGAGCAACTGAAACCTGAATAAACAACAATATCAAAATTGTCAAAAAAAAATACATAACAAGCAGAAGTGACAGGTCCTCAAAAGATGCAGAACTGCATAAAAAAAAAAAAATACAAGTAAATTAACAAGGGAAGTAATCTTATCCAGGAAGATTATACATAACAAATACAGGGCGCCAAGCAGTTAATAAAACATTGTGAATGATCACAGAAGAAAAAATTAAATAAAGATCAACTTACACTCGTAGAAGGAAAGAAATGACAAAGGTAACTCGAACTACATCAAGACAGTAGTGATAGAGAATTCTATCTTAAACATACAAGGCTCAATCAGTCAACATGCCAAGGAAGAACAAATCCAGACCAACAATCAAATTATAGGTGACGAAACGGAAGGGGTTCGCAAGTCTCAATTGAAAAAACAAGATATGACTAATAGCCTCTTGGCTGCCTTTTTTGGCCCTTTAATGCTAAAAGCTTATTCTCTGCATCTTAAAAAATCAACTGGTGGTCGCAAAAACATCACTAGTATAATAAAGAGGAACATACCACAGCAATGATAATAACAAGCTCATCCCAGTGTTTTTCATCTGCCAGCTGAACAGCAAGGCTGTCGCTTCCATTGTCCTCCTTAAAAATAGCAAGATATTAATAATCAGAGCTGCAGAGAATAATGGCATAGCAAGCTTTAATGGATGGTAAGGCATGACTTTTGAACTACTCACTTTTCCCATTATCCACTTTACGAATCCACCAAATAAGCTGCGACAAGCACTACCTGAACCTTGCCTATAATGTAGAAAGAACAATTTGTTTAGCAATGCACCAGGCTACCGCCCAACCCACCAATTGAAAGATCGAACATGCAGACAGAAGGGCACACACTACCTAGCAATAGCAGAAAGTTGGCTGTGATCTTCTTGAACATTCATTAACTTTCCAAGAGCAAACACTGCAAATAGAGACAAAATTACAAGTTATAGAACTGTTCATTCTTTTCTTAATAGAAGAAAAGATGTCATAGCATTATCTCAAGGCAAGACAACAATGTCGCCAATAAAATAAATTAAGTGGGAACCATAAATTCAGCATATGGGAATATAAAAGGTCCAGTATACATCAACTAGATATAAGTCTAAGGAGCAATGATACTTCTAGAAACCCTTTCTAATTTTGATCCGTATCAAGGGCATTCTTGTATATCCTTAATGTAAAATATAAATCCATCAAAATATCTTGTTCTTTTCCTTTCCCTATTTTTATGCACTTGACAATCTCTAAATATTACAATTACTCTGTCTTTTCTTTAGTTCTGTTATCTGCCTGCATGCTTCTTAACCTATATGATTCTGTCTTTTGAATGGATATTTGAGAAACTTATACCTAATTTTAATGCTATAAATTAACTGAGCATATATATATATATGCCCAACGCAAACATGCAGCAGCGCACGAATAAGCATCCACATATGGTATTTGTGAGAACAAGATTTGTGTTTTTCATTCTAGTCTGGAAGTATCCCATGGATGACAAAGATTGACCTACTGTATTATTCATGTTCTGAGTTCATTGGGAGAAGGGGGAAAAAAGCAGCAAATTGACAAAGTACTTGGAATAGGCATCATCCAGCTATCCACAGTATGGGGCGGAATAAACGCTTCAACCTACAAGTTATATTAAAGGTAACTGAGTAAAAGATATGTTACCTAAGCAGGCCAAGCCTGCAGCTGAGGAAGCTAAACCAGCAGCAGTGGGGAAATTGTTAAAGGAAGAAATGTGAAGGTGCAGTTTCTCCCAATCTTTCTTTGAAATTTTAATTCCTTTTTCCTTATTCTCAACGTCAGTAGCACGGGCTCGAATTTCTCTCAAACAACTCTGAAATCTATCTCCAGAAAGAGATATCTCCTGAAATAACCAGAAATGTTGTTATGCGCCGTAAATGGAAAAGTTGAACAAACATGAGAGAAATTAAACAGGAGATTAAAAAGAAAAAAGCAAAGGCAATGTTGTATTAACATAAAAAATCTAATTTTATTCGTCAACTGGATAGCCACAATTGTCTGGAAGATAAATCGATGATAACGCACTTCACTAAGCGACAAATACAGTTTTCCCAGCTATTCATTTCACATGAACAACCCAACCTCCTATCGAATATAATACAATTCATTCCGCAACAGCTCAGTTAGATCTCAGCTAAATCAAGCGCGTCTCTTTTCCTCGTCAATTCTTCCTTCTGCTAGCTATAAGCCCGAACGACGCTCGTATCTACCGACCACGCCATTTCATTGACCATGCAATCTCTGACCAACGTGAATCTCACTCCCCACGAAACCCCACGAAAGACACGAGGGGGCGACGAATCGTCGTACCTTGCCATTGAGCCACATGCGGTCCTGCTCGAAGGCGGGGCTGACGGCGACGGTGGTGGTGGTGCAGAGGTGCCCGGGATCCAGGGTCACGCTGATGCTGTCGTTCACGGGCAAGATGAGGGACTCGTCCCGCTTCCCCCAGTACTTGATCACCGCGATGTTCGTCGGCGTCTGGGCGGTCAACGTCAGTATCCATTCGCCCGCCATCTCCAGTGGAGCGAGCGAGAGAAGAACCGGCTAGCGAGCGAGCGATCGCCGGAGCAGGGACCGGAATCGAACGGCCGGGGGGGAATTCCCGGCGGGAGATCGGGGGGATTATTTTCTCGGGAAAGTGAGGGAAAATCAGATCTCGGAAGAGAAAATTATGAAGGACGGAGAGTGCACGAGAGGAAATGGAGAGTGGTTTTGGTGTTTATATATATGCCAGAGGGGGAAGCAGGAGAGGTGACCGTGGGGGAGTGGAGCCCAGAAACGACTGTTTGAATTGCCTGTTGGAAATTGGAAATTTTTACTTTTTTATATTTCTTTTTTTTGGTCACATATATATTATAAAAGATTTTAAGAATTTTATTTTTGGGGATGGGCAGAAATTTTTTAACCGCGTTAAAGTCTTCGTACCTAGGACTAGAATAACAAGGGTAGGTCGGTAATTCCCCAGTTGTCGTTAGATGAGCTTTACAATAGAACGAGATGTTCCATTTGAATCATTACTATCTGTTTAATTTTGAATAAGCTCGTACTACCTTCCTTATGATATTAATGGGAATAGACCCATGCTTATTGAGCAATATAGCATGGTCGAATCCACATCATGGATGAATCGAGGCTTCCAAAGGCCGAGGAATGGTGAGGGATTTGAACTTGTGACTAAGGAGCTGCGGACTGCTTAAGAGTAAATCCTATCTATCACTAGGTTAATCGATTCAATAGGGATAATAGAGTTTCATAGAAGGGTGTATGTGTAGACACTTTCGGACAAGGTTTTCATTAAGCATGCTTCATAAGTGTCTCAAAAACACTACTTAACAATAGTTATCATTCATAAATCATATCAATGAGCGTCTGCGTACTTTTTAAGTATATTTAATCCAATTTTGTTAATTTCAATATACCAAATTTATTAACATGACAATAGTCTGTGCATTAAATATTGCAAAGTTTCTTTAATAGTAATAGATACTTATGAAACACTTGTAAATTTCAATTTATATTTTAGGAGCTGCTTGTTCAAATATAATAATAGTGGAGTCAAATTTCTTGTTGGAAATTTTCCAGGAATTGCGTGGCTTTGATAAACTCCTCATGACAAAGGGACTCCTAATTGATAGGAATAGATTGGCATATAAGGTCGGGTCCAATTCTTAGACTATGTTTTCTGTTTTATAAAACGACCACTATGCAGTTGCTAAATCTTTTATTTTTTTTTTAATTTTGCCATCATTAAATATGTCCTTCAGAAGTATAACGAATTTTTTTCCTTTCAATAAGTGATCATTTTAATTAAGCCAAAATTTTACCTTTTATCTTCTTTTCGTGTTCAACAATAGAGGCCCGGCATATCAAAAGGACAATGAAGGGAATATTCTTGGAGATGCCCCCGGTCAATATAGTCCAACAATAATCAGATTAAAGTAGTGGCAAGAGATTCTCTTGTTTGGATTTGATGAGGTTATGCTTTTTATTGGAACATCTCATGAGCAAATCATTCATCTTGTCAAAGATTCAAGATGACTTCATTAAGGCCAGGACAGTACACCTCTCACTCTCCTACATCAATTAGTAACTAATTGGGAGTGTTAAAGCAATATTAAAACTAGTTTTTGAGCTCAAATGAGAAATTTTGAAATACTTGAATAGCGACATTAGCATTCGAGCAAAATGATTGCACCAAATAGGAATTACTGTAACTTTTCACCGATCAAGATTAGAATAAGGTTTGGAGGACCCTCTCCGGTACATTATTAGGTTACATATATAGGTCATCAATTCAGCATTGGCTAAGGTAAATATAAAAGAAAGCAAGGCTATTTTTCTATTACAGGTTTCAAATAATTTCATTACCCTTTAAGACATCGCACCCTCTGAGGGGCAAGATCTCGATTGTGTTTTGAGCAATAGCTAGGGAATGAGATCCTCTCCCTATCATTTGGGTTACATACTGGGTAGTGCTATTTCCTCTTCTTCTTCTTTTTGTTGCAAAAACACGCCTTTTTATTTTTGTTAATTGACCAATTTAGTCTTAAATGTCATTAAATATGTATTTATATTTAATTACACATTTTTCTAGCAAACTAATGATCTATGAATTGCTATTTCATTCCAGCAGTAGCTTATAGCGATAACAAAATCAGGATTGCACTACCTTTGTTCTTTTCAATTTTAGAACCACACAGATTAAATAAGTTGTTCAGCCATGAAGTTGTGAGTGAACCATGCCCTTAATTTTTTTTACTGGATAAATAAGTTTGAATCTCAATAAATCTGCTACTAGATTTAAACATCCATCGAAATTAATCGAAGCTCGGAAAAAAATAATAAATAAGCGATTTTCTAACAAATCTAACTAACGAAATTATATCTTCAACATATTAGTGAATTTATGGTCACGAAAAAGGAAAAAAATGTTTATCTTTGTAACAAGATTTTACTTGGAATAAAGACATCTTATTTTTACTTATTGAAAAGGACATAGGAGATAAGTTCACCAATTTACTTTCGGAAAGTTAGCAAGAATATGATGAGAGAGAGAGAGAGAGAGAGAGAGAGAGAGAATTAATTATAAATATCAAATCAAATTTGGTAATCGAATGGCAAATTTAACAGTAAAAGGGTGTATTTTAAATTGAAAAAAAGAGAGAGAAGAAAATAGCACCACCCGTAACAAAAAAAGGGATGATACCTAATTTTTCAGGAACAAAATTTTCCGGTCAATAATGAAATGGTAGGCAACAAAAAAGACTGCAAAGCCTTTGCGATTGGTTGACCAATGAATGGTTTCCCACGGCCATGGGGATGCGGCCGAGTAGTTGGCAGGCGGTGTGTCATTTTCGTGATCAAACTTCGAGTCTCATGGCGACAAGCAAGACATCATGACAAAATAATTAAAGAGAAAACAAAAAGAAGAAGAAAGAAGACAAAAATGACTTTGACGGGCACGCCATGCATAACATATTTCAATTCGTCGCTATTTGTACGAGCCAAGAAATGGTACAACGTGAAAATCGATGTCTTTCATGGGATGTATCGCGCTTTGACTTATCATTTTTTTGCGCTATGTATACTAAATGAGCGATTTAATCCTCATGCGAGAAAAACACAACATAAAAGACAAAAAAAAGCAACAATTCAGTCAAAGAGTCTGAAACTTTTTTTTTTTTTTTTGGTTCAAACATTCTTGCGCTGCAATTCTAAAGCCCTAAAAAGGAACTGCTCTAAGCAAGAACATAAAAAGATGACATTGGAAGGTTGATGTTGACTTATAAAGCCCTCGATAAAGTCCCCATTGATCGACGTGAGATTCAAGAGTCGACTTTATGAATTTCTCAACAGGGCCTCTCTCATCCGGTGTGAGATTCGGGATGTCAAAAACATCTCTTCAAGCATGTGAGGGGCCACACCTTTTCTGAAACACACATATACCAAAGAGAGTTTTGCTTCATCACCGGCCATTTTGTGTGAGTGAATTCTTTAAAGGAAATGCCCGGAGTAACCACACGAGGCAAAAGTTTATTTTTGAATTATCACCGAGGCATCATCACCAGTCTAATGTAGGACTCGAGACGCCACAGACTCTCCCCACTTAAACAATTGATGTCCTCGTCTAATTTGGTCAATATTGCGCCAGTGATACTCCCACGAGTGAAACGGGAGCACGAGTCAAAAACATACCATTGACAATCTTGAATTTAAGTTCAAAGAAAGCCAGCTTCGTATTAAATTAATAAACCGATCGATGCGGGAAGTAAGTAAGCCACCGGCTTTTTTAAGCATTAATTGTGGATGCCTATGAATCAGGAAATCAAAGTCGCCAACCATACTTGCGACCTCTTAAATGCCTGAGTAGCCCTTTTCCCATAACCCTAACATGCAAAAAATAATTGCGGTCGAACCAAATTCTGCTGCAAAAGGTCCCAGCTAGGGTTCCACGCGGGGCCTACCAATGATTCTTCATGCGATCATCCTACGGCAGTAGTTTCGAAATTCTATATTCCGCAATGGGATTTTTCCACAAAAATCAAGGCCTTTACATCCTCCTGACTTTAATAAATTTCTTCACCGTTTCCTGCATGGCATCCAACCACAAGATGTGAAGTAAATTTTCTCGAAATCTTCTCAGGTTTCGAAGTGGAATGGCCCAAGATATCGGAGGTCGATTTGACCTTTGGGAAGTGACAGATGTATGATGATTCACGGACTCAACAGCATCATTCCTCGGCAATACAAGAAGTCCACCATCCCACGTAACCAAGATAATCTGAAAAGAGGGAGGACAGAAGCTGGCATCCTTTTGTTCTTGTAAGAGACTTCTTTTGGCCAACTTTCCACCTACCACGGTCGAGTCTCACTTGGCAGTCTGGAAGTATAATCATACTCCATCATCGTCAAATTCTGCACACTCCTACCACAAGTCAGCGGGAACAACAAAAGTATATATATATAGTTCCTCAGTCAAATTAGAGCAGCTCGGCACTCCATTGTGGGCTTCCCATTCATTTTACGTTGACCACCACTACTAAATTCAATATACACTCGTGTGAAATCGCCAGAAAAAATGGGGAGTAGAGAGAGAGAGAGAGAGAGAGAGAGAGAAGTGTGTTTGGGGGAGAGTTTATTTATTTTTTTTTTTTTTTCCAGGGGAATAATCAGGTAAGGTAGGATGTCAAATAGATTGAATACGTGATGAAATCCGATGGAAGAAACAACAGATGGATACGTTAGTGGATGCAGCAAACCCGCACCCGAAAGAATGGGGCAAAAGGATGCACGCATCACCACTCAATTTGACCAAATTTATTACAGACTGAAAAAAAAAAAATTGACCAAATTCATTGGTTTTTTATTTTTTTATTATGTTTTTTTATTTATCACTGGTTCTGATTTGGGCATAATTCCATAACGACCTAAATTTTAGATCTAATTCCTATTCTGCCTCAAGTTTTTTATTTTTGTCTAAAAACAACTTCTCAACTTTCATTTTAGTCCCATATCTGCTCAAGTGTAAAAAAGCACCACCAGTTTTTTCAGACTTATAATATCACGGCCAAAGGTTCATTATTAGAACTTACGTCTTCATCAACAACCTTACTTTCATATAGAATAATAACTTCCTAATTTTGATAATTTCGAAGAAACTAATGACAACCTTTTGGATGCATTGGCAGATTTAAGATTATAGTGGAAGTTATGGATTCTTTTCAAACAAAAAAAAAATATTTGGGATAGAATTGAAATTAGACCTAAATTCGGAAGTTCTTTGGGGAATTAACCCGTAAGTATCAATTTTTCTTGGTCTGTTCGTAAAAATCGTCTAGGAATGGTTCTTTTCCCTTTTTTATGGCCAACCATTTTCAAGGAATGTTGGGTTGGGCCATTTTAAGGGAAAATTTGGGTTCGGCTCTGTAGTTAAGCTTCTAAAAGCTCACACCCGTCAAGCGTCATGACATCGTTCCCCACCCCACTTTGAAATTCCAGCTTGGAAGATTTTGACTAACGTCCAGCGATCCAGACGCTACCCACCTAGTCCAACCGGATCATGGGCAGCTCATGTCCGCATAGGTCGACAACGATCACAAATGCCATCTTGTCAGGGCTTTGTATAATCGGATCCTCGTAACAAATCGCGCCTTTGTCTTCGATGAACATCCTCCTCATTTCCTTCCTTTTTTTCAGGTAATGGCACTGAGCACAAGGCTCAGAAAGAAGTGACGTTTATTTCACAGCTCGAGGAACAGATGCAGAGTGCATGTAACGGTTTAAGACAATGGCGAAAGGGCAGATCTAGATGGCCTCTCCTTTCACATAACCAGATAAGTAATGCTATTTGCGCACGCTCGAGAGATGCGGAGATAGAAACGGGCAAATTGCACCATGAGCCCTTTACGAAGCCTGCGAAGAATCGAATGCTCGTGAACTGCTAACTACTGCAGCTCATTGGCATAAGGTTCGCACTGATAGAGCATAGAAAAGGAACCCTGGTGATCTTTGGGCACATGGAATTGCATGGGAAAAGTGGTCAGAATTCGACACGCAGCTCGCCAAGGAAACGTGTGTGCCGACTGGCTAGCGAATGTAGGTTTTCCCCGGGGCCGGACTTTGTTATACATTTGAGTCTTCCTGTGGTTGTTTAGAAGTACTGCCTTTAGGAGACGAAGTGGGTGCTATGAGGCCTAGAGTTGTAATCTGTCATGTTCTTTTACCTTCCATTACACCCGAGCGAGAAAATATGATACTGACCTTTGCACACAGCAGCAACATTTGTTGCGAACCTGCTCAGCAGATGCCAAAGTTCATGGAAACTGCTCTGCGCATAATCCTGTTAATGAGAAGAATCCAGTTCGCTCTTCTTGCCAAAGGATCAATCAAATGCATATCGCTCCACTTTTTATCTATATCATACGAAATATATGAAGATGGGTACGGATGAAACACAATCAAGAATGCTCATTCACCACACTAGGATAGGATACAAAGCTGAAGCAGACATTGATATAAGATTAACTACAATTGCGAGACAAAACTCAAATTGATTGCTTAATTAATAAAACATTGGACTCTTATGTTTCTGTTCTGCCTTTTATGCATTGAAAAACATGCCTCTCCATCCCTTCATCACGTGAGATATACTTACTCCTCATCCGAATCTGGTTCTACATCGATAATATCAGGAAAAACGTCCATAGATGATTCGTCATCAGGATTAACAACTATCTCCTTGCCCTTTCCAGAATCTGAAGTCCCCAGCATAACCTTTTCACCTGAAGCAGAATTGCCATCACCTTGAGTCACAACATCATTCCCCTCTAATCCGACTTCCCTACTTCCATGATCTGCAGCGACACTGCTCAGTGACTCTGTTTTGGAATCTCTCTCAGCATCTTTAGAAGTAGTTGCTATCTGTTGCAGAGTTTCTTTAAATTTCCTAGCTGTCTTTTCATGCTTGGGTGATTCCACATTATTAGGATTCCTGTCTTCCATTTCCATGTCATTCGCATCTACTTTGAGAGGCGATATCCTACTTTTCTCAGTAGTGCTTTTATCTAAGAAGTTGTCATGTCCCTTTTCCATGCTAATTGCTTGTGACAAGTCACTGTGCTCTTCACTGTACTTAACTTTCTTAACCTGGTCATCTAATGGAGTCTCAGGTTTTTCCTGATTTTGAAGCCACTTGTTATGCAGCTCATCATCATATGAATCAGGCAGAGTAAGCTCAGTCCTTTGTGAAAAAGCAACTGCAGGCTGGCCACCAGAGTGCACATTTTCTGCGAATTTGCGGGAAAATCCCCCAAAGGAGTCGGCGGTTGCAGGGGAGTAATCTTCCAGAGGAAGTGCCCGAGGATGAATAAGTACTTCCAAAGCTAAAAGAGCATGTGCACAAAATTCAGCTACCTTTGTCCCTGTTTCCTGTCTTCCTGCAGAAAACAATATCCTGAGTCCATGTAAATTATAATATAACATTTATAAGAGAAGCAATTCAATGGGTGGTGAGCAGTGATTGCACTAGTAAGGACGTGGCAATCTGCATCTCATGATGATGAAATAAGATATTGCAAGGATTTGTCTAGCCAGTAAGGACAGAAAAACTAGCAGAAGGAACCGCGATTGCTTCTGTCAATGAGCTGAGCGCAGGACAGATGGATGTTAATTAGTTTGAGTTGATGGATAATGTTGAGGAATCTTAGAAGAAACGTGTTAGCAGGTCGTTTTGTAAACAACTATTTTCATCAAATAAGTTATCTCAAATCACCACAATCTAATCTATCCTTCTCAAACCCCTTAGTAAGTATTTCGTCATTCATGCAGCACATCACAAAGTCAACTGCACATGTCCTTAGAAGTTAACCAATGACAACTCTGAATTGACCTTTTCCTATCATGGACCACAAAAGGACGAAAAGAAAGGATTCAGGTGAGAATTAAAGGAAAATGCAAAAAGACAGACTTCATCAAAGAGGAACAATTGACTAGAAATAGAAAAAACAATTTTCATGTGTTGCATTTGCTGCATATGCATTAAATCCAACAGTAATTTCACCATCAAACATCTGAGTAATGAACTATAGTTCCATAATGAGGAAAACAGACAATAAAGGAAAAGTCAGCCATGCAACCTCACTGGAAGGAAAAGTGACCATGGTACCTCACAGAAAGCTTACGTCGAAAGAATACTCATTTGCAACTTGATTTACTTCCCAAGATGGAGTTATAACTTAAAATCGACAGATAATATCACTGGATATTTTGACCAAATAAGCTCCAGCCATGATATGCCTTATTACTTATCATATCACCGTTATGATCTATAGAGAAGAAAGGAATTCCTTCTTTTTGCACACTATCACCAATATTTTTTACCGTGCTTTTCTGAACAAACTTATTGCCCTCATGGTTCTACAGAAAGACTCCTCTTGACAAAATTTAAGGAATACCTTTCATTTAACCAATTGTATCAAAAGCGAAAATCTAACATTGAGCCCAATATTAGACAATAGATGTAGTTTCCTCTGCATATGAATATAGTTCTGCCACTGCTATTTATGTCACTATAGCCAATCATATATAATCACACAGAAAGGAAACAGGCGTGTCTGCCAATGAGAATTACCGCTTTGAAAGAGCTCAAGACTTCTGGCTATATTTGAGGGCCGTACATGAGATTGGGAAAGAAGTGATGCCAATAGTGCCCTCAAGGCAGCAAGTTGCAATTTCTCCACCATATGTATTTGTTCCTTGGGCATACAGATGCTATTTTCCTCAATGTTCCATCCATCATGAATTGAATTTGTTGCTACTGAAATCAAGAGGGTATCCACATTTTTCCTCCAAGAGTCGGACCTCAGAGCACCACCCTGCAACCAACATGTCAAAAGCAAGTTATGGAAATAAGACAGACAAATCATAAATTAACAAGATCAACAACAAAAATGCATGCCTCCCTGATGGAAGGTGAGATACTTTCTCTTGATATTTTTGTTGAAAAAGCTCAGAGTTTGACACAAAAATAATGCGGAAATTTCACATGACCCCCTTTGAACTTCATATGGTACAAGAACAAAATTTTCCAGAATTTATTCCATTTATCTGTATCCCCAAAACATATTTTCTAAGTTAACAAAATAAGTTTCTTCTTAAGAGGTTAAATATTCAGAATTTATAGTTGAAAAGAAACTCATCCAACATCATTACAGTGATATATCCAAACAGTTTACCCAGCAATTTATCTCTATGGCAAATGATGAGGACAGAGTTCTCCGTGTGGACAACAGTGCACATTTATGCAACACTTACCACAGTAAGAAGAACCTCTAATGCCTCCAGTGCAGCTATCTTAACATTGGCAGGTACCACCAGATGATTCTTGGGTGCTTCTCCAAAGCCTGTTTCATGGTTATCCTCTAAAGATCTAGCTGCAGAGGCATGCTTCCTTTTTTTCTTATTTGGGTACAACACTTCATTGGCCTTCGACGGTGTGATGGGAAAAGCAAGGCCATCTTGATGACCAGGATTCAAATCAATGAAAACATTGTTGATTACTTCCTGCGTCAGGAATTTTGCTATACCTGTTAAGAAATTATTTCAAGGCAATTAACGGTAGAGCAGAGGTAGAGATATGAACATAAGAAAAGAAAATCAGAGTCTATAATAGAACTATATCAATAGAAACCAATGAGATGAAATAATAGAACCAAAAGGTGGAATAGAGAAAAGGCAGAACAAACAACTAACTGTTATTAGTGTCAAGGACCTCACAAGTAATTGGCAACACCTCAATACAAGGATTGAATGTTGAAGTGCTTCAGAACTTTTAAATCAATCCTTTTGGATGAAAGCCATAACTAACTTGCATCACTAATATTAACCGATATGTAGGTATTCCACAGAAGCAATCTTTAGCAGATTGAGCTGCAAAAGTCACAAAGTCAACTGATGCTGAATTGGCATTTGATTGACTCCTTAAAATTTGGGTTGGTTTTTACTTTTAGCTTTTGTCCAGATAGCCAAAAGGGCCTTTTGTTTCGGTTTAAAGCTAGACCAAACACCCCATACAATCCCTCTGGTTTTGTGTGCACATATGCACAGAGATGGAACTCTCTGTTGTCAATGATAAAACAGGTTCCTTCCTTACATATTGACAAGCATGATGGCACCATTTACACCAAAACTCAGAATTCAGTTCGCATTTTCCTTCAAGAAAAATAAGTTCCAGGTGGTACAGAGAGAGGCCAAGTTAACTGATTCAGAAATTCTATATTTGATATTTGAACTTTCTTTCCAGGCCAATGCTTTCAGGGGAAGCAGGGTAACAAGATACTTACTTTATAACCCAACCCAAAAAATAAACTGACTTTAACTAAACAGCCATAAAGGGAAAAGCATTTAAGTCCTTAAACAAGTATCTTACCTATGCCCATGGACATCAGCAAAGTTTTTATGATTGAGTAGACCTTTACCCTTAACTCTGGCAATGAGCAGGTCTTGAAATATCTCACAATAAGTCGGACAATATATGCAGCATGAGGCAACATTTGACTGCACAAGAATGAAGACTTGACATCATTAAAAACCAGAAAACAAAGAGACCAATGAGGGACATGAGGAAAATGGACAAATACAGTGCAAGACAACTATATAAAATCATTGTAAAACTTCTGTCCAATCTTGCAGAAACAAGAGCATGAAGGACAAGCAGCACTTAAAGCAACCATACAGTTAAGTTGAGAAAAGTGCCACCTAATATCAAGCACCTTGTTATTCTCTAATAAAGCAACCATACTGTTTCTTGGTACAATCCCAGTTCTCACCCAACTCAAGCCAAATCATTGACAACCCAGTGATGTTCTCCGTGATGGCTCAGTTACATCCTTGCCATGCCAATTACCCACTTTCTAGTCTATTCTTATGTGGAGGGAAAAAAAAAAGCTGTGCACCAAAGTAGTTGATGCACATACAATAAATCATATTACATGTTCTGGAGACAAAATCACTGCTTAAGCATTTTAAAAAATCTACCTTAGATAAAATGATTATGTGGTCCACAAAAATACTGTAGAAGCACAATAGCCAGAAACAGATTACCTGCGCATGACTTTCGTCAATGCAATTAACAGATCCAAAGCATCGGAGTGAAACATTGGAAGCTCTGAACAAAGAGACTCTTGTTGCATGGCTGTGACAAAGGGCAACAAGCTTTGAGAGACAGAGCCATCCACCATTAGCACTCTCTCTATAAGGGCTAACACTGCTTTAACAGGAATATTCACCTGTTCTCACAAAAAATATAGGTCAAAATCAACAAAAGCAAGAAAGAATATTTGTGATATATTTTCAACCATTAATAGTTCTAAGATTGCACTTAAAAGATTAAACCTAGGTTTTTCTCTCTCATAATGAAGTTGACAAAGATGCATAGAAGATAGTCACTACCTGAACAGGATAGGGATTTATAAGCATCTCACAACCACAAAGCATAAAAGCAGACACACTGGATGTTAGCAATCTATTTGGTCTTTTCGTGGCCTCAGCAGCTGCTTTGTCAGAAGAGTTGCAACATCCTAATGATGTTGGTGGATCTTTTCCTGGTGGAACCAGTAAGTTGACCACTTTGGTACTTTTGGTTTCTGCAACATGCAAAAAAAACAAAAAGTCAACACCAGATTTCCCGCACTAACACCACATTATATATGTATATATGCATCTTTCACTAACCTTCCTCTAAGAATTGAAAGGCATCATTCAGATGGCTATTAATTAAAAGAAGGATCTTCTGCATCAGTAAAGACCAGGTCTCCTCATCTCCTTTTGATTGGGGAAGAATTGCTAAGCAGTGAGCAAGCTTCTGAAAGGTCAGCAGCAGAAACACATTAAGAAAGGATATACTTCAGAACAACCCATCATGTGCTTGGATGCTTGCCAATCGATCTGACACAAGAAACAAAGAGCCAGAAAAGAGAAGCACACTTACTTTTAACAAGCAAGTACTGCACTTCCCTGACATTATCTTTAAAGCAATAGTTGTCTCAACCTGCAAAATACAGAGGAGTATGTCATAGAATGCATAAGCGAACAATAAATTAACCCACTTGGGAGGTCTAGCCCACTATGGCAAACTACTGTATCTTTTGATAAACCTGACAACTAGCTTCACCTTGCATTACCTTACTACTTTTTTTACAGTTGATGTTTGGACCACAGGTTATTATCTAAATGTCACAAGTATCTTTAGTTTAAGTGATTCTTAAGTTCTCAAGTGCTTTTATATACATCTTTGATCTCCCATTTCAGTATGATAAAAGGAACCAATAAAGAATGTGCAACAGCAGCAGAGCAGCAAATCTCTGTCATTCAAATAATTTTTCAAGAATTTTTTTTCACAGATGTTTAGATATTTAAGGTTTAATTTAATTCGGAGCTGTTAAATTTCAAGCCAGAAGGCAAACATGACTGCTTACATGCTTGGCATATGAGCACGCCCGAAAGAAATGACTATGGCTAAAGTATACTCAGAAACTCACACTGTCATAATGGTGGCGATGGATGGCAGATGGAAAGTAACATAATATGCTGCACAACATGTTAACTCCGCCATCCTGCAAACATCAGAATCTCATTAGCATTTAGAAATCCAAAAAGAAGGCTAAAACTTCCAGCAGATAAACACAATAAATTGTGGCCAAAAAGAAAGTGTCTGCCCTTATGCAGAAAACTGTAAACATGTTGAAGAACGTGTTCAAAGCTCTCAAATTTTGTCATCATAGACTGCTAATATGCTATGTACAAAATGGCATGCACATGGCAGGAATACCAAAATTTGATTTGCACTAAACAACGAGTTCAATTACAACAGCAGTCTATGTACTTCCCAAGTTCTGAAGAAGTTACATTGTACTTTTTACAAAGATCCCCAGCACAGGTAACTTTGCAATTATGTTAAGGGATGGTCAAGGGAAAGCTGATACATAACCACTAGCCACTTGCATTGCATAGCATCAAGAACAAAAATGTAGTTTACTTTCCCCAAGATTATGTATGTTGCAGCCAAGATGTGAGAGATGGGTAAATTGCTACGAGTACTATTACACAAGCAAGCTGTAATAATTTAGAACCATAAGGATCATCACATACAGACCCACCAAAAGTTCTGTTAGCTGATTACAAGAACAAAAGTTGGGACAATTTTGCCTTAATTCTATAGACAAAATTAACATTCGGAAAGAATGACATGTTTCAGGCATACTTACACACAAAGCGTTGCATTATATAAAAGCATCACATCAGAAGTTGCAATCCCAACAATGTAAGATCTCCTTCAATTGAAAAATCAATCAGTTCAAAAGTTCCATTTCATAAGCGTAAAAGGTTCTCAAAGTAGATTTTATACCATTGGCATAGTGCGAGTTACCACATAGGGTATTTCAGGTTTAAGGATGAATCAAGAAGCTGGACATAAAGCACCAAATTGTGCCCTGGGTACAAGAAATAACTTTTTGAAATTGCTGTCATTGTGAGCACTTATATGAATCATAAGCTTAAATCACAATGCTTTAAACAGCAATTGCAACATTTACAAACTCTCAGTTCAATCTAACAATCGCATCCACAAGCACAGAGGCCTTTCTCCACCTTTCAATTTGCAGAGTCTAAAAACAAAAGCAAAGTATAATAGAATATTTAGGTTGACATTGAAGAAAAAGCAAAGGAGAGAATTACTAACCCAAAGAGCCTCCGATCCATCTCCATTTAAAAGCTTCAAAAATGGTTGAATTAGCTTCCCAGAAAAACTAACACCATCTTTCTTCACATTGGGAAACTGACCTAACCTAGTCCAGGAAAATAAAGCACGCAATGACTAAACCATGAATCAGGTAAACAGGAACCTAAGGCTCTTGCATTGTTCAAGGTCAACTAACAGATGGTGGCATAGGTGTTGCTTGAAGTAAGATATAATTAAAAATGCTTGAAGGGAGTAATTATCAGCTGCCACTTTCTCATTGCCTTTTCGTTTTGCTTTTTCTGCAATTTTGATGGAAAATGATCAGTTAATCTCATAAAATCTTCCATCGATTGAGGTTTTCGATATCCAATAACCTCAGATGGAAACTCAAATCTCATCACTTTTAAAACGAAGCTAATCATCAATTGTTCTATTTAGGAAAAACACAAGGATCATGAAGCCACTGGTCAACAGAACTGAGAAGATGTGACTAAGCACCATATTTATCAAATGACATCATCATCATCATCATCAGCAACTATGCTGTCTCCATCTAAGTTTGATTATGCATACACCTGCACACATGCCTCCTAGGCAACAGCATGAGAACTCTTTTTTAGTTCAAAATGCAGATATACCATTAGTTGCCCCAGTAGCAATCAAGACAGCTATGCATTGAAGTTACAAATTGTTTTCTGAAATTTTGGATCTTTTTATTGCACTTAATTTAGCATAAGTCTTGCACATACTTGATGCTCTTTATGAGAAGCTAATTGTATATAAAAAGATCTTCTTTACAAATCCTTCATTGACATTCTTGATAATCAAGAAATAATATATGAGACATGTGAAGTAGCAGACGAAGTAGATCCAGATTCGTTTATAATTATAGAATGATGCTGAGTAACACAAAATCTGCAATTATTTGATTCTTACCCACACTACAGTGCCACGCTTTCTTAGGCATCGACAAGACGTAGTGGATGAGCTGGATATTTTAATTCCATAAGTAGAAGGCCAAAGGAAAAACAGAAGACAGCTCACCTTGTAAATAAGTCCGAAAGTGAGGCAATAGATGCCACTCTCACAAAGTTGGAAACCCCTGGTGCCTATCAAAAAGATGAAAGGAAGAGGGTTTTTAAACTCCAATAACAACAGTACGCACTTCTTATCATTTTCTAAGCCTAGCATCTGATCATCAATTATTACTGACTAGGATGCAATCAAACTAATATGAAAAGTTTGGATTTTCTCATATATGGGTGCTATGTGGCAAATTACATTGGTAATAGTCAACCTTTGCTTGCAGTTGGATTGAGTCTTCTGTCTTTAACAAACATGGTATGACACTAAAATTTTCATAACCAAATTAACTAGAATGGAAATCTGCCATGCAATTGCTACTAGTATGTTGTGGAAGGTAAAAGTCCAGAAGTAATGAATTCGCGTTTAATAAAAAGCACTACATTAATTGCAGGAAGCTTTCAAAAGATTACACTTGTTGGTATTGCTACTTGTGCAGAGTGATACACATTCTGAAGTGCATAATTCATTACAACACTCAGCATCACTTGGAGACATCCTTCTAACACTTTATGAGCTTTCCTTCTGCCTTGCGTTTTCTTTCAATTCGGTTTTATCATGCAAAAGAAGTTACTCAGCACTTTCCAAAAGCAAAAGATTAACGTTTCCAGATAGATACTTAATCTCTACACATTTAATAGTTTAACAAGCAACCACCAAAAAGCAACAAGGTATCATTACCTGGTTTGTCGGTTTTACATCAAGAAAACACCAAACACAGTCAGTCAACCAGTATGTCACTCAGCCAAAGATGAAGAAAGAAAAGAAAATAAAGGTATAACCACAATAAAATTCACATACCTGAACATGTGCATGAAGTTTCTGAAACCAAGAAGAATAAGATGCCAAGAAACGGTGAGAGCTGCAGTCCTGGCAAGTTATGCCCAGCAGACAGACTCCTGCCCAACATTTGTCTGGCTAGAAGAGAATCACATGCTCAGATACATAAATACTGAGACCAAAATTCCAAAGTTCCAAAAAAGCAATTGCAAAGCCATCTTAAAAGGGTTTAGTCAGCTTTCATAAACAAAGCCTGTGTTCCACCAAGGTAGACCTAATTCACAAAATCCAACAGATCCCATCTAACACTTTACATGTAAGCACTCAAAAATTTCTTCACCAGGTCGCAACAGATTACCCAAGACAGCAGAAAAGAGCACCGATTCCTCCAAAAAGGAATAATACCCTAATAAAAGAAGTACATTCAACTTAATTAAGCAGTAAGCAGTCATATTCATCCTCACTTCCCTTGCAAACTGGCCACAATACTTCTTTTTTCTTTATATCTACACAACAGAAGGACAGCCATAGAACCTCATTCTGAATGAGCCAGCATACAGCATGCAATTCACAATTCATTAATATCCTTAGAAGCAAGCACCACTAAACCAAAAGAAAAAAAGGATGTTCCCTTCTACCAGTCTAAACTACAACAGCATTCCAACAGGGGAAACAGAAAAAAGGGTGCAAAAAAAAAAAAAAGGGACAGGAACTGTAGTCAAACAAAAGTACGAGCTTCAATAACGGCAGAGCCGAGACAAGGCGGGAGACCGGTACCACGTCGCTGGAGACCAGGAGCATCAGCCGGTCGACCCAGGCGTCCACCGCCTTCTTCCAGCTCTCGACCACCTTCTTGTCCGCGGACTCCTCGGCCGACTCGGACAGCAGCTTGTGGACCCTGAGCGTGGCGACCACGCTCGCGAGCTCCGAGGGGTCCGAGAAGGGGCGCGCATCGTCCGGGACGCGCTCCCGCAGGAGCTTCGAGAGCAGGCGCGGCTTCAGGGCGACGTCGTGCAGGCCACCGAAGTTGCCGTGGGCCGCCATCGACCTCGGAGGCCCGAGCCCGAATCGGCGATGACGGTGGCCCGGCAGGGGGGGTGATGCGGTGGAAGGATCGGAGGAGCGGCGGGAGGCGCCGGCGGCGACGGGCGAACGCGGCGGGGTTTTGGATTTTGGGTTTTAGACAAGAGAACGTCCCGCGGAGGGAGGTTTTGTGGTTTCGGTTTAGGAAAGAGTGGGGAGTCACTGAACCTGACCAGGTAAAGCCCGAGCCAAGTGGGAGAATTTTGGGCCAAGTGAACATTTGGATTTGGGCCGGATGGATGGTAAAAGAAAAATAATAGAAAGAAAAGAAAAGAAAAAAAGCGAGAAAAAGATTTTAAAAAGACCCAGAGAATTCAAAAAATTACTCAAAACGATGTCATTTTGGTTACAAGCTGTCCATTTCAAGTCACCAGTTGTGACACGTGTGATGGCCAACAATGATTGGACTAACATGTTAGTAATTTTCAGGCAATTTAGGTTGGATAAATTATATTGGAAAATCATGAAAATGTTTAATATTAAATTGATAAAATTAAAAAATTTATGATTGATTTGGCATTCGTACAATGATTGAATAATTTTTCCTCAAAAAGAGTGGTGACTTAAGCCACACAAATACATATTTGAAAATTGATGGAATAGTTTATTATTTTCGAAAAGTTCAACACCTTCCTGAGGAATTGTTCACCTTGCTCAGCATATAATTACCGGTAGGTCACCAGAAGAGCTATCACTCTTGAAACAATCAAATTAACGTGGTAACGAAAGTCACATATGACTTATGAGTCGGTAATTTCCTATATAAGAGGTGGTGGTGGCTTTAACAAGTTGGTAAGCTGCGAAAATAAAAATTTATAAATCATTAAGAATAGTTGGTTATATCAAAACAATCTAATAAACATTGGTAATTGACTCAAATAAGAATTGGCAATTTTATATGAGAATTGGCAACATAAATGTGGACTTGATATAGTCGGGCGAAATTGTGTTCCCAGAGCAATGGACGATGGATGAGGAAGGTGAGTGTGAACTCAAAGATGTCGATTATCAACCGTAGTCATCATTGTTTCGTAGATTGAATGGACTAAAGAAGAGCACGAGTTCAATCGATCTTCCTCTATGGTTACCTTCCGTGTACTTTTAATTTGGAGGTGCCTTTTTAGTTAGATTATAATTTGCAAAAAAATTTATTGCGATTTCATTAGGTTGTTTATTGGCCAGTAGAAGAAGTAATAAATCTTTCTAGGTTCTCAACAATTTGCCCTTCTAATTTCTAGGCAATTGCATTATCCATAGAATTATAAAACAAGAAGGCTACAAAGATTCAAGCAGGAAAAGGGCATCAATACAATCGGCAGATGGGGCTATTGAGTCCAGTAAATATTGTTAAATATTGTGTGATTGTCTAAAGTTGGTAACTTTAGATCGACTCCCAAACATATATTAGTAAATTATCAGAACACATACTTTTGAAGTGATCAATAAACGTTGGTAAGTGAACTTAAATAAAAGTGACAATTCCGTATAAGAATTAGTAGCTTCATAAGTTGATTAGCTGTGCAGATAATTATTGGTAAATCATTTTAAATAGTTTGTTATTTGAAAATAATCACATACATATTGATAATTGACTCAAATGAGAGCCGATAATTTTATAGAATAGCTTAAGCTCTATCAATAATAGTGTTCTTTTTTTGGCCGAAACCAATAATAGTGTTGGAATGTTCAACAAACTTTCAAAATTGTTGGCGATTGTGTATAACATTGCTCAATACTTTAATCAGTTGGGAAGATATTTGAACAATTGGTACTTTTTGAAATGATGTAATAAAAATTTGTTCGTTAGACTCAAAAACATGAAAAATTATTCAAAAAATCTTAAATATATTACACTTTTGCTAATTCAATTTTTAAACATTTTAAATTTACCAATTGAGTTCTAAATATTTTTATATTTTGTTAATTAAGTCCATCCAGCTAATTTTGATCGAAAATCATTGATGTGGACTTCATTGTTTTCTCGTAGGACAACTAGTGCTAAAGTGAACAAATTTTAATAATATTTTGATCTTTTTTGATTTTATTTATTTTTTATTTCCTTTTTCCTTTATTTCTTATTTTTTTTTTTCCCCTTCTTCTTCCTCCCCTAACCTATCATAGGGCGTTGGCTAGAGGCAAACCTTTGGCAAGCTTGCCTTTGCTGGCCACTAGTGAGGGCAAGCCTCACTTGAGATTGGCAAGTTTGCCCTCACTATGGCTGGACGAGCATCGTCACTTACTAATGTTTGTTGACCACTTACAAACTATTTAAGTTCACTTACCAATGAGTTGATAATATCTTTTAAAAGTTGGTAACATGTGTAAGAGTTAGTACTTTTCAAACTATCTAAATAACATAGGTTTTGCCCTAGAAAAAAAAAAAAAAAAAAGGAACATCGATGACATAAGAATTGGTAATTCTACATAAGAGATAGCAAATTTGACACTTAATGCTCTTAAGTTATGAAAATAAGCATTCTTAGATTGTTGGAATGACAATGTACTAGTTGGTTTCGATTCAAATGTGAATACAAATATTTAAAATTAGTTGCTAATTGAATCAAAGATAAGTTGGCAAAAACACTTAAATTACGGTTGGTACTTTTGTTTAAAAATGAGTAATTTTAGCACATTGATAAGCTCCAAAAATAAATCGCGGTAGATTATGACAACAACTAATAATGTTAAGGGAAATGACATAGATGGTTCCAAAATTTTGGTTTGACGTGCAATGTGATCCTTGAACTTTTAATTTATTGAATTTGCTCTATGAACTTTACCTTAATATGTAATGTTATCTCTAAACTTTTAATTTATTCAACATGAGTTCTTGAACTTTTGAAATGTTCAAATTAGTCACTTGACTATATAAGTAATCTCTAATATTGAATTAATGGAAGGATAATATTATAATTTAGGGATTACATTAAACATATACCTAAAATCCGATTATCGATTGAATAAATTAAAAGTTTAAAGACTACATTGCATATTAAGTTAAAGTTTATGAACCTCATTGAATTAAAGGTTCAATGATCACATTATACATTGAGTCAAAGTTTATGGACTATTTATGTTATTATCTTTAACTTTAATACCCAGGTAAAACACAAAAATAAGTGTTGAGTAGATCATTAAAATGGTGGGTAATTTTGGAATAAATAAATGGTTGTACTTTTCAAAACCTATTGGTGACATACTAAGGAGTGACTGGCTCAAAAAACTTGCCGGTGACAACTCATTTGTAACCGACGGGATTTGACAGTTAGCAACGCTTTCCCAAATTTGCAACACAAAGGAACTCTATCGGCAGAGCAAGAGGAAGCAGCCACGTGCCAAAAAAAAAAAAAAAAAAAAAAAAAAAAAAAAAAAAAAACTCTTATCCACAGAAAAATTGCGTGAGCAAACTACATCTATAGACAGACCAAGTCTTCGAACCTAGAGGCCTAAAGATGAGTTAGTAACAACTGAAACAAAATGCTTCTCCTAGATTTGCACGATACATCAGTCAGCAGTTTTCTAATAGAAAGGAACACAAGACACCGACCTTTGTTCGACCAAATTACCTGTGAAGGCTGGCCTGTAAATCAAGCATTTCTTTGAAATGTGTTGGAACCAAAAAATAATAGCTATCCTGAAAATTTGGAACGAGGCGCAAATGAAGATAGGAGGGAGAAGTAATTCAAATGCAAATGCTTTTTGTTTTGGTGTATCTATAAATTTGAAGTCCATAACCTCTTAAAGTAATTAGATGTGTGACAAACATTACATGAGACTAAAGAAGAAAGTCCACAAAGTGATACAAGCACATAAATAGAGCCAAATGAGTAGGCACAATGATTACATGAAGACAAGCGTGGAGAACTTCTCAATGAGTTTTTCCAGCCTTCTCTGTCTTCATGTTGCACGAGGTTTTCTTCATTAAATGCTTGTAGCCTTTTGATCTTCTTCAAGCGCCTACCAAGAATCATGCTTCACCGATTCGTTTTCTTTCTTCTTTTGACACCCATTACAGATGAAGGCATTTTGAAAAATACTAACGACCAAATCTAGAGCTCAGCAACCAACATGCTCAAATCTTCAACAATCAATTTTATATTATTTTAACAAAATGCTGGTCAAGACACAACTTTATATCATCGGTATCCCACTGAACTTTACCCCACCAATGTGCATCGCCTCTGATCTCCTTTATCGTGTTGCCGTTCCTGGTCCTGAATGGCAACTTCTTGAGCGAAGGACAACGCACGACTTCGAGTTCCACCAGACTCTGCCAGGACTCCTCTCTCCTACAGAGGCATTGCAATCGGGGTAGCCCGTTCAAACGTGCTGCCCGCAATTTAGGAACAGCAGCATGTTCTTTTGCGCTTCCTGCGATGTGCCGGAAGTGTTCATTCAGATGGGCACAAGTGTCTACCTTGATTTGGCTCAATTTGGGCAGGCTTGTGATCCGACCCCCCAGGTAGAAAAGATTCTCCAATTCGTAGCATCCAGTTACCACCAAAGTTTTTAATCTAAGAAAGCTCAATCCCAAGCGATCAGCTAATATTGACATGCTCTTTATCTTCCCAATGTTATCAAGATACAGCTCTTCCAAATTCGGAAGTAGGTCAAACTGAGCATTGCTTCCATCGTTCAGCATGGCATCTTTGAGAGTCAATATCTTCATATTAGTAAAACATTCCACTCGGTTTATGACGACATTTTCCAGAATCTCATGGAGGTTGCAACAATTATCGAAGGCTAGAGAAGTTGCGTGAGACATGAACCATTCTAAACTGTCTCCTGAGAGGTCTCTTCCAATTAGAGCCTTCTCGCTGGATCTTGTTAGTCTTTGTATATCACGAGGTGAATACGACAGACTCATTGAGCACTGAAATGTTTTCAGCCTTCCTATCCAATAAACGTCGCTTTCTTCAAAGGCCTTCACTGTATCATGCAAGGATAGATGTAGGACGGATAACCTTTGCAAAGACTCTAAATCTTCCAGGCTTGCCCTATGCTCCGTGTGGCCCTCTTGGAAGTAAATCTCAAAGGAGAGCAGTGGAGGTCTTTGCTTGACGAGCCACCGGTAACTACTTCCTGTCATGTCTAAGAATTCCAGGGAAGTCAGATTAGAAACCGTTTCTGGTCGTACGAATTCCAAGTTGAGTGTGTATGATAGATCTAACTTCCTTAAATTTGTTAGTTGATCCATCCCTTCTGGCAGGTGCTTGATACTTGTATCATGGAGATCAAGTATGTCGAGTTTGGTAAGACATCCCAACGGAGGCAATTCCTCAAGATGGTTACAACCCCTCAGAAGAAGAGCACGAAGATCTTGCAGATGGAGGAGAGAAATGGGCAATGTCCTTATTTGGGTTCCCCCTAAATTCATTACTTTCACTGCTCTGAATCCCCGCAGAAAGTTCTCTGGAATATTGTGTAGGAAGGAATTGCACTGGAGAAATAAAGATATCACGTTCGGACATTCCATCTCCTGATCAGACAATGTCTCTATACCATTTCTCACAAAAGAGACCCTTTCCAGATTACTTCGCAACTCAAACTCTGAAATTTCAGTCATTCCGATGTTAGCTCGAACAAGAAACTTGGATTCTGGACCTGCACATGTTGAGATCCATATCGCAACATCACGAACCACGTCGTGCATCTTTATGCTATTATCTGAATCACCAGTCTCCAGTAAACAGGAGTCTTTCAAACTCTCAATCAAGGCAATTCCCCTGTTTAAAGCGGCATGATAGGGAAGTTGCTTGCCGATCAGACCTTCAGCCCACCAGCATTCAACAAGTTCGCTTATGAGAATGGAGTAGTCCTCCGGATATAGGCAACAATACAGAAAACAAGATTTGAGCATTTTGTTCTGCAGCGAGTCATAGCTCAACTTTAACGAGCTGTACAAGTTGGGCTCTATACCGTGAATAGAAGGTCTTGACATTCTCAACTCATTTATAGCATCCTCCCACAGGCCAACCTTCTTCTTCCGTCTCATCGCTGAACCCACGGTGATGAGAGCCAGTGGCAGCCTTCCACATTCATCGCAGACAGTTTTCGCTAATGGTTTGATGTTCTGCAAATCAGCTTCCTCTCCAACTTGATCCTTAAATAATTCCCATGCTTCTTCATCAGCCAAGACCTCTACCTTAACTTCGACATCGGTCATCATTGTTCGACAAACATCCAAAGACCGCGATGTCAGTATAATCTTGGACCCTGATTTTTTTTGGGGTCGTGGGATACCAACATGATCCAACTCGATGGCTTCCCACACATCGTCAAGAATGAGAAGAAACTTTTCCTTTCTAAGCCTTTTCGAAAGTTGTATAGCTGTCCTTTCCACGGTTTCCTCCTCCTTCACGTTCAACCTATTGGCTATTTTGTTCTGCAGATTCTTCAGATCCAGCTCTTGGGATGAGGTAGCTTTCGAAACAGTCACCCAGATAATCAAGCTGAAAGGTTTCCCTGATGATGAAGGGCTGCTGAGCTTGTTGTTTAGGTTCTTCACCAGGTAGCTCTTGCCTACTCCACCCATTCCCCATATTCCAAGTCGCTGTACTTTATCATCGTGTAACAATTTTAGAATACGAGCCATTGTTTGCGATGCAGTTGTGTGGTCTCTAATTGAAGGGCAGGGAATAAGCTCCGCCACCTTTATGTGAGAATCAGCGGCATCTCCCATTGTTTCTCCATGCCAGCAAGTCCTGATCTTGGAACTGATTGAACGATAAACAAATTTTCCGCCTTCTAACACGAGTGAGGACACAACGGAAGCAACAATTTCCATATCAGAGGCGAAGAACGCAGGCCAACGAGATTAACAAGGATGGCCTTAAATTGTAACAATGATCGACTGCAAATGCTAGAAACTTTTGAATTGGATTGCAGAAAAAACAAACAAAAAGGTAAGACGAATTGATACCACGGTATGAAGTAATCAAGATGGAACACGACGATCGAAATGGTGCCCCACTTCGAAAATAGAGATGAGCAACATAGGATGAAGGAAGTTTAGTCCTCCTGTTGATTGATACTCTCGAGAAGCCTTGGTGGCAGGTGCAGGTAAAGCTCGTGGAAGAGATGGCCATGGAAATATAATACTACAAACACGGTTTCTTCTAGTCAGCGTCACGACTCAAAGTTTGCACGCATCCAACGTATCAAATACTAAACACGGTTTCTTCTAGTCAGCGTCACGACTCAAAGTTAGCCGAATGCAAAAGTCTGGATGGATAATTCGCCGAAAGCACGGATGGTGGGAGAATTTGATGGGGACCCCCAATTGCCAGCGTCCCCTTCAGTAAGGAAAGAACGGTTCGGTTTCCACCGTTGTTTTAAGGTTTCATTTTTATCACAGAAGAATGAAAATATTAATGTTCTTTTTTTATTTTTAATTTCCATTGTTTTACATTCCACTACCTTCTATATGATTGAACTTAATTATCTTCAGTCCCATTGCGATAAATTCCAATCCCCGAACTACATCCATCTACAATCGGTCATCAATTCCTCCCTAAGATAGCCATTTCAGCCCACCATATGTACACACATCAAAGAAAATAGGATAGAAGACTAACACAGTGAAGGTCTCGGTCGCAGGTATCACCGAGAAACAAAGACTGAGATTGACGACTCCAGCTCGATGTTCATTGACGACATCGCGAGAGCTTGACATAAAACGAAGAGGAAAAACTCGGAGTTAGATTCAACTCAACGATCAGTGGAAAAAACGTAAATCAACCCGGATCTAAACGCTGTCAAACGATGGATTACAATTGGAGGTGGCTCAAACGAGAGGTCGTGACCCCCTCGGATCCAAGACTATCACGGCTCATACCAGAGGCCGCTGTGGTGGTGGTGATGACTTTGAGCTTCGCTTTCTCATGGGTTTTGACCGCCACAACGAGTGGAGGCGAAGATGAACACAGCTCCTTTAGCAGTATATTTAAAAGGAGATGGACTCGCTTGGCCCAGAACCACACTTCGGTCTGAGCTTGGGCCCGCGCGGTTCAATCAGTGTTCTCTAAGCCTTGGATAGTAGTTGCAATCCTCAAGAGAATTTGGAAAATCTCGTCATAAACTGAGTAGATTAGTTCAAATCTGAGGGTCCGTTCGTTTCGCAGAAAATTGGCCATTTCCGAAAAATATTATCTCAGAAGTCATTTTCCAGAAAAATGATAATATATTCTAGTATTCGGCTAAAATCTGAAAATGTTTCGGAAAATATTTTCCGGTGTTCGGTAAGGAAAATATTTTCTAAGACTTTACCAATTAGGCATGCATCACTTATCGACCTATAAATCCATCAAATACAAACTTGCCTTTAAATCCGGGCAAACTTACTTCATATCTTTGTTCCCTCATTATCACCAAACGTCCATTTACTCTAAAAAAATATTCGTATGGATTTTAAAAAGAAGTAAAGGAGAAAAGAAGCAAAGTATGTATAGCCCTAATAAGAATTTTTCAGTTGAGTGGCCTGTTCTCTCCTACGTCTTTTGTGTTCCAATAAACAAAAGAAAAAAGAAGCAAAGCATGTAGAGCTATTTGCTTGAGCAATGTATAAATGTAATGCATAGTAAATAAAGAAAAGGATAAGCAAGAGTGTAGAGCGTGTGCTTGAGATCGACGAGCTCGAGGTTTGCCTGGCAACAGCCGATGACTAACCAAGAAAGAAGAAGATGGAAAACAAATAAAATAAAAAGAATAAAAAGAAATAGAAAAGAAAAAGGAAATTAAAAATAAAAAATAATTCAAATAAAAAAAAGAAAAGAAGAAGAAGAAATGGGAGGAGAAAATGAGGATTTGTAGAGGTGTGAAATAAGAGAGATCAAGAGAGGAAAATGTTTTCCACTTTTCCCTTAATTTAGAAGATTATCTTCCTTTCATGGAAAACATTTTTCCTAAGGAATTCATTTTTCGTAAAACGAACGTTGGAAAATCCGAAAAACGTTTTCTCAAAAATTATTTTCTACGAAACGAATGGATCCTAAACATCTTGACTCTCACAGATGCAACATCGAATGAAGGAAGCAAGGGGTTCTAACTACTACCGAATTCGGAGGAGATACATCTCAATAACGCAAGAGAATCTTTTCTACTGTCCAATTTGAGCAATGAAGGTAGATAGTAGATACTCGATAAACTTTTCAGCCTATATGAGCTTGTAGATGGTGAAAACTCTTTATGGTTCATTTAGTAACTATTCTATTTTTGAAAATAATTTACACTCATAAATGATTTTTCCCGATTCTATTCTTTGGACGAGTTTTTGAGTATTTGTGGACATTTGATAATTGTCAAAAATTTCTATTCCCAAGGTAGAAATACATTTGATATGACCCTCAAATTCTTTTATGACTTAGATTTTTTTTTAATTTTTTTTAACAATTATATTATTTTTCCGTTCTTTTTTTCCTTATTCTTCATTTAATTGATTGCCGGCCTTGGTCATGGCTAGCAACCAAACGAGAGACAAGGGCCGGTGTTCTCACCGGAGTGTCATTAGCCCCTATCAAGGTTGAGCCTTGTCGCCTTGAGCCTGAGCTCACCTAGCGACCGACGAGGCTCAATCTCACTCGGCCATTGCAAAGCTTGACCTCACCATGGTCAAGCGATACCAACCTCGTGGTGGCCTAGTGAGTTCGAGCCTTGCCCAACTGCAAGCGAGGCTCCGACGAGGCCACTAGCCCTCATTTAGCCGGTACTAGTGAAAGGAAAAAGAAAAAGAAAAGAAAAGAAGAAAGAAAAAGAAGAAAAGAAGAGAGAAAAAAAGAAAGTCGTTTTGATTCTGAAGTTGTTTTTTGGAATAAAAAAGCATTTTTTTATACTTTTTTATTTGTTCTAAATCTATTTGTGGGAATAAAAAGTTACTAAATATATTTTTATTATTTTTTGTTCTAGGAAATAAAAGAATAAAGTCAAATATTATTTGATGAATTACTAAACAAGGTCTTAGCCTACGAGTAAATGCCATCAAAATTCATTTTTAGTAGCAAATTTATATGGTGCAACTAGAATATTTTCAGCCGTAGTTTGAGGGTAGAGTGAGAAATTGTCATCCATGCGAGTTTGGCATAACTTTCCAATTAAAATAGGACAATTTGTCTTGAATTGTTAACTAAACTAAAACGGCAACGAAGAAAATGAGTCAAACATAACCTCAATCGAGGCTGACATATGAATCAAATCTGAAATCTATCCAAGTCAACAGATTGGACTTTTGTATGGATCCATTATGGGTGAAAACTGACGTTTATCTAAATAAATCTGAAATAGTTTCGCTACTTTTTTAAATTCAAGATTACGGATGGAAAATCTTTGAATGAACAATAAGGTTCAAATACAAGGATTGTATCCATATTTATGAAATTAATACAATTCGATGCACGTTCTCCAATCCATATCAGCGTTGGTTTTTTTTTTTTTTTTTGGTACAGAGCTCCTCCAATACGGTCCAGGAAGTGTCAAAAAAGGTCCCTACTTCTAACTTGCAAGCGGTACATTTGAGCGGGTTATTGCAATCACTACTAAAATATTTAAATATTAATTTCGCATAATATCAGAACAAGGGTCATGTTCAGATCTTTTTAGGCCTCTTTTGCCTCGAAGTGGCGCCATGTGGTTCGCTCAAGGATTCTTAGGTCAAGTGTTAAATTTGTGGCTTGATTTGTTGACTATATATATATATTTTCAAAGTTGACTAAATCGAGGAGGCCTGTTTAACCGTTACAAAATCAAGAGACCAATGGTATGTTTGATAACTATTCTGTTGTTAGGAACAATTTTCATTTAGAAATAATTCTTTTTTTATTTTGTTTCCGAGAATAATTTCTGAACATTTGAAGGTGTTTAGTACCTGTTCAAAGTTTTTATTCTTGGAATAAAAATACTCTTAGTAGAACTCTCAAATTCTTTTGTTTCTTTTAATTTTTTAATACTTTTGCTATATTTTTCTTATTTTTCTCTTTTCTTCCTTCCTTTTCTCTCCTTATTCCTCCTTCTCTGTGGCCAATTGCCAACCAATGGTGCCTGACTATCAGCCATAGTAGCCGGTGATTGACTTGGCAAGGTTCGGCGAGCTTGTTGGGCCTTGCCAAATGTGCGAGGCTGAGGCTTGTGGTGATCGGCAAGGCGAGGTTCGACAGTGGCCAGTGAGCGGTTGGAAGGAAGACGAATAGAGAAAAAAAGAAAAGAAAAGAAAAATAGGTCAAATTTGATTCTTGAATTATTTCCGAAGACAATTTTTTTTAAATTTTTTTTATTATGTTCCAAATCTATTCGTGAGAACAAATTTATTTTTTAGAACGAAATATTTATCAAATGGATTTTTATTTTTATTTATTCTCAAGAACCAAAAAATAGAATTAATTACCATTAGGCAAGTTAACAAACAGACCTCGAATTTCAAAGTCGTTCCAATTCTTTCCCTTTCCTAGTCCGGTCTTAATCCCATATCTATTGTACAAGTCACTGCCTGTGCTACGTACAGGTTGTGAAACCCCACTCCCTCGCTCACATGTCCTCCACCCTAAGCCCCGACGTGGGGAATCCCCCTTCCAAAGTGGAGAGGTTGGCCCCTGCCGTAATCTCGGTAGTTATGTCGTTGTTGTTGGGTGTGCTGTTGTTTTCAGCCTTAAATAAATAGAAAGAAAGAAAAAGGAAGTGCCCCTCCTCTTTCGTCCGTCAAAAGCGAAGGTGAAGAGGTGCCCCTCGTCCGCAATTCACGCGGCGAGATAGGTCATTTGCTTTTCCGTTTATACCTTTTTAACCGCACCAACTCCTGTACGAATAAGAGAGGACAGCATCTTATGCCATCGATTGCTCTACGTTCGATTCGCCGAGGAACAAAGCCAAGGAGCAGGCGTTGGTCTTTGCGAAACAACGTTGGTCGACGTACGTACGAAGTCTTGCTCATTCGTCGTCCTCCTTCATCTCCCTTTCGAAGGAGTAACATCGGCGAACGGGCCACACAGTTCCAGTCCTTGATCACGGTCGACCCAGGACAGTGCTGGAGATCATCATTACAAGAAGACATGGAAATCACGGGAGGGAAAGAGGGAGAGAGGGAGGGAGGTAGGGAGATGTGGGACCTCGCGAGACCGCAAATCATGCCTTGATGGAAAATGTTGCAGTCAACTTCCCTTTTTAAGTGGACGTTTCACTTCGCTACTCCTTTCAAGGGGGGACCTTCAGCTCTCCAATGGCCGAAGTGATGAGACCCAAGCTCTTCTCGATTCTCCTCTTCTTCTGCATTGCCCGTCTCCCCCACTTGGAGCGCTGCGAGTCCACGCACTTCGTGAACGACCTGGTGGAGGAAGAAGACAGCTCGTGGCCTGACCAAGAGGATGGAGTGGACATGGTCCAGTCGAGGCACGATGCTCGGAGGCAGAGCTGCGACATGTCGACCGGGAAGTGGTTGGTGGACGAATCGTACCCTCTCTACGATTCCAACTGCCCCTACCTCAGCAGCACCGTGACTTGCCAGAGAAACGGACGACCCGATTCGGATTACCAGAAGTGGAGGTGGAAGCCCCAAGCATGCTCACTGCCTAGGTATCATTACCATCATCGCATCCTCTTTCTGATGAAGAAGAAGAAAAACCTGGGAAATATTATGACTTTGTTCTTGCTTTGCCTGAACCATATGAAGGCCTTTATAGTCTTTGGGAGTGTTGTCTTTCAGGTTTGATGCACTGAAATTTCTGGCAAAGATGAGAAGGAAGAGAATAATGCTGGTGGGCGATTCCATAATGAGGAATCAGTGGGAATCTCTTGTGTGCTTAGTGCAAGGCGTGATTCCGACCGGCCGGAAAACAGTGTCTTACAACGGCCCTTCCATGGCTTTTCATGCAATGGTGAGAGACCTTGACATTGGGAAGTTGATTTTTACCCACTTCCCAAACTTCTTTCTGTGATAATACTAGTGCAAGCAGTCGGTCTTACCTAAAAGATTGAAAGCTATGGTGGAATAATGATCAACCAACTCATCTAAAAAAGCTCAAATTTGTTACTTGACCTTGTGCTGTATAACTTTTATATATCTGTCGATGCTTCTATTACTAGAAAACTCAATGCCACTTGAATTTTTTCTTTAATGCACATAACTTTCTTGGCAGGATTTCGAGACGTCGATAGAATTTTCCTGGGCTCCACTGCTTGTGGAGCTGACCAAAGGGCCTCAAAACAAGAGAATCTTGCACTTGGATTTGATTGAGGAGAATGCCAAGTATTGGAGAGGAGTTGACGTGCTCGTGTTCGATTCAGCTCACTGGTGGACTCACTCGGACAAATGGAGTTCGTAAGATGAATACCTGCCTCTTACCTTTTTTCTACTTTAGTCTTCCGAAGATTGAAAAGCGAATTCATTCCCCTTTCTCGAAGACCATATCAGAAGCATCGTTATGTTGCCAACATGACGTTTGTAGAGCCAAAAAAGGTTTATTTTGCTGATTTTAGAATGTGTAACCATCAATTTCAGGTGGGATTACTACATGGAGGGAAGATCCATGTTCACGAACATAAATCCAATGGTGGCTTATGAAAAAGGACTCACTACATGGGCCAAATGGGTGGACTTGAATCTAGATCCTCGGAGAACCAGAGTCATTTTCAGAAGCATGTCACCTAGGCACAACAGGTACTTGCACTTGCTTTTATACTTTTAACTCTTTTCATTAAAGACTCCAAAAAAAGAAACCTATCTGTTTATTCGTATCCTAGTTCAAAGTAGTAGAGCTTTGTCCTGAACCGGCATCAAAGAAGACGAGGAGGAATTGCTTTTTGTAGACAGAGAGAGGCAGAGTTTGGTTTTTGTTAGTAAAAGCACTGCATGACCTTATAATGTATTAAAACCTAGGGTCCGAAGTAAAATACCATCTTCTTTATAATGAGAGCATCATTTTGACTTGTCCCCTTGTGTGGCTAGGGAAAATGGGTGGAAATGCTACAATCAGAAACAACTGCTGGCATACTTCAGCCACCGGCATGTCCCTGAGCAGCTGGTCGTGCTGCAACAAGTGGTGAGGAGGATGAGATTCCCTGTGCATTTGCAGGACATAACGGCAATGTCTGCACTAAGGAGAGACGGGCATCCTTCAGTGTACAGAAGAGCGATGAACCAGCAGGAGAGGCAGAATCCGAGAGGCTTCTCATCTGATTGCAGCCACTGGTGCCTCCCAGGCGTGCCCGATACTTGGAACGAAATGCTAACTGCTTTGCTCTAAGCGTTGGAAATTTAGTTCAAGTATTTGAGTAGGAACTAGTTTTCGGGTTTGTAGAACTTCTACGAATGATGGTGTGTTTCTTTGAGTTTCATCTATGTAAATTCGAAGGTGATGTTCATCGTTGACGGTTTTCATCACGTTTGTTATGTGATTGCTGCCCTGCGTCTGCTTGCCATGTTCGTCTTCTCACAAGCTGATATCCTTGCCCAGATGCACATGTCAGGTGGAGAGTGTCATAGGGCATGTCAAAATCTAGATCGGACCAAGCTTCTCCAACTTGTTATTTGAATGGTATTAGGTCTCATAAGATAAACTACACAGGTCCAATGCACAAACACTGTTTCGGTCCTTGAATGTGACCTCACCACAATGAAAGAAAATCGGGCATGTTAGTATTATGTAGACAAGTCTGTAAGCCGTCAAAACAGCACCCAAAATCTCTATAATAGAATCTAAAATGCATTAATGGAGAAAAAGAAATTTATGCACCTGATTTGGAATACATGATTATTAATGCGGAGTAGCGATAATCCAAAACTCAAGTATTCCCTCTCTATTGCTTCTCGTATCACTGACTCAATGAGATTGCCCATCATCCTCAATATTTACTAAATGCTCATTATTTGTGCATCATCAGGTTTAGAGGAGAAATTTGAGCATCGCTTTTAGAGTTTTAAGCCATAAGCCCTCTCATCATTGTTAGTTTTTACTCGGTTCACACAAACTAGTTTCATGTTAGACTAATTAAAAATCTTTATATTTCACATCATTAGATCAACCCGTAAAACAATAAATTATAATATTAATTAATGTATTCCACATAGAAGAACTATTATAAAGTCTCCACAGTCATCAGTCACGAGACATCGAATTCTCTCTCCAAGTTTGAAATGTCATCCAGCATTTTGCCACTCATAGAACTATAGGAAAAGCCCACCACTCCTCTATGAATTGATAAAAAAGGAGCACAAATTAGGGATTAGGTAACTAACTTGGACCACTCCTTTGTGGATGAAAAAATTAGTTAAGAGTTGAAGCTTTACATTTTCACTCAGAGAGAGAGAGAGAGAGAGAGAGAGAGAGCAATATCCATGTGAAAATGCTTTAGGGCATAGGATCCCACTTTCAAGGCGACTAACTTGGACCAGTAGAGATCAGAAGGAACATAACTACAAGAAGCAGAAGAGATCTCTCACTAATTGTGATCCATGTTCTTGTCATGATGCACATTATTTTTCTCACAGGTGAGAGCAGCAATCAAGGGACGCGATAGACGCACGCGGAAGGTTTGCCTTTACCTTTTCAATTTAGTAAAGGAGCCATGATGGCTTTGACACGAGCAGATATGATGGCTTTTTTCAGTACAGCACATTCGGAGTGACAAAATGAGTTACCCTCCAGCCTTTTTCCCCTTGTACTCAATCATGTCGACTCATCTTTAATCTTACCAACCAGAAGAAAGAGTCTTGTTGAAGAAAATGTGAAGTCATTACGGGTGGTGAACAGGTGACCAATCTGTACTTATGACTGCATCTGTTCCATCGAGTCGAGAACATAAAGGGAATCCTAGAACATGCGATGAATTTTCATGTTCGGAACCCTTGATTCGACCACTTTATTTTATTAAATACATAATACTACCGTCTGATTGACAGATACAAGCAATCTTAACCTCTTATTCGAAATTTGGAAAAGAGCACCACTTCAACCCTATGTAGGTGGAGCAAACCTTCTCTTCAACTTAGCCATGTCCTCGGAACTCAACCCAAAAGCCTTCTCCAAGAGATCGTCCCTGATCCCAGACCCGAAAATGGCGGATGGAATTCTCAGCAGTCCAGGGTTCTGGCTGTTGAAGCTCCCCAGAATAGTGGCAGGCTTTTCTCCCACGTTCATTTGGAAGTGGACTAGACCTCTCGGAAAAACCATCACCTCACCTTTGTCTAGAACTCTGGCAAAGATCTTGTTCTGAGTGTCGACGAACCCTGAATAAACCCTTCCCTCCACCACGAAAGCTACCTCGGTTGCTCTGGGATGAAGATGTGGGACATTAATCCCGTTGACATCGAAATCCGCCCTTACAAAGGACATAGCGAGCGTGTTTAGCCCCGGGAAGATGTTTGCATTCACCGATGTGGCTGATAATCCTGTTTGGCTGAACTTTCCAGGGAACTTTATCCCGGAAAACACAAAGTCTTCTACCGTGACTAGCGATGAGTTCTTGCACTGGATGGTGGTCGCAGATTCTTCTCTGCTGGGTACACAGAAGTCTTGGATAGGATCAGGGTCAGAACCCCTAATAAGATGGACATGGAGGAACGTAACGAACAAAATCTGAAATTTGGGGGACATCTGTTTGCCCTTCTTTAGGGGAGAAGCAAGAATTGCCACAAGCTGAGATTTGAGTTTTTTCTCCGCAAGAATCAAGACATGTAAACTGCACATTTGAGGATTTCTACGTCAGGACAAGCACGGCAGATTGTTTCCTGGATAATAGAACGCCATTATTCTGTCATTTCCTCTTAAAAAACAGAACTCTTTCCTTTGAAAAGAAGGAAGTAGTTCACTTGAACATGGCACCAACTGTTACTCATGCTCACTTTTGGCCGCCTTTATGTGGCCACTTCGTAAAATATATCGATGTGTTCTTGTCTCATACCATATATTCGATGCTTGAAGTGTATAAAAAAGGCAAATTGAAGAAAGCCACTCTCTTTTGTATGGCTCTCCAACTCCTACTGACAAAGTATATTATTATCATCGACATCGTTTTGTCTCACTCTGATCCGCCAACCACTCATCCCACATGTTGAGCTACACTGCAAATTATGCTGGAGGCCATTGTGAAGAAAACAAATACAGATAACTCTAGCATTTGCCTAGTGCTCACCCTTTACGGAATAGAGTAGTGACTTTAGGATGCACAAAAATGATCATTAGAAAAGGTGGGACAGTCCTAGGGCTTTGCTGTCAACTAAGTTGCATTGCAATTCCAAGGTATGCAAGCAAATTTTTTTGGGCAACTGATTTCAAGCAGTGAATCTGGCAGGATCAGTGCTTCCACAATAGATAGCAGATAAAGCAACGCTGGTAGCAGGTATGACTGCTTGTGTCTAGTCACTGGCCACAAATCTTGCTCACATTATAACTTTTATTAGGCAAGAGGTCGTCACACTAAGCAAAAGACTTACACAATTTCTTCCACCCGTCAATATTAGTGGACAGAAGACTTCTGGAAAACTTGACATACTGATTAAGAAATAGATTGAACGAGTATAAATAAGTCAGGCAATTTTTATTTATTTTTTTCGAGTAAAAGTCACTACCTTAATGTAATGATGAGAAAGATTCCATGACAATATTACGAGTTCATCGTACTTATATCGATTCAACTGTTTACCGTGCTGGTCAATGCATCCATTGACTGGATCATAAACACAATAAGGTCAAATTTCGGCGACAGCAGCAGCCATTGTGCTTCAAGAAAATAATATGTGAAGAAAATCAAGCCAATGTATAAGTAGATATTATTTGGGAAGACGTAGGAATTCCAATCAAATGTGGAAGAGATGTCAAAAGCATAAGAAGTGAAGTAACGATAACCAAGCAAATGATATTCATCCTTTCTGGCTGAAAGAAATAGAATCACACAAGATGATGTGGATCAATTACCTCCTGGGAAAGAGAATGCGCCATGAGAATACAGCGGCCACTCTATGACGCACAAATGGCCCTTTAGAAATTGACACCACATTTCTATCTACTGCTTTCTCATTCATAGGTTCATGGTGGAAAAGTTTTGCCACGTCTCTTCCAGATCGAACATGACACTGATGAAAATGTATATTTGTTGATCCAAGACAATAGAGTTTGTGCTAGAAGAATGGTTACATTTTGTTTACATCACAATTTCTTGGTCCAGTTGTTAGTAACTATCAACATCCGTTTCTGGCCTTCGAAGGTAGTATCGCAAGCAATTAACTAGCACCTGCAATTTCAGAATAATAATGCGAGTAAAACCTGTGAGTACAAATAACAGACTTCATAGATAAGGTCTTTATACAACGTGCTCCCAAAGATGATAGTCAAAATTTTGATCCTACATGGTATAAAACATAATTATTTTTATCGAATAATGGTTTTAATAAGATAAAACTCATGAATAATTTAAAAACACACATTAATTCTAGAAATAGAATATCAGTAAGGTCTATATATTTTAGTTCATGAACTTAAAATTTCAAATGAATATATTTTTTTTAGAATTTTAATCTATATGATAATTATATCAAATTTAGCCCATGAGATCAGAAGAATCACTCCCATGTTTTCATCAGTTAAGATAGGAACCCAAGAAGATCCTTCTAAAGATATAGACTCATGGTTATGTTTCAGATCCACAACTGTAGCCGCTTTCTGGCTTTCGGGATCAATACATAGCACTGAAGATATAATTTGTGCTTAATTGGTGTGCTTGTCCACCAGATTGTGTTTGAGGGGGGCACATTGGAGAATTTGTTGTGTAGTTGGTCCGGGTGTTGATTTCTATGCCCTATAAATTAGCTTCTTTCTGTACACTTGAAGAGGAGAATACTGAATAAACACTTTCAAATCATTGTGTTATATTATTCTTAACTCATATGATCTTATGATTTTACAATCCAGAATAGGAATTTAACAACCATCTATTCCACCCAAATCACTACATTTGACATAAATTCAACAGAATATGTGAGCACAGAGCCTTTTGAGATGCTCTGAAAGCAAGATTTTTTAAGTCATCATCAATTACCTGAGACAATGAGCTATTCAGTGCTGCTCCTCCATAGCTCACATAAAATTTATCTTTAGCCACCAACCCCTGTAAGTGAGAACACCTTTTAAATGGGACCATAATATGCAAACAACTTGAACATGTATAGAGCTGCAAACAGAAGTGATACAAGAAACAGGCTAATCTATCATACTTCTGTATCAATCTCTGCCGATTCGACATTGATATTAATGTCAGCAAGATTTTTGATGATGTCTACAAGCAATCCAGGTCGATCTGCTGTCTCTACGTAAAGCAAGCTGGTCCAAAGCAGGATAAATTTGCATAAGCAATCTATTAATAACCTCTCTTGAATACAAAGACGTGTAATTTACCAAAATCAAGGGAATCTAGTATTTGGCTATACAAAGATGGTCTGATGAAAATGCATACCTCCTCTTCGGTCCATCTTCCTTCACTTGAATGCGAGTAGTGATGTCAACATCAAGCTGTTACAAGATAAAGAATGCCACTCATTATAGATAACTTCACAGCACAAGTGCAAAATTTCTATCAGTTGGAGTAGAAAATCTTAGCACATCAGATTATACATGGTCATAGCACAGCTCTGAATGTGAAATGGCCAAACTACTAGTTCCCTAAACAGGAAGTACCATAAGGCAATAAATGAAATATCTTTCATGCCAAACCAGAACAAGGAAGGGGAACTTTTGAAATAGATTTGTCATGAGAAAAATGTTAAAACAAATCATTTCTGAGCACGGAGAGATTTTATTTGCCTGAAAAACAGAAATGGCATCTTTTTTCCTCTTCCTGCTGTTTGAACATGGAAATTTTGCAGCTATCCGTGGGGATATGTCAGTTTTGATGAATCATGTTCCACATGCAGAAAGTATCAGACTACTGCAGATTTATATGAAAGTTTAAACTGTTAGATGACTGCATGATTTACAACTTGAATGATCTATCACTCAAAGCTAAATTGGATGTATGGCCTGTCATCATAGGGCGAGTACTTCTTGACCAAGATATGGTTCTACTATATGGTCGTCCAAGCACATCTTTCCTAACACAGTCACACAAGGTGCAGAAGCAACAGTTATCAGAAGAACGTGTATGGTAAGGATTAAAAAAGAGTAAGAACCTATGAAGGAAAAAATGATTAAGCATTTCTAATGATCAGCATCACTGGAATGTGTAATATTTAAAGACCTCAAAATTACCTAAAAACCACTCTCAAATGCAAACCCACCAATCCAAACTAAAAGCCGGACTCCCAACAAAATCGTGGACCAATTGAAGCAAGAATATTTTGACACGACAGGTAATCAGTCTATGTTGCTTAGATCTAATGGATTCTTCAAGTAGTGTTTTAGATAGTTCTCTCAATGTTCCTACATAATTTTAAAGTTGATTGAATGAGGTTCATGTTTCCCAAAATAGAAAAAGATATAATTTGACAAAGTAGAAAACCATTTTATCTCTATTATATATTTATCATTCAAAATCATCAGCAATTTCACCTAGATTTTTCTTCTCTCCAGAATATTTTTCTTCTTCTGTGAACAACTCCTACCAGTAGCATATTATAGTGTTTTCGCAATGCTGGCTTAGTAATGGTGCCAAACTTACTAACTTCCTCTGTATGGAATAGGAAAATGAATAAATTATGCACTGATGATGAGACATAAGCTTGTATGGAGGAAACCAAGAGAAAATTTGAATTTATGCCAAAAGAATCATGGACTCTCACAAAATTCTGAAGCAAGTGGGTTCCAGTTGGTGGCGAACAGCAAAATATCAAAACAAGTATGTCCCCCAGCAGTTACAAAACAGATAATTCCTCATACCTTCACACAATTGGCTAATCCTATTTTATGTGCTTAACTAACTACCCAGATTACTTGTTGATAGGTCTTACACTGGCCTTATATACACAAAACTCCCTCAACCTAAAAGCTTTAAGTTTTTTTATAGGACCTTCTATCACTATGAATGAGCGAAGAAGTGACAAAGTAAAATTGACGCAAACCAAGATAATGTAACTTGCAGAAATCTAAAAAGCACATCACCTTCTTCCCTGGAGCTTGTATTCCAAATGCCTCACCCAATGCAAGTTGTGCACTGGACTCCTACAGGTTAAATAGTAAGGGTAACAAGAAATTCACAACCAGTATTAATGTCCACTAGAAAATATTGATGATATTCTCACCAAAGAACCCAGTTTAAAAAACACTATGAAGCAAGAATCCAAATTCATACTGGATGATACTTCAAAAGATTGTTGATAATCGTAAGGCGGATCCTCTCCAACAGCTCTGGATCCTCAACTTTGCGGCCAGTGTCCCTGAAGAACAAAATTATATAAATGACTACTTACCCTTTTCATTTGTTTTGATAAGTGACTGCTTCCCATAATGTGATACTAAAATTTACCTATCTTTGCATGCACGAAGGGAGAAAATATTCGAAAGACAACCACAGCTAAAATTGAGTCCACAGAGAAACTTAGTGCCTGTTTGGTTGAAGATCCAACGATTTTGTTTCAAATCACGTCTGACTGTGATAATAGGTCACAACAAATGTCTGATATTATCTTTGACTCAATTTCCAGCAAAAACAGGTAAGCTGTTTTGCAAAATTAAACCTACAAACAGAATACAATTTCTTTATTTTGAGTTTTTTATTAAAATTAGAACAAGAGGGGTTAGATACAACCGAAGTATAACTTCTCATGATTCTGATGGATACCGATGAGCATGTTCTCACAATTTTCAATTTTTATTGAGAATTTTCATTCTCACTGACTCAACCAATTTTCAAGAAGATAGAAAATGACAACAAAGATACACTCATATTCTTGAGAATAGACCTAAACAATGATGTTTAAAGCCTTCTCTCTTAAATGTGATGCTTGCTTCTTTTGTGGGGTGGAAAAATATGGGCGGAAATAGGCCCCTTTGCCTAGCTTGTCCACTCACAGAGCTTATCTAACCACAACAGGACATGGTAAATGTATGACTGCTGGCCAATAATGTGAGCCAAAATTTTCTAAATGCCAAGAAATCCGGCCATCAAATATATAGTTTACACTGTACCAAAGGAATTTACTAATAGCCTTCTTTTATGGCAACATGCTAGAGGTAACTCTGCTGATAGTTAGGCAATGTCCCATTACCACACAAACACAATTGCAATAGACCACCAAGAGGTGCAATCCATGCAAAAACCGTCTGTCAGTTCTCTCTGGGCCACAACTCGAAGAGGAATGCGTAACGACCTACCCTGATCTAATGGCCAAGCCAAACCTCCCCAAAAGGGGCACTCAAGTTGGTGATCATTAGGGCTGGGATGCTTCTCCCCAAAAAAAACAAAAAGGGGGGGGCTGGGCTGCTACTTATGTCACTCAACCATCTCCCTCCAACAGGTCCAACTTCATGCGGGACTTGGGGGTGCCATAGAATGCATGTCAAATAAGCTTGCCAACTTGGGACCAAAATGATCAAGAGGATGGCAACTTATCCTCTCAAGTGCCTACACAAGCCCTTCTAGTTATCTCTTTTGGAACGGGCCAACAAGTAAAAGCTAGAATGAAAGACAAATATTTGAAAGCCCTTCTACCTGTCTCCTTTTAAATGACCCGAAACGTAGAAGCTAGAACAATAAATGAAGATATCTTTCAGCTAGGAGGTCTATTTTTCCAGGTTACAAGTTACTCTATCACTGATCTCTATGCTACCCAACTGTTGAATAGGAGTACAAAAGCAAAAAGTTGTAGGAACAAATGTATACCGCTAGCTAATTTCAGTTCTTTCTTTTCAAGGATAATACTCTTAGATGGAGGCTGCCAGAAGAGAAGACAAATGCTTGCATTGACATGGCAGAAGGCCAGAGAACACTGGCACAGGGGACAATAGTCTGTTGTGTTCTAGAGTTTCTACAAATGAAATCTTTAAAGCATGGATGATAACAGACAAGTAGTCATGACCACTGCAAGTGCAACAACTTATTCAGCTAACAATACTGAAAAGTTGATCCTCAACGCAAAAACATAAATAACATTGAACCACAGAGAATTACATATGAGAGAATATGCATAGAGGACATGGATCAACAATTCCGTAGAGACAAACAATTTTATGTCAGAAAATACGTCAAGTGTGGCTGGTATAGATGAAGTCTCTTACAGTCTTGTGATGTAGAATTTTGTTTGCTTGACAGCTCCCTCCGTGGTAACACTTCCCTTTGATACATCCAATCCTAAATCCTTCAATGCTCTCATCTACACATAAATCATCAATCTAATCTCATCAGAAAATACACAAGGAAGCAAAACTCTACCCAGATTCCTATGCCATTAAGAACTTCTCTACAGGTAGATTTATTCCAGTACTCAATGGATGTACTCTAATCATTTCCAACCCTAAGAAAATACACATTCATACTAAAAGAATAACTCAAAGGAAAGCAACCAATTTAGATGATTCATTGCTATTTTATTCGAATAACTCGACCATTTGGACAGTGCAACCCAAGATACAAGACACTATGCTCACAGGTTTATGCTATATAGTCCGGTTCGAGTCTTGAGCCTAAAAGGGGCTTAAAAGAAAATTTTGAATGATTGGTTCCTAAAACAAAAGTAAAATGGCTAACCAAGTCAATCCGGGAATGCAGAATAACACAGAAAAAGCCCTAATTAGACCAATTCGCCAAAAGGCAATAGGAATGGTATATTAGCCATCATTCTTGGTAGGATGTACACAATTTTGACAGACAAGCAGACGTATCAAGTCACTCAGTAAAAAAGGGGAAAAACTGAGAGAATTGTTGCTGGAACAAGCATTGGCAGCACATGCATGCAACTAAAGCAACCTGCAACTTAAACAAAGGCAGCCTCTACACCAGTGAAGCTATTGCAGCACCGCAAACACAACCAGAAAGAGTAGCAAAGAAGAGGCAAAACTAGCCATGCGATGCATTTAACAAAAAGGGCAAATTTTCTTACTGCAAAAGCAAAAGATTTCTACATGTGCCCTGGAATTTACCATATGCATTTGGATCCAATTTCCAGTTTGGAATATGAACTTCAAATTCGTGTTCCATACCTGAATTCCCCAACTATATTTACCAAGTGTTGGAAAAAATTATATGGCAGCCACCGAGGGCAAGAATAATCGAGAACAAAAGCAAAACCAGAAAAGCCTTTTGCCTCCTAATGAGTGGCTGTTTAAGAACAACCATGCTTCCAGAACTTCATCATGGAGACTATGACTAGTTTCCAAGTCTAATATTCCTGAAACTGAAACCAATACCCCTGCTACTTTTAGGAAAGATTTGGCAACAAAATCTTTATAAAAAGCCACCTCACCGTGTCAATAAGAGCCCCAAGGCGATCCCCAAAGCTGAGTTGCACTATAGTTGCATCTGAATCTGAATTTTGATCAATCAGCACCACTGGCATGGGAACATAGTCAGCACTGTCATCGGACTGTAGAAAAAATTGCACTTGCGTCATGTCATCAGAAAAGATACATGTGGAGACATTTTTTGTACTCTCTACGAACTATAAATGACACCCATGCTTCTATTGAAACTACTGTCTAGTTAGGTGAAGTAGCCTTAATAGCACTTCATACTTTGAAGAACAATTTAAAAAATCTCATTATCGCATTATTGAGATTCCTATCAAAGAAAACGTTTGAACAAGTAAAGGCTAAATCACAACAGAACATCACATTTAGGCTGCTATTTGTACTTCATCTACATGAGAGGGGACAAAAAATGTGGAAGGACTGATGAGTGCAATATAGTAAATCTCAGTGAAGCTGTGGGAATGACCACAGCAGAAGACCAGCTTCTCCATCTTACAACTGAATAACGTAAGCAGAAGATGCATGTTGCAGAAAATAGTTGGTAAACAGAAAAGAAAAATAAAAGACAAAATGCCTTCGCAATATGTCAACCAAGCTACAGATTTTCAATATATAAAGAAAGGATGGTCCGATCCAGACATTGATTTTTAACATCACAATTGAAAGATGCTTGTTTATTGCCAACAATTAGCAATGGAAGAGAAAATGGCCACTATGAAGGCATTCATTACTCAACAAAGACAGGGAAAAAACACTGGTTTTAATTGGCAGTTAAGCTCTATTAACAATTTAAGTAAATTTAGATGGAAGGCCCCTTCTCCACAAATTTTATCACGAGCTTAAAGGATCCAATAGGCACCAACACCTAATATCAAAAGAGACATCTGTGTTTCATGGTTCAAATGTCCAATACTTTCGCACTGTTTTCGAGTTACTTACCATTGAGGTGACATCCACAGCATTCGTGCCATTAGCAGAAGCATGGACAATGTTTCTGCATAATAATCAAAATGAATATGAAGAATAAATAAGCCGAACAAAACGCGCACAACAACAACAACAAAATACTTCTCTGCTTCTCCGGAAGCCGTGTATATCAGCCTTTTTTCTGCAGGATCGTTCTATCCTCGCTTTAGATAGGTGCCAACTAGAACACTACAACTAGAGTTCAGGCAACCGTTCGATCACAATTTCCTCGACGTAATTTAATGCGATGATCGCAGATGCTCGTAGAAAACGAGCGATCAGACAAAAAGATACAGGAGAAATCAACCGGATTTCCTTCGTCAAACTATATTCCGAGACGCAGACCATCAACACTCCCGATCAAGAGCCCAAACGATCAGTCAAGTTCATCGGCCACAAAGTACTCCAAATCCAGGGACAAAGAAAAACAGAAGAGCTACCGAGGTCCCCGCAGCTGCGGATTCCCATCTCAATCTAATCCTAAGCGGGAAAAAACAGCACGAACGCTAAAAGAACACGTCGCTCACCTATCTCGCCAGAATACGATGCTGAGCAGGGGGAATTTGCAGTCGAGCGGAGGAGCGCGAGGTGTTCCGAGAGGCGGACATGGCGGAGGAGCGAGGTGATCGGAGAAGGCTCTCGAGCGGCGGAGAGCGAGCGAAGACGACGGCGACGAAGAGGCTACGAAGGAAGCGAGCGATGAAGCCATGGGAGAAGCAGCTCCGGAAGCTTCTGTCCGTCACGCGGAGAAATGGAGAGAGTTCAGAGTGGCAACGGAGGATCGGCCCAGAGATATTCCAGGCGAGAAGATGGCAGGAATAGGGACAGGCATTCTTGGTAATTTTGAAGGACTCTCGAGGGCTGAACCGGGTTTTCGGATGTCCGAGCTGGCGGTGAGTCGTGACTCGGGCGAGTTGGTTCATGATTGGAGGTGGGGTATTGCGTCACTTTGGCGGGACCTACTTTGAGGCTGTGGCCACGTCAGCGTAACAGATGTGCTCCAAGCTTACGTATGCTTTGACTATTGAACAGAAAATGGTATTCGACCAAACAGCGAAGAAAAGGACAAAAAAAAAAAGGGGAAAATTACACACGAAAAATCCGTATTTCCGTCCAGATTTAGACAAAAAAAAAGGCTAATTGAATATTAGAGATCAAGACAAATATAAAATTGGAACAAAAACTTCGAAACTGATTTTTGGATTGCTAAACCCCAGTTCAATTTCGTTTGCACATCCATTAATTAATCTCTTAATATGATTTCGATATCTTCTTCCATCAAAATTATTGACCAAGTCCCGCAAATCAATATATGACATGGACAGGGAGTAAACAAAGGGAGTAAACAAACAACTTATTATTGACCGAGTCCGCAAATCACCATGTGACATGGACAGGGAGTAAACAAACAAAAAGTTGATGACCTAACTAATAATGCAAGCCACTTGATTTTTGTTAACACCTAAATGTTTGTCTAAAATATTTTCTTCCATAGTTTAAAAAAATACGGCGTTTACTTCCCTCCCAGAATTTCTTTATACCATGCACTGCAGTCTTTGTTATACCACGCGCTGCATCCCTCCCAGAATTTCTTTATACCATGCACTGCAGTCCTTGCCTAGATGTTCATGCACTGCAGTCTTTGAATGTGTTATGTCGATGTCATGTATAAAAATGAAAAATAGTAAAAGTTGCAAAGCTTATCATGTACCTCCCTCTATTAGTTCCGTCTGATCCGTGTGATGAAAAGTACTGACTTGTCTTTATAAAAAAGAATGAAAGGCCACGTGGCAATACGTGACCACAAATTAGAGTCGCTTAAAAAATATTTGCTAAAAAAGAAAAGAAAAACAAAAAAAGCAAAAGAAAAAACCGGTCCGCTCTAATGTCGCGCTCGTGATGCAGTGGATTAATTCTCCGCCGACGAAGGCTGACCTATTCCTTCCCCGTTAATTCTTTTTTGTTTTTATTGGAAAATCCTTGGTTGAAGGAGCTTCTTGGTCGCCGTTTGATTTTCATTTTGTAAGTCCGATCATACCTTATGGATGGATGTATCATATGTCTCACTTACGCTTAGTTAGTAATTGGTAATTCCGCCACTACTGTTGGGCAAATATCGGGGAAATTAATTATACTTTTAAGTCCACGAAAGATATAACATTTTTCTAGAAAAATATTTCTCAAAAAATAACAATATTTTCATGATTTTTATGGCCAAAACCTAAAAATAAACTGAAAAATATATTTCTGATTCGAGCATTAATGAACAATCGAAGAACCGCATTAAAGTCTCAAGTCCCATTCGAAGGGGCATGGGCACCTCGATGCCAATAATCTATAATTTTTTTTAAAAATTCCAAAATTTATCGAATGAAAAATGATGAAATTTTTTTTCTAAAGACTTCGAAAAGTGCGTTCTTATAGGGGTAGTACTTTCCTCGGTCCATCAGAGACTAATCCTGAGCTAACGATTGCTATTCGCTTTATAAGTATTGCTCCACTCCGCATTATATTTGTCACTTATGTCATATAGTCGCACTGCGGCGATTCACAAAACCCCTCTTACATCTTTTAGCCAAAAAAAAGTTAAAAAAAAAAAAAAAAAAACCCTTACATCGAAACCTTCCATCTTCATCTTCATCTACGATATTATACCCCGCAAAAGATAAAAGGAAAAAGGAAAACCAAAACAAACAAAGGAACACAGCCATGACGTTGGCCTTATTTACCAGAACCCCACCTTCTCTTCTCTCCTCGCGCCTCCTTCGTCAGCTTCAGCTCACTCCGCCGTCTCCCTCTCCAACTCTCCGCCGGCGACGTCGATGGCCTTGACCTCGGGCTTCTTCTCCTCCGCCTTGGGAACCACCACCGTCAGCACCCCGTTCTCCATGTTGGCCCGGACCTCGTCCAGCCTCACGTTCTCCGGCAGCCTGAACCGCCGCGCGAACCGCCCGCTGCTCCGCTCCACGCGGTGCCACTTGTCCGTCTTCTCCTCCTGCTCCCTCCGCCTCTCCCCGCTGATCTGCAGCACCCTCCCGTCCTCCACCTCCACCTTCACCTCCTCCTTCTTCAGCCCCGGCAGGTCCACCTTGAACACGTGCCCCTCCGGCGTCTCCTTCCAGTCGATCCGCGCGTTCGCTATGGCCGCAGCCTCCCGGTCCCCGCCGGACGGGGGCTGGACGGCCGCGGCGAGGCCGAAGCCCTCGAAGGGGTCCCATATGTCGCGGGAGAAGGGGTCGAAGACGCCGCCGTGACGCCCGCCGAAGAAGCTCGGGATCAGCGACATGGTGTTCGACGAAATTCTTGAAGCGGTGATCGTATGCTTCGGTGGGTCTGGGTGCTTTTCAAGAGGGCTTTGGACGAAGGAACGTGAGGGAGCAGGAATTTATACGGACGGCGAGAGGGAGTGCGGTGGTTTCATGGCGCTTCCGGGCGGTGACAAGTAATCGGTGCGAAGTGAAAGGTGTCTATCCGATCTCTTTCCACGGGCTCCTTCGGGATTCCGAGCTGAGGTTGAGTCCGAATGTTTCCACGTGTAAGAGATGACGGAGGAAGACAGAAGGGCGAGGGAGTTGAATGGGCCGCCGTGACGCTGAACTTGGGGACTGAGTGGACTGGGCTCGCTGTCGAACTCGTTATGAAGTAGTAAAAAGGCAGCTTTGATTTCCATGGGTTCACCGAAATTTGAAGGGAAAAATAGAATTTTAAATGGGTAGAAGGGGATAACAAAGACTTGCATCATTATAAAAATTGAATTTAGTTATTGTCTTTATTGTGTGAAAAAAATCAATCTAATTATCAAGGAAAAGGTCTTTTGTGACATTTTAGTCTCGCGTCGGATAAGTGGTGCGTTTTGATGTTATTCATAAGTAAGGTTCATTCTTAAATAGTTGTCACATGATATGATGATTTTCAAGTACTCCTTCAAGGGCTTTTAGTTCATATCTGCATCAAGCTTTCTAATTATGACAGGTTTTGACGAGTCTTGACGCAGTACATGAATTGCATCTCGTAGATGACTATCATCTCCAGAAGAGGCGTCTCGTGCAAATCAAGTGTGGCTATCAGGATTTGGATGCTAACATCGGTTGAATCTCGACAGCAGCGGGAGATCTTGATATCAGCGAACGCTTATTTAACTGCTAACTCGGTGAAGGATCGCAAATTTCTCAGGTTCTTTTAAGAGTGGTCAAGCATTAGTACTTGCAAACCCTAGCTTCTAATAGCGTCACCTATCCATAACTTCAACACTCTCCATCGCTCGATACTATTCCTCTATCATCTTACATTATTTAGAGTCAAGTTTCTTCATTTTGGCAAATTAGATTAAAATCACATTCTTAATAAGTCGACGGTAGGTCATTCGTGACGTTTTCACAATGATCAATCCCGAAAACTCACATCGAGCTCGATTATATTCAAGACCTTTCGTCGCGCTGGTTGCACTAAACATATGCGTTCATTTTGCGTCTCTAGACGACTCCGTTCAGGAATGCATGTTTCGGAAAATAAGCCAAGTTTCCACCATAAGCGCTTGGTTCGCGGCCGACGGCTCAATGGTCACCGCTCTTGCATGTGTATATGACGGAAACCTTTCACTATTAAAGAAAACGAATTGTTAGAAACGTTTAAAAAACAGAGCCAACCCCAGTTTTTGCATAAAGAAGGTCAAAGAGAAGATGAACCCGACACCGTCCTGCCCGCACGTACTCGTCTTCCCATTCCCAATGCAGAGCCACGCGAGCGCCATGATCAAGCTCGCCGAGCTTCTCTGCCTTGCAGATCTCAACGTCACCTTCCTCAACTCCGACTACATCCAGAGCCGCCTGCTCCGGTCCTCCGACGTGGAGTCCCGTTTCGGGCAGTACCCGGGCTTCCGGTTCGCCACGATAACGGACAAGTTGCCGGAGGACCACCTGCGCTGCGGTTTCGAGGCTTGAGAGCTGTTCCACTCAACGAAAGCAGTGACAAGGCTAGTATTCAGGGAGATTCTGCTTTCAGGCCAACTGAGGTCCGCGTCGAGGTCGCTGGTCATGTGCATCTTGGCAGATGGGCTGGAAGGCCCCAATTCTTGACTGAAGGGGACACCAAAGGCCTCTGCCCTCCCGCGAAGGAGATCGGAGCTCGTCGCTTCTTGTCCAGGACTACTCATGCTGCCTGTTTTTGGGTTAATCTTTGTATTCCTGAGCTTATTGAAGCTGGGAGCTTCCATTTAAGGGTATCATTCAGATTTGTTTAATAATGAAGATGTGAAACTATATGTAAAGACACATGAATCTAACTCAATTTGAAATTCTTCCAGGCAATGACTTGGACGAGACGGTGAAGAACGTACTGGGGATGGAAAAGTTCTTGAGACGGCAGGATCTTCCGGGCTTCTGTCGCTCCATCGACACGACCGAGGCCACTCTCCAGTTCATCGCCAGCGAGAGCCAATAGAACGCGAGACCGATGCGCTCATCTTCCACGCCTTTGAAGAGCTCGAATCGCCAATCCTCACTCCCATCCGCAACCATGGCTCATTACCTGAACTATATGCCATCGGACCCCTCCACGTCCATCTCAAATCGAGACTAACGATGGTCGGAGCCAATGTGCTGGTCTCGAGAAATAATGGGATCTTGAGAGAGGATAGAAGCTACATGGGTTGGCTCAATGATCAGCCGCCGAAGTTGGTGGTTTACGTGAGCTTCGGGACATTGTGGTGATCACTAGGGACTAGGTCATGGAGCTGTGGTACAGTTTGGTCAGCAGTGGGGCGAGATTCTTGTGGGTGTTGAGGCCGGACTCGGTGGCCGAGCAAGACAGCAGTGATCGGATCCGCGCCGAGCTCGCGGAGGCGACGAACGAGAGAGGGTACTGTTGAATTTTCAATCTTCTCATTGGGAATCTAACCAAAGCTTTCCCATCATTTGAAATTCTAGTGATAGATGCTTTGTGCCATTGTCGCACCAAGCTGGCATGTCCCTGCTAAAAATCAATGCATCGCTTCTGAAAATAGCTCACCATCGCCGCATGTTCCCAACAGGTATCTAGTGGAGTGGGCCCCGCAAGAGGAGACCCTGGCCCACCCGGCCATCAGCTGTTTCCTGAGCCACAGCGGGTGGAACTCAACCCTGGAGGCCGTGCCCGCCGGCGTCCCCATGATCTGCTGGCCATGCTTCGCCGACCAGCAGGTTCGTGGGCCGAGTGTGGCGCGGAACGGGGTGGACGCGAAAGACGCATGCAACAGAGCCGTGGTTGAGAGGGTGGTGAGGGATCTGATGGATCCGAAGAGGGACGATGGTGAGATTAGAGATTCTGCAGAGAAGATGGCGAAGCTTGTCGGAACCAGTTCGGGCTTCGGAGGCTCATCATATCGCCATCTGGAGAGGTTGATCCTGGATATCAAGAACGTGGCAGCTTATCAAAATTGATTTACTAATTCGAAAGATTATTAAAATATGCTTACTCGAGATATAAGGAAATGTAGCCTTAAGCAGTGGCTGGAATAAAGACAGAAATTATCAAAACTATGTACGTCAAGAAGCCTAAGACCTCGAATTCATTTCGTACTCGGCGTAGTCCCTTGCGGCGGAGTGACTAGGAAGTATTTCCTTGCGAATCTTCTAATGTGTGTCACAATTTTAGATGGAAGAAGGGAAACAAAGAGAAGAAATTGGGAAGAGAAATTGTAGGCCTGTGCACTTCTCATTCATGTACCTTCTATTTATACAAAAGGACTAATATATAGTACAAATAATGATTAATAAAAAAGAAAGAATATGTTCTCTAATCTAGGTGTATCAAATCTTATCCTAGATTGATTGCAATCCCCAATTAAATGTATTAAATTACAATCCATACAAATCTCTCAAATCTGGAGTATATCTTCCGACACTTCCTCTCAAGCTAATGGCTTGTATATGTCCTAAAATAGATATGCATGTTGTCTTTGATAAAGATGTTTAGTATACAGATCCATGGGTTGTTCCATGGTTCTAATTCATGTTGTCTCAATTACTGCTTCTGGGATCTTTTCTCGAGTAAAATGGCAATCAACTTCTATGTGTTTTGTTCTCTCATGTCCTATCAGATTTGCCACAAGTTTGAGCGTCCAATTGTTGTCACACAAAAAATAAGGCCGGTCCTTTAACTTGTACCCGATGATCTAGAAGCAGGCCTCACAACCATACTATTTCACAAACAATCTTGGTCATAGATTGATACTCAGCCTCAACTGATGACAAGGACATGGTAGACTATTTCTTCATCTTCTATGAAAGCAAATGATTCCCCAAATTTGATGCATAACCAGTGATAGATCTCCTACTCATAGGACAAGTCGCATAATCTTCATTATAATAAGTTGTCATTTCCATGTTGCACTTTCGAGAAAGAAGTATCCCTAGACCTGGGCATTTCTTCAAGTACTTCACAACCTTCAGCATTCAAATGGGACTATTTTGGGCTATGTATGAATTGGCGCCAAACCTGTACTTCATAATAAATATTTGGCCTAATCATTGTGAAGTAGATCAATTGTCCAACGAGTCTCTGGTTGCTTAACGGATCTAGTAATGGATCATTATTTGGAGACAATATACCGGCATCATAATCAACTGTAGTCAATTTTGCGTTTTGTTCAATGGGGATAATGGCTGGTTTGCACCATGATAATCTTGCTTCTAATATAATCTCCAGTATGAATTTCCATTGGCTAAGAGAGATTCCTTGATCTGAATGAGCTATCTCAATTCCAAAATATATATATATATATATATTTAGGTGACCATAAATCTTTGATGTGAAAGGTAAAATGTGGATACTCTTTAAGATTTTTCACATTAGATTCATCACTTCCCATAGTAAATATGTCATCAACATAGATTATTAAGTAAATAGATAACGTACCTTTTTGTCTATGTGTATAGAGCATAATCATATTTGAACTGTTTGAATCACATAGCTGTCAATGCATCAGTAAATTTTGCATACCACTATCAAAAAGCTTGCTTGAGGACATAAAAGGATTTGTGGAGACTACATACTTTGGACTCCCCTTGTCTTCATAATCCTTGTGGAAGATCCATATAAATCTCATCCAAATCACTATGAAGAAAAGCATTGTTGATATCCCTTTAATGTAATGAGCAGTTGCAAAAAGCAACAACCAATAAAAAAATAACAAACCGTAATGTCTTTTTTCATAGGAGACAAAGTCTCATGGCAATCAAATCTCTCTCGCTATGTGAAGCCTTTAGCTACCGATTGAGCCTTATATCGTTCAACAAAACCATCTGCTTTATATTTAATCTTGTATATCCACTTGCATCTAATTGGTATGTGATGGGGAGGTAATGGTACAATGTCCCATGTATGATTCTCCATCAAGGCTTGTAGTTTTGCCTCCATAGCCTTTTGCCAGCATGGATCATTTACTACCTCATTATAACTAGAGGGTTCTCGTTCCTCAGATCTACAGCTAATGCAACACATATGCTTTGACAATAGCTTATCAAAGGAAACATATCAGGAGATAGGATAATGAGCACCTAGTGAATTCAAGGTGGCACATACATAGTCCTTTGTCTAGGTCGGTGGGTGAGCGACACGACCAAATCGCCATGGTGCATCATGTTGCTACATCGAAGATGGTTCTTCAGTAGTAGTTGGTAATAAAGGAGCTATCATTTGAGAATGTTGAGACTCCTCTTTGGTTGACACGGGGGGATCTTCATTTGAATAGCCCACCGTTGTATAAGTTTCATCAGAAGTTTGAAGTCATATTGTAGCTGGTGTTTGATGTTTTGGCCGGCCGAGGTGGGCCTTGATGATGGCCTGAGGGTGGCCTTGACCAGGTTGACCTTGGACCTGCCACACGAGGCCGGGTCTCGGGACCACTCCTCCTGCTTCTCCTCGGAGTGCTCCTTGATCCACTAGTACTCCATATGCTGGATCTCGAACTCGCCGCACTTAGCCATGGCTCTCTCCACTTCCTCCGTGCTCCTCGTAGTTTTGATAAAGTTAGATGCTTCTTGAATTACTGATTCGAAAGACTATTGAAATATACTTACTCGGGATATAAGTAAATGAAGATGCCTCTAGGGGTGGCTACAATAAAGAGAGAAATTATCAAAATTATGTATTTAAAGAAGCGTGAAATCTCGGATTCAATTCATACTTGATATAGTCTCTTGTGAGGGTGATAAGGAAGTATTTTCTTAGGAATCTTCCAATGTGGATGGCCTATCTTTAGTCGGATTGAGAAGGTGACTTAGTCTGGTGCACAAAAGATAGATTTACTTTACCATCTAATCTTTATGGTAAGAAAGAAATTTGGGAGAAAATTAAACAGAGAAATCACGAAACTAAAAGGAGAGAATGCTTGCCTCTCCTTAGTGGTGTGTTGATCTCCTCATATGTTCCAACCTTTGATCTTTGAGAGGTGATCATACAATAACAGTGCTACCTAAATCCATTTAATCCTAAATCTATTGTACGAATACTAATTTAATCCTAAACTTTTTTTTTTTTATTTTGCCTATTAATCTTTGGAATTCTAACATAGTCCATCCAATTAATTTTCATTGGAAATCACTGACATGGTGATATAATCATCGTAGGTTGTCATACATGGCACACCACCATATCAACGATTTATGATGAAAATTGGCCGAAAGGATTATATCAAAATTTTGTATAAACGGTTATGATTAAATTGATAATTTTTTTAAAAAAATAGAGACTAAATTAGCATCTATATATAGGTTTAAGACCGATTGGACAATTTCCTATTGATGTATGCAAATTACATTATTAACTGGAGTTTGGAGATGTCAAGTTTAGAAGGCAATTAGCATGTAGTTCCTCCCAAGCATCCACAACAAATTTTTCTTGAGTTTGTATGTTTCATAAAAAATTAATGATTTGAAAAATATTTTCCAAAAAATGATTAATTGTATCGCTTCCAATAATTAATTAATTAAAAATATTTTCATTATTGAATGAAAATTTATGCCCAAATATTTTCCTAGATAAAAATTTTCATTAAGATGTTTGGAGAAGATTAAGGTTCCTTTTCTTGCTAGAAGGGAAAACCAGTTTTTCTCAATCAAAACTTGTTATTTTCACTTCATGAAAAAAAAATTCATTGATTGGATTAGTTTTCCATCATTTAAACACCAAAAAGTGGAAACACAATCTCCCTAAAATGATTTTGTTCAAAAATGAATCCTAAGACCCGGCTAAAATAAAAACAACGCCTTAGGTCAGAGAAAGAAGAGTAGAGACCGTTATAGCGGCATCATAGGACAGCAACTATTCATTGCATTGCTTCAATGATACAGGATAAAGTTTTAGCAAAATTCATCAAGCACATTGAGCATTTCTGACTTTATAATTAAGGTGTTTTTCTATAGATTCAGGAAGAAAATTGAATTTTGTTCATTAATAATTTCAGTTTTTTTTTTTTTTAAACTTACTTTTAGCAAAATAAAATATTATTTATAGAAATCAAATCCCAAATACTGGGATTTCGATTTCCCAAGGAAACCGGACAAAAAAGTCATCCGGTTTCCTTGAGAAAATGCTGGGTGGAGATTGCACCGTTACTCTGTCCAGAGTAACGGTGCAGTCACATTAGCTTTTTCCTAAAACTACCAAGTAATCTCACGGCCGCCCTTAACCCGACGGGTTTAAACTCGAGGACAAGTACCGCATCGCGTGGTATCGTAAAGGACGGCGACTTGATAACAAAAAGTCCGACAGCAAAAAGCAAAGGAAGCGGCTGAGAATCGTTTCGCAGGATCGTACCCCTCGGCCTTTATCCCGAACTTGGTGAATATTTTACTGATTGCGGTGATTTTTCGAAAGCATATATCCTTTGGATTCTCTACACATTCAATGGCCCTTCAAGAAGAGCGATGACTTGAAGTGGGGTTATCAACATTTGTTCCTCTTTAGTATAAAAATCATTAGTATTCCCAGATAGTGGGGAAGAAAAATACTCACTTCCAATAAAAGGATGAGGCTTGCGGTCACCGATAAGTAAAAATAAGGAATGCCGGGCCTTCCACTGAGAGGCTACCGGAGATGGCCCTCATCGAGTGGAAACACTCCCTTGGCTACCATCTTCGGCCCCCTCAAAACAACAATAATCATGAAACCTCTGTGATGTTGGGGAGCTGATCTTCCTTGGGAAGGTAGCATATTGACGGATCAACATGGGATCATCATGGTATGGCCATGCAACCGCTTGATTTCGTCGATTTTGCATCGATTACTGACGGAAATTGGAAGGTTATGTAGCAGCAAGTTCAAGAACACGAAAGAGAATCGGGATCTGGTCATCTTGAGTAATCGATGTCCCGATGCTTTTGACTTCAGAATCTTCTGTAGCTCCAAAGTAGGGAACGCAAGCTTTCCTTTTTTCATTCAACTGTAGGAGCATCCATGATCACGTGATATTTAAAATAAAATAAAAATGAGAAAATTACGAATTTTTTTAAATAAATGTTTGCCCCTAAGTTCATCAAGCTCTAAGCATTTGAAAAAATGCAATCAAATCCTCAAGGTTCCGTACCTGGTGCAGTTTTCTCCTTCCAGCAATAATTTATCATGTTTTGTCGGTATTGACATGTCGGAAAGCCAATTTGGTCTTTTAGTACGATTACAGCATATGAGCCCTTGTGCTGAAGGTAGATGGTCATTTGGAAGAAATTCTTTTTCCCAAAAGAGGCCGGACAAATATGAAAACGAAGCTAAAATATGAACATGCATTCCCAAAATCATAAGAAAACTGAGTGTGCGCATGACCAGACATCACGAGGAAGTTTGGGAGCACACGAGGAATAGAATTTGGGATAAAATGCCCCAGTTTCCAGATGTTCCCTCCATTTCCTTCTTACAAAAAATTTCAAAATCTCACTTATTTTCGTTATCCTTTATTGCCTTTCATTTTCCAAACGAAACCATGGGTCACTGATGACTAGTCGACATTTTCATATGTAGAGTAAGATTACATGATCCATCAAATTTACCCATCCAAGCTGCTTTCATGACTTGATTCCAAACTCTCATCAATTTCTTTGCAACCACCTTTTTTTTTAGGGTGACGTATATAATATATTTGATCTGCTATATTGCCATTCAGTCAAATGATTTATGTGATTTGTCAAACTTCATTGACATTCAGAAATTTTTAATATTCCATTTACGGAACAAGTTGGTTATGAAATTTGTAGTTTGTATATATTGCTGAAAGTTGTTGAGATAGCGAAGAAAGGGTACCGAAGGACTTAGATAATCCTTGTCCAAAAAACCGCTAATGTGAAGTGAAAGAGTGATTCGATAAATTTGTGGGGTAATGTTTAGAAAGTTATTGAGAAAATTATGGGGTGCCAAATGACTTCCCCGATGAGAGCTCTTGGGAGTCATTAGCCTATCATCCCCGGCATACGTTCGATCTCCTGAGTGAGAATGTGGACAGGACTCCTAGATCGCTATGGCTATGCACAGTGACTTTATCCGAAAGGGGCTCGTTTCTTCAAGCTCCACCTATCCTATACGAGGCGCTACTCGCTTTCTCTTGGTCTCTGGTGGCTTATGTAGCTGTCGGCATTGCTAGACGCTCCTCCTCGCCCACCCTACAGGAGAATCCAAAGGATATGCTTTCGAAAAATCACCGCGGTCGGTAAAATATTCACCAATTCGGGATAAAGGCCGAGGGGTACGATCCTGCCAAACGATTCTCAACCATTGCCTTGCTCTGTGCTCCGGACGATTTGTTATTAAGTCGCCGTCCTTTACGATGCCAGACGATGCGGTGCTCTTGTCCCGACGTTTTAACCGGGCAGGTCAAGGTCGGCCCTGAGATTACCTGGTAGTTTTATACCTTGGCCTGTGTAGACCACAAAAACATGGTTTTTAAGAAAGTTTTCTAACTTTATTCCGTAATGGGTCAGTATCCTAAGAACTGGGGGGCCTTAGACTACCGTCTTTGGTTCGACTTTAAGAAAGGGCTTTGGGACTCCAAAGTCCATTGATCAAATGTAAATATGTTTTAGTTCGATTTTTTGAGTGATTTTGGCAATATGTAATTGTATCTTCAAATGGTTCTAAAACATTTACCTCAATGCAAATACAAGCTATGCTATGTAAGACAAACGACATCTAAAAATTCTTTAGCCCAAAATTTAAAAATTCTTCAAAATTATTCATGTAAATGCAAGCTATGCTATGTAAGACAAACGGCATTTACCTTAATAATTTACAACAAAAATTTATTAAAATGACTATCTTGGCAAATTGTCGAAATGCTTAGGAATAAATTGACCAAATAAAATACTTAAAACTGAATTGGTATCATATAATAAGTTTATAATTTTTTTGTTAGGATGTACACGTAAGTAAGTTGTGTTAAAAAAATCTCATATCAAATAATTGGCATTATGTAAAGCAATTAATATATCTTAATTGATCTATAATTCTTTGATTTAAGTTTTTAAGTGGAAATAAGTCCAACTAGAAATATAAATGGGCTCAGACTCAGACTTGCTCTTGGACATCTTTCCATGTGAAGGTATCTAGCTTCTGCTCTCACACATTCAAACAATAACACTGAGCGACTTGCTGCACGCTTCCCAACATTTTTTTGATAATTTTGAGTAGTAGCGGATCTTGTGCTCTTTTTTTTTTTTTTTTTGGGAAAAGGATCTTGTCCTCGAAAGTGAATTTTTTTTTTTTTGGGAAAAGGATCTTGTCCTCGAAAGTGAAGGAGATAAATTTCTTTCCAGAACTCATCTCCACTTCAAAAAGAGGGTAAGGAGGCGACCATTTCACTAGGAAAGGGGAACACGAATCCAATCATAGGATCCAAAAGACCGCAATGGATCCACCGCCTGCTCCTCCTCCTCATGTCGTCATCTTTCCTTTAGCTGCTCAAGGCCATGTGAACTCCATGCTCAAGCTCGCTGAGCTTCTCGCCCTCTCCGGCCTCCGCATCACCTTCATCAACTCCGAACACATCCACCATCGCCTCCTCCGACATGCCGACATCCGAGCCCGTTTCGCTGCCTACCCGGACTTCCAATTCAAGATCATATCAGACGGCTTCCCGATACACCACCCGAGGCCCAGCGACCACTTCACGACCACATTCGATTACGTCAAGGGCATAACCAAGCAGCTGTTCGAAGAGTTGGTGTCAGCTCCGGATCGGCCGGTGACCTGTATCATTGCGGATGGGATCCTGACCTTCACCATCGATTTCGCTGGAGATCTCGGAGTTCCAGTCATCGCGTTCCGGACGATAAGCGCGAGTTGCTTCTGGACTTATTTCTGTATTCCGCGCATGATTGAGAGTGGAGACCTCCCCATCAAAGGTAATGTTCCCACTCAAGCATTCCCTGAACCTCTTGATTCTGTTCAATTTTGAGAAAAGCTTGACCTAAAAGTAAGGTGTGGTGTTCAAAAGGGTGCAAAATAAATAACAAATTGGAGTGAAACTCATTGAGGAATTTCATCGAGCAACTGAACTTCAATTATTTTATAGGAGACGAAGACATGGACCGTGACGTGACGAGCGTGCCGGGCATGGAGGACATCCTCCGGTGCCGAGACCTGCCGAGTTTCTGCCGAGTCGCCGACCTCTCCGACTGGCTCCTCCAGTATGTGACGACGCAGACCCTCCAGACCACCAGAGCCCGAGCCCTCATCCTCAACAGCTTCGACCAACTGGAGGGCCCCGCCATTTCCCAGATTCGAACCCACTTCCCCAACCTCTACACAATCGGACCTCTCCACTCGCACCACAAATCCAGACTCTCGTCGTCATCCCCGTCGTCGCCACCACCATCGTCAGCAAGCAACAGTCTCTGGGAAGTCGACCGTAGTTGTATCTCTTGGCTCGACAAGCAACCTCCGAAGTCAGTCATCTACGTGAGCTTCGGGAGCGTCACGACTCTTACCAGACACGACTTCACGGAGTTCTGGTACGGCCTCGTGAACAGCGGGAGGCGCTTCCTGTGGGTCATGCGGCCGGACTCCCTCGCCGATGGCGGCAACGGTGCGGTCCCGGAGGAGCTGAGGGAGGCAGCGGCGGAGAGGGGGTGCATCATTGGGTGGGCCCCGCAGGAAGAGGTCCTGGACCATGGCTCCGTCGCGGCGTTCCTGACGCACAGCGGGTGGAACTCGACGCTGGAGAGCGTGGTCGCCGGGAAGCCGATGGTGTGTTGGCCGTTCTCGGCGGACCAGCAGTTGAACAGCCGGCTGGTGAGCCACGCGTGGAAGGTGGGGCTCGACATGAAGGACGTGTGCGACAGGGAGGTGGTGGAGAGGATGGTGAACGAGGTGATGGGGGAGAGGAAGGAGGAATTCGCAGCGGCGGCCGGTGACTTGGCGAGGAGGGCGAGGGACGCCGCTAGCGAAGGTGGGTCCTCGTGGGATAATCTGGACCGCTTGATTGAGGATATAAGGTCCATGAAGCCCAGTAGCTGAAGTCCAACGTTGTCTTGTGATTTCTTCTGTTTTTGAAGTAGAGGATTATTAGAATTCCAAACGTTCAAATAACATACACCAATGGATACTTCTTGGTGTTTCTTTTAATGTCTCAATCTCATAATCGTTAATATATTTATATCAAATTGTCGTGGTAAATAGACGTGCGAATATTAATGGAGACAATCTTTATTTCCATTTAATTATAAGGAAATGACACTTTTTTGGGCTCTAAGGCCACACCATTGAACTTTTCAAGGTCTTCCGTTGTGATCGCCAGAATACGTACTTTCTCTCACTCTATCATAAAATCATCATCAATTTCATTCTTATGACTTGATGCTCATCTATCGATACTGTATCCATCGTTTCGCATATCATCTCTTCATTGGATTTGTTCGTTTAAGATAAAAAAAAAATATAAAAAATAAATTCTATATTTTATTGTAACACAATATACAAGAAATGACAATTGTTAAACCATAGAATTATATAAAAAGTTATATACAAGATACACGAGATATTCTAAATACCAGTGAAATTCCATAAACCGCATATATTGTTCAATTGAATGGCAATGTAGTGGATCACATATATTATATGCATCACTCTCAAAGAAAAGGTGATTTTAGAGAAACCAATTAGAGCTTTGTAACCTTTTCCATAAATAAGATTATTATTATTCATATTATTATTAAGGTAGGTATCTTGGTGACTTACAAAAGGTAGGTGATATAGTGATCTATTAGGGTAGTGTGACTTGTAATCTTTTCCATAAATAATAATAATAATGATAATAATATCATCGCTGTCCTTGTTGTCATCATCATTATTGTAACTTTGAGGAAATCGACGATCGATGGCTATAATAATATAATATACATGTCGATGATCCTTCCTATTCGAGGGCCCAAGTACAAAATCCCATCATTTATTATCACCTTGTATCCAAGATAAAAGAAAAAACCATCACCTCGTGTTTATATATATATATTTTAAAAAGGCTTATTTTCTAATTATTATCAACATGTGATGGATTAGAACGATAAGAGTAAAGTTTGATCATTTATGACAGAATTATTGACAACTTGAAAAAATTAACAAAAAGTAGAGTCGACAATCTCATATGCAACTGTCAATTTAATGAAATAAAGCTACCATTAAGATAGTGGCATTGAAGAAATCGTCAAGATAGTTGAGTCATTGTAACTGTTTCGATAATCATTTGTAATCTCTATTTGCAATCTCCCTTTGCAACTTTCGTTTGTGACCTTCGTTAACAATTGTCAATTGTAACTTTAAATAGTACTCCTGAAGCCCTTGGCACACAAATAAACAAACAAGTTATCTTTCTATTCCTGCACTTTAGTTATAAACTCCACTTAAATTTCAATGTGTTTCTTAACTATATTTGCAATGGGTTCCTTCACATTGTGTGTTTCTTAATGAATAAAGCAACCATTAAAATAGTAAAGTCAAAGAAATCATCAAGATAGTTGAGTCATTGTGATTGTGCTATAATCATTTGTAATCTGTATTTGCAATCCCCATTTGCAACTTCCATTTATATCCTTTGTTGATAACCGTCAATTGTAACTTTAAATAGTACTCTCTAAAGCTCGTGGCACACAAATAAACAAACATGTTATCTTTATATTCTTGCACTTTGGTAATAAACTTCGCTTAAATTTCAATGCATTTCTTAAATATAGTTTCTATATCCATGTCATCAATTAAACTTCAACATGTATCTCTGCTATATATTTTGGATGCTTCATTATCCATTAAATTCTGGCATTACATCTTTACATTCTCAAGCTTTGTCATCAACTAAATTTCGATGTAATATGTGTACTTCCGGTTCCATTTAAGTTTATTATGTTCTTAAGTTTTTTCATTAATTAAATTTCAACACAATTTGTGTATGTTCAGTTCCTTTTGCAATGAAGTTATCATTCTATTGTCTATATATGATATTTCTTGTCCAAAATCGCCACCAAACCGTCTCCTCTTTTTGATGAAAGATATTTCGTTGGGGAGAATTACCAAAAAAGTCATAAATCTATTGTAATTGTGCCAATTCAATTCTAAACATTTTCTTTTAGCCAATTTAGTTCTAAACCTTTTATAATTATGCTAGTTTAGTCTATCCGGCCAAAATTGGTCGGTCGACATTGATGTGGACACCAGCTGGTGATGGCCGTCCGACAAAAGCTGATATGGCAATTTTTTAATATATATTCTAATTTTAAAATGATTCTTGAATTCTTGAATTCTTTTTTTTTTCCACATTTTCCTTCCTCTGGCCGATCGGCACTGGTTAGAGGCGAGGGTTGGTGAGGCTACTCGTCCCCGCCGGCCACTAGCAAAGGCAAGGCTGCTTTTGCCAGATCTAACAAGGCTCGGCCTTGCCTAGCCATGGGGAGGTCGAGCCTTGCCATTCCTGGGCGAGGAGCCTCATCGGCCATCGGCGAGGTCGACCCTCGCTTTGGCTGGGTGAGGCCTCGCCCAGCTAAGGCGACGATCAACCTTGCTAATGGCTAGCGAGGCCGTTGTCACCAGATCTGGCAAGGCTTGACCTCGCCTAGCCATGTTGAGGTCAAGCCTTGCCGTCCCTAAGCGAGGAGCCTCGCCCAGCAACGAGAAGGCTAACCGACCAGAGGAAGGAGAAGTGGATGAAAAAAAAAATTCGAAAAAATATTCAAAAATTCAAAAACAATTTATAAATGCCATGTCAACTTTCGCTAGACAGTCGTCGCCGCTAGCATCCACGTCAATGCTGACCAGCTAGTTTTGGCCGGATAGACTAAACTAGCACAATTGTAAAAGGTTTAGGACTAAATTGGCAAAAAAAAAAAAATTATAACTGAATTGGTACAATTGCAATAGGTTTATGACTTTTTAATAATTCCCCCTATTTCGTTGTGGAGTCAAATTCTAGCACAACATCTTTTTTGTACGCTTGTTGGGAAGAGTGTGGTCGATTGAGGAACTACAATGCCAAAAACAAGGAATCATCTAGAACCTAATCATGCTATGGACAACAACCCTAGCAATACGACTACCCAATCTGAGACCTCAATTGCTCCAACAATAGAGTCAAGCCAAGGAAGCAACATCAAAATCTCGTGGCACTTTATAGAGAAGCAGAAGAGGGAGTTAGCACGGAAGCTTACTTTGATGGTTACCATGAAGAGAACTATAGAATAAGACGACGAATCACATAGCAAGACATGTTTCTAACATGGTTGGGTCGATGGTCGTCAATGTAATCGATGATGTCATGTCAAGGCTCGAGACATTCAATGAGTCCATGCCAATTCAACAAAACATAATGGCTTCCATGTATGTTCCTCCAACTCTTAATCAATTGAATGGTGGAAAAAATTTAGGCCAAGAAATTCCAATATCATTGAGGATTTTATAAAATCCTAAAAATCTTATCTACCCTAAATGTAGGGAGTAGAGAGGCCAAGTTTATTGATCTATCTACTTTGAAACTAGGAGGCGGGATAAATGTCAACTTGTGGATCTTGGTCAAGTGGTTGAACTTGTGTTACAATTATTAGGTACCAATAGATGAATGGTCAAGTCAGTATAAGAGGCCTTATCCTAATTAGGTTAACACTACACCTTACCCAAGAGAATTCAAAACTCCTAACTTTGCTATTTTCACTAGCAAAGATGACCAATCAACTGTCATTCATTGCCTACTGTGGAGAGGTAGAAATAAATGAATTTCTTAGACTTAGGTTGTTCCATGTGTCTTTATTAGAAACCGCATTTACTTAGTATATGAATTTATCTCATAATTCAAATTGCATTTGGGTTGAGATGGAAAGACAATTTCATTTCACTTTTATAGAACGATACTTAAGATATCGATTTTTGATTTGGCCAAAATCTATGAATATGACAATGAGTCGGTCAGTTAGTTTGTTGCTTGATTCAAGAAGGTTACAAATAGATGCCTTACTTCATTCTCAAAGAGAGAATTCACAAATTTGGCTTTTGGTAGATTAAAATCCAATCTTGGAAAAATATTCAATGGCCAAAATTTTCCCAATTTATTCCAATTGGCAACGAGAGTGTATAAGTATGAGCAACTACTTACAATGTGAATTAATTGGAGGATTGCATCAACTATTTTCATGTAATTTGTTGAACATTTACCAAACAATCAATTCCAATATCATTGAGGATTTTATAAAAGCCTAAAAATCTTATCTACCCTAAATGTAGGGAGTAGAGAGGCCAAGTTTATTGATCTATCTACCTTGAAACTAAGAGGCGGGATAAATGTCAACTTGTGGATCTTGGTCAAGTGGTTGAACTTGTGTTGCAATAATTAGGTACCAATAGATGAATGGTCAAGTCAGTATAAGAGGCCTTATCCTAATTAGGTTAACACTACACCTTACCCAAGAGAATTCAAAACTCCTAACTTTGCTATTTTCACTAGCAAAGATGACCAATCAACTATCATTCATTGCCTACTGTGGAGAGGTAGAAATAAATGAATTCCTTAGACTTAGGTTGTTCCATGTGTCTTTATTAGAAACTGCATTTACTTAGTATATGAATTTATCTCATAATTCAAATTGCATTTGGGTTGAGATGGAAAGACAATTTCATTTCACTTTTATAGAACGATACTTAAGATATCGATTTTTGATTTGGCCAAAATCTATGAATATGACAATGAGTCGATCAGTTAGTTTGTTGCTTGATTCAAGAAGGTTACAAATAGATGCCTTACTTCATTCTCAAAGAGAGAATTCACAAATTTGGCTTTCGGTAGATTAAAATCCAATCTTGGAAAAATATTCAATGGCCAAAATTTTCCCAATTTATTCCAATTGGCAACGAGAGTGTATAAGTATGAGCAACTACTTACAACGTGAATTAACTAGAGGATTGCATCAACTATTTTCATGTAATTTGTTGAACATTTACCAAACAATCAATTATTTAAAAATTTATGAATGACATTGTACATTGAATCAACATTTAGAGATTATTGGTGTCATTTTCCATTTTAAGAAAGAGTATTGGACCCACCCACCATTTACCTCATTTAATATTAGAATTGTAAGAAGAGCTAACCCTCTAGAGAAAAAAGCACAATGCGTCGGCTCAGCGAAAGGAGAGTAGACCCCATTACATCAGTGTCCCAGCAACCTTTCCTAGCGACAGCAACCTTTCCTAGCATTGCTTCCGTAATTAGATAAGATCACTGTATTCAATAATGACAACATAATGTACACTTTGTTCGTATGCGACACGTCTCGGTAGTAAGAGGATGACGACTATAAAACAAACCGTTCTGTCAGAAAAGAGTAAGGGTATAAGTGCTGACCATTCCACTAGCAAAGTGGAACACGAATCCAATCAGAGGATCCAAAAGACGGCAATGGATCCACCGCCTGTTCCTCCTCCTCATGTCATCATCTTTCCTTTAGCTGCTCAAGGCCATGTGAACTCCATGCTCAAGCTCGCCGAGCTTCTCGCCATCTCCGGTCTCCGCATCACCTTCATCAACTCCGAACACATCCACCATCGCCTCCTCCAACATGCCGACATTCAAGCCCGTTTTGCTGCCTACCCGGACTTCCGATTCAAGGTCATATCGGATGGCTTCCCGATAGACCACCCGAGGGCCGGTGACCACGCCTTGACCACATTCAATTACGTCAAGAGCATAACCAAGCAGCTGTTCGAAGAGTTGGTGTCAGCTCCGGACCGGCCTGTGACCTGTATCATTGCTGATGGAATCCTGAGCTTCACCATTGATTTCGCTGGAGACCTCGGAGTTCCAGTCATCGCGTTCCGCACGATAAGCGCTAGTTGCTTCTGGACTATTTTCTGTATTCCGCGCATGATTGAGAGTGGAGACCTCCCCATCAAAGGTAATATTCCCACTTCAGCATTCCCTGAACCTGTTGATTCTGTTTAATTTTGAGAAAAGCTTGATCTAAAAGTAAGGTGTGGTTTTCAAAAGGTGCAAAAGAAGTCGGAGTGAAACTCGTTGAGGAATTTCATCTAGCAACTGGACTTCTATTATTTTTGTAGGAAACGAAGACATGGACCGTGTCGTGACGAGCGTGACGGGAATGGAGGACATCCTCCGGTGCCGAGACCTGCCGAGTTTCTGCCGAGTCGCCGACCTCTCCGACTGGCTCCTCCAGTATGTGACGACGCAGACCCTCCAGACCACCAGAGCCCGAGCCCTCATCCTCAACAGCTTCGACCAACTCGAGGGCCCCGCCATTTCCCAGATTCGAACCCACTTCCCCAACCTCTACACAATCGGACCTCTCCACTCGCACCACAAATCCAGACTCTCGTCGTCATCCCCGTCGTCGCCACCACCATCGTCAGCAAGCAACAGTCTCTGGGAAGTCGACCGTAGTTGTATCTCTTGGCTCGACAAGCAACCTCCGAAGTCAGTCATCTACGTGAGCTTCGGGAGCGTCACGACTCTTACCAGACACGACTTCACGGAGTTCTGGTACGGCCTCGTGAACAGCGGGAGGCGCTTCCTGTGGGTCATGCGGCCGGACTCCCTCGCCGATGGCGGCAACGGTGCGGTCCCGGAGGAGCTGAGGGAGGCAGCGGCGGAGAGGGGGTGCATCGTTGGGTGGGCCCCGCAGGAAGAGGTCCTGGATCATGGCTCCGTCGCGGCGTTCCTGACGCACAGCGGGTGGAACTCGACGCTGGAGAGCGTGGTCGCCGGGAAGCCGATGGTGTGTTGGCCGTTCTTGTGGGACCAGCAGTTGAACAGCCGGCTGGTGAGCCACTTGTGGAAGGTGGGGCTCGACATGAAGGACGTGTGCGACAGGGAGGTGGTGGAGAGGATGGTGAACGAGGTGATGGGGGAGAGGAAGGAGGAATTCGCAGCGGCGGCCGGTGACTTGGCGAGGAGGGCGAGGGACGCCGCTAGCGAAGGTGGGTCCTCGTGGGATAATCTGGACCGCTTGATTGAGGATATAAGGTCCATGAAGCCCAGTAGCTGAAGTCCAACGTTGTCTTGTGATTTCTTCTGTTTTAGAAGTAGAGGATTATTAGAATTCCAAAAGTTCGAATAACATACACCAATGGATACTTATCGGTGTTTCTTTTAATGTCTGAATCTCATAATCGTTAATATTGAGAAGAAACTGAATATAGAACAAGATCTGTATATGAAAGAGATTTGATCTTGAACAATCAATGAAAAATACCTCAGCTCAAATGTATTTCTTCTTCAGAACTTCTAGTTCACGTTTTACAGAACTTCATCATTCTCGGAATACAGAGATGAAAGAAAAAGCTTAAGATGAATCAAGAACAAACAGAGATGAAAAAGATGAAGATCAATTCTCGCATGCTCTACTCTCATTCTCTTGCCCTTTTATACTTGTTCAGCTATTTATGTTACCAACTTGTTACAACAGAATAACTAACACAGAAGTATATAAGTAGTTCTTCTATCTGTGCAGCTCCTTTCATTTGCTTGATCAACTTCTATGTTTTGTGTTTTGCTGTCATGGATCGCCAGCTCATCAATTCACTTGGATCGCCAGCTCACGACTCACGACCTTCCTTTTGCTCCAACTTCTTTTGTTCCAACCTCCTCTATCTCAGTTACTTCGTCAGGTTTGGCTCTTCTACTATCACCATTTCCTGTGTTCAGCTGTTCTTTTAATATCTGTTTAATTCCTCTAACATCCCCCCTCAAATTGGGAATGGATAGAGTACAGATTCCCAATTTGGTTTGCATATAAGAATGTGAGCTTCTTGTCAGTGGTTTGGTGAAGACATCAGCTAATTGGTAAGAACTTGGAATGTATTTGACTTGTAAAGATCCTGAGGATACTTTTTCCCGAACGAAGTGAAAATCTACTTCAATATGTTTAGTACGAGCATGTAAAACAGGATTCAAAGTGAGAGAGATTGCCGACTTATTATCACAGTACAAATGAATAGGAGGAGTAAGAGAACAACCTATATCACATAATACAAAACTGACCCAAGTAAGATCGGCGTGCTGATGCAAGAGCACGGTATTCGGCTTCGGTGGAGGATCTACTTACGTGGGCTGTTTCTTTGCTGCCCAGGATATAAGGTTGGATCCAAGATATATACAAAAACCAGTTGTTGATCTTCTGGTTTCGCACACCCCGCCCAATCTCGCATCGGAGAAACCATAGAGATGCATGGTACGTACAGGGGAGTGAAGGAATAAACCAAGCTTGAGAGTACCCTTTATATATCGCAAAACTCTTTTTAAGTGGTTGAAGTCTCGCAATTGTGGGTTGCTGCATTCTTTGGCGAGTATGTTGGTTGCATAAGCAATGTCTCGGTCTGGTTAATGTGAGGTATTGCAGACCTCCAACTAGACTCCGGTACTCAGTGGGATTGGTCAAAGGTATAGTATCATTGATTAAAACAGGTGGTTTTAACGAAAGAGGAGTTGAAACTGGTTTGGAGTCAAGCATATAAGCTCGGTTGAGAAGATCTAGAGCATATTTGGTTTGACATAGGAATAGATAATCTGAGGTTCGTGTAGCTTCAATGCCAAGGAAATAGTGTAAAGACCCTAGGTCCTTCATATGAAAATGAGAGCTCAAAGAAGTAATAAGTGCAGAAATCATTTGAGGGGAGCTTCCAGTGAGAATGATGTCATCTACATATAATAATAAGAGAGTAGTTGATGTTTCAGTATGCAGAATGAATAGGGAAGGATCGGTAAGAGAGCTACGTAAGAATCCATTTTCGAGGAGGAAGTCAAATCTGTCAAAACCGGGCTCGAGGAGCTTGTCGAAGTCCATAAAGAGATCTTCGAAGGAGACAGACATGATGGGGCTTTTGTGATTCTTTAAATCCTCGGAGGCTGCTCCATATACACTGTTTTCACTTAAGGTTCCATGTAAGAAGGCATTTTTGACATCTAATTGATGAATTTTCCATTGTTTCATCATAGCAACGATAGGATTATTCGAATTGTTGCATGCTTCACTACAGGACTGAAGGTTTCTGTGAAATCAAGACCTTCTTCTTGATGGAAGCCTTTAGCTACAAGCCTTGCTTTGAGTCTATCCAAGCTCCCATTAGGTGCGAGTTTTGCCTTGAACACCCATTTGCACCCGATAATATTCATGTGATCATTTCTAGGAACTAAGTCCCAGGTTTGATTCTGATATAAGGCATCCATTTCTTCTTTCATTGCTTGATACCACCCTTGGTATGCTAATGCAGCCTTAACTGTTTTTGGTTCGATAGGAACCTGATACTCAACTAGACATGCATATTTAGGATTTGTTTTAACAACTCCAAATCGAAGTCTAGTTTGCATAGGATGAGTTGAAGAAGTACCTTGTATCGTTCGTTTCGAACGATTTGTATTTGTTCGGATTAGTAGTTGATGTTGAGACATTCTCTGGATTTGGTGGTATTAGTTCCTCTATGATTGGAGCTAACGATGTAATTCAATACTACCGTAGGCATTATTAAGATCATTCGTATCTCGATCGTATCATTTGTATTTGTGATTGACCTGCAGGATTACATGTACTGATCTCATTGTCCTGTATTACTGGAGTTGTTTGAGTGAAGCTGGTATGCTGCAAATGTTTCTTCGATATATTGTCTTATGATTGATCCTGCTTAGTAGAGCTGGAAATAGAAGATAGTACTCCTTTTATCCACTGTTTGTATAAGTCAGACCCCTGCTGATATTCAGTATGTAGGATATGAGAAAAGGGAAAGACTTTCTCATCAAATATGACATGTCTGCTGATGTAGATTCTTCCATTTGTAGGTAAGAGACATCTGTACCCTTTATGCTTCTCACTATATCCAAGAAAGATACATGTAAGTGATCTTGGATCAAATTTATGCTTTGTGTAGTGCCTGAGACATGGATAACAAGCTGATCCAAAAACTCGAAGATATGAATAGTCTGGTGTCTTTTTGTAGAGCTTATAATGAGGTGAATGCATATGTAGTTTTGTTGTGGGAAGAAGATTGATAATATAAACTGCTGTTTTGAATGCATCTACCCAGTATTTCAGTGGTATTTTAGCATGATACATCATTGCTAAACCCAATTCAATCACATGTCGATGTTTTCTTTCCGAGACACCATTCTGCTCTGGTGTATGAGGGCAAGAAATATGCTGCTTAATTCCACAGTTTTGTAGATGAGTTTGAAATTTACTACTAGTGAACTCACCTCCTCCATCACTCTGGAAGATTTTGATCTTGTGATTAAGCTGATTTTCTATAAGTCTTTGAAACATAATGAATATCTCATAGACTTCAAACTTTTGTCTCATTGGATATATCCAACTATACCGAGAAAAATCATCCACAAAAATGACATAGTAGGAGAATTTCTGAACAGTTGAGTTGGTGAAGGTCCCCATACATCACGGTGTATTCTTTCTAATGGAGCATTCGAGATATGATCTGAGAAATGAAAAGATAAAGCTAAGCTTTTAGCAACTTGACAACTGCTACATATGTCCTGAGCCTTAGAACTAAACTGAATGAGTTGCTGTTTTTGTAGAATCTTCACTGTTTTAAGACTGGTGTGAGCAAGTCTTTGATGCCAGACATCCTCTCCAACTTCCGGGTGAGTCTGTGTGAAGAAGACCTCTGCAACTTTAGGTTCCACCTGGTATAGTCCCTTGGCTTTCCTTCCTAGCTTCACTGTCGTATGATTGTGATTGTCCTTCATATATACCCCATGTTTATCAAAAATAAAAGAACAAATGTGATAATCATCTCGTTAATTTTGATACGAGATAGAAGGTTCTTTTTGGTTTCGGAACTATTAACACATCATTCGAGGTAATTTGCTATTTTCTATATTCAATACTCCATTACCAATGCATGAAATTGACAAATGAGATCCATCTCCTATCATGACAGTGTCATTACCATTATAAGTACTGCAGTTTCGAATCATACCAGTTTCTGAGGTAATGTGTGCTGTAGCCCCTGTATCTAGATACCATTCTGAACCATAAGGTTCTTCAATGTGAACTGCTGCCAATGCAGTTGGTATTTCATCTGCCTGGTACGAGTTATCAAACCTATACCAACATCTGAGTGATGTATGACCTGATTTCTTACAAATCTGACATTGCAGAGGTCCGTTACTCATAGGCTTTGTTGTCTGTGTTTGTCTATCATCATTTGAACTTTGTGGTGGATAAGACCTAACACTTTGATATCTCTGTGCAGGATTGGAATATGGTCTAAATTCTTGTCCAAAGTTAGACCAATTATCCTTGTTAACCTGACCTTGCTGAGTTGAATTCAGGTTATTCAGGTTAATTTGTTGATTCTTTCCTGCTTCTGTAAAATTATTTCCATAATCCCTTCTAATGAAAGACTAACCTCTGCCATAGTTAGCTTCGCCTCGAAAATTTTCTCTTTGATTTCTGGAATTAACTCTCTGCTGACTTGTTCCAATTCTTCTTTGCCCATAATAGGCTAGGTTAGTATTATACTCATTCACAGAATATGTTTGCAATTGGGTTTCAAACCTTTCAAGTTGTGAAATAACCTCATCATATTCTGGATGTGGCTTAAGGCAATACATGGTTGTCCTGAAAGTTTCATATTCAGAACCTAGCCCTTCAAGTATGCCAAACATTCTAGTTATATCATCAACAGGCTTTCCAATAGCATTTAACTGATCACAGATAGTTTTGAACTCACGAAGGTATTCACTTAGTGATCTGTTTCTTTTCTTGCAAGCTTGAAGTTTTCCTCTTAACTCAAACTCTTTTGCAACAGATTTCTGTGTAAACCTATTCACGAGGGCCTGCCATACTTCGAGAGAGGTTTCTAAACCAATTATCAAACTTAGAATATTCTCTGATACTGCACCACTTATCCATGATGATATGAGCTGATCGGTTTTTATCCAATCCAGATGATCAGGATTCATTATTTCTCCTGTCATAGTCTGTATCATTTGAGTTAGAGGTAATGTTTCTCCATTAATGAAGCCAATCAGATCTTGGCTTTTCAGAAATCTGTTGAATTGAGCTTGCCATAACAGAAAGTTCTCTTCATTCAACTTGATTGTAACGAAATTAGCTATGTTCACATGGATAGGGAAAGGATATTTCTGCACTCTAGCTGCCATTCTTATATGCTCGAAACTTTGAAGAATCGAAGAAACAATCCGATAAACTTTGAAGGTAAACTACCTAAAAATCACCAGAATCTATATACTATCTTGCGGTAAGAACAAGCCAAATCTATTATTCCCAGGCGATAAGCTCGATACCATGAGAAGAAACTGAATATAGAACAAGATCTGTATATGAAAGAGATTTGATCTTGAACAATCAATGAAAAATACCTCAGCTCAAATGTATTTCTTCTTCAGAACTTCTAGTTCACGTTTTACAGAACTTCATCATTCTCGAAATACAAAGATGAAAGAAAAAGCTTAAGATGAATCAAGAACAAACAGAGATGAAAAAGATGAAGATCAATTCTCGCATGCTCTACTCTCATTCTCTTGCCCTTTTATACTTGTTCAGCTATTTACATTTACCAACTTGTTACAACAGAATAACTAACATAGAAGTATATAAGTAGTTCTTCTATCTGTGCAGCTCCTTTCATTTGCTTGATCAACTTCTATGTTTTGTGTTTTGCTGTCATGGATCGCCAGCTCATCAATTCACTTGGATCGTCAGCTCACGACTCACGACCTTCCTTTTGCTCCAGCTTCTTCTGCTTCCAGCCTCCTCTGTCTCGGTTACTTCATCGGTTTGGCTCTTCTACTATCACCATTTCCTGTGTTCAGCTGTTCTTTTAATATCTGTTTAATTCCTCTAACAAATATATTTGGATCATATTGTCATGGTGAATAGACGCAAATATTAATGGAGGCAATCTTTATTTTCATTTCATTATAGGGGAAATACACTTTCCTAGGCAGTAAGGCTACACCATTGAACTTTTCAAGATTTCCATTACGATCGCCAAAACAGGTTGCTTTCTCTTTCACTCTATCATAAAATCATCGTCAATTTCATTCCCACTACTTAATGCCCATTTATCGATACCGTGATGGAGAGGCTCATTCCCTGAACTATATGCTATCGGACCCCTCCACGTCCATCTCAAATTCATACTAACGGCGGCCAGAGCCAATGTGCTGGTCTCGAGAAATAATGGGATCTTGAGAGAGGACAGAAGCTGCATGCGTTGGCTCGACAATCAGCCGCCGAAGTCGGTGGTTTACATGAGCTTCGGGAGCATTGTGGTGATCACTAGGGACCAGGTCATGGAGCTCTGGTACGGTTTGGTCAACAGTGGGGTGAGATTCTTGTGGGTGTTGAGGCCAGACTCGGTGGCCGAGCAAGACAGCAGTGACCGGATCCTTGCTGAGCTCACGGAAGCGACGAGCGAGAGAGGGTACCGTTGAATTTTCAATCTTCTCTTGAGGAATCTACCCAAGCTTTCTCATCACATGGAACTTTAGTGACAGATACTTTGTGCCATTGTCATACCGAGCTGGCGGTTCTCTGCTAAAAATCAACGCATCGCTTCTGAAAATAGCTCACCATCGCGTCGCGTGTTCCCAACAGGTATCTAGAGGAGTGAGCACCGCAAGACAAGGTCCTGGCGCACTGGACCATCGTCTGCTTCCTGAGCCACGATGGGTGAAACTCGACCCTATAGGCCGTAGCTGCCGGCATCCCCATGATTTGCTGGCCATGCTTCGCCAACTAGCTACTGAACAGCAGGTTCGTGGACCAGGTGTGGCGGAACAGGGCAGATGCGAAAGACATGTGCAACAGAGTTGCGAACGAGAGGGCAGTGAGAGATCTGATGGATCCGGAGAGGCGGGACAACGGTGAGATCAGAGATTCCGTAGAGAAGATGGCGAAGCTTGCCAGAACCAGTTTGGGCTTCGGAGGCTTGTCGTAGCGCCATCTGGAGAGGTTGATCCTAGATATCAAGAACAGGGCAGCTCATCAAAATTGAATCCCGAATTCGAATGATTATTGAAATACGCTTACTCGAGATGTAAGGAAATGTAGCTATCTCTAGTGGTGGCTAGAATAAAGAGAGAGAAAGTATCAAAACTATGCATTTCAATCAGCGTGAGATCTCGGATTCAATTCATACTCGGTGTAGTCCCTTGCAGCCGAGTGACGAGGAAGTATTTCTGTGCGAATCTTCTAATGCAGGTGACCTATATTTGGTCGGATTCAGAAGGCGGATTTAAAATATGGTGCACAAAAGATAATTTAAGTTACCACCAGACTTTTATGGTGAAAGGAAAATTGGGAGAAATTAAAACGGAGAAATCATGAAACTAGAAGGGAAGGATCCTTGCCTCCGCATAGTAGTGTGTTGATATCCTCATATGTTCTTACCTTCAATCTTTGAGAGGTGACCACACAACAACAACGCTACTTAAACCCAATTAACTTTAGATTTATTATACAGATGTCAATTCAATCCTAAACTTTTTAATTTTGTCAATTTAATTATAAATCTTTGCACAAAATTCAAATATAGTTATTCCAATCAATTTTCATTAGAAAATTGCTAACATGATGGTTTAATCATTGTAGACCATTCTACGCGGGACACTCTTACATCAACGATTTCCAGTAAAATTGACTTGAGGGATTACATCGAAATTTTGCACAAAAGTCTAAGATTAGATTGACAAAATTAAAAAAGTTAGGATTGAATTGGCATACGTACAATAAGTTTAGATTGATTGGACAATTTCCCTTCGATGTACGCAAATTACATTCTTAATTGAAGATGTCAAAGTTTTTAAGGCCATTAGCTTGTAGTACCTCCTAAGCATCCACAACAAACTTTTCTTAAGCTTCGTTTGTTTTATACAAAAAAAAAATGATTTGGAAAATATTCTCCAAGAATTGATCGGTTGTATTGCTTGAAATAATTAGTCAATAAAAAATGTTTTCATTTTGACAACAATTTATACCCAAAAAATTTCGTGGATGATGAAATTTTTTCACTGATATGTTTAGAGAAAATTAAGGCTCCCTTTTTTACTAGAAGAGAAAATCATTCCGTCCCAATAAAAATTTATTATTTTCAATCCATGGAAAATGTTTTCGGTAGATCAGATTAGTTTTCCCTCATACAAACACTAAAAGTCAAAAAATAAATTCCCAAAAATAATTTTCTTTCAAACAAACAACAATAAAACCACAGCAAAATAAGAAACAATGCGTTAGGTCAGAGCAAGGAGAGTAGAGACCACTACAGTGGTGTCTCCCTACAGCAACCATTCATTGCATTGCTTCAATGATACATGATAAAGTTATAGCAAAATTCATCAGGCACAGTGAGCATTTCTCACTTTATAATTAAGGTGTTTTTCTATAGAATTAGGGTCCGTCGATCCATGTTAAGAATCTGACCCAAAAAAAAACTCCATGTTAAGAAAGACACAAACCCAATACGGAAATAAAGTCAAACCCCGGGACAGGAGCACCGCATCGCGAGGCGTATGCTGAAATCGTACTGAAAGGCTAAATTGGCTTTCCGGCAGATCAATACCGACAAAACTTGGTAAATTATTGCTGGAAGGAGGAAACTGGACCAGGTACAGAACCTTGAGGATTTTATTGCATTTTTTCAAATGCTTAGAGCTTGATGAACTTTAGGGCAAAAATTATAATTTTTTTCCTAATTTTCTCATATTTTTTATTTTGAATATCACGTGATCATATTTTTTATTTAAAAAAAAAACTTGCATTCCCTACTGTGGAGCTACAAAAGATTCTTAAGACAAAAGCGTGGAACATCATCGATTACGTACCTTACCCAAAAAAAACATCATCCATTACGCAAGATGACTAGACCCTGATTCTCTTTCGTGTTCTTGAACTTGCTGCTACGTAACATTCCAATTTCCATGGGCAATAATGCAAAATCGACAAAATCAAGCAGATGCATGGCCATACCATGACGATCCCATGTTGATCCGTCAATATGCTGCCTTGCCAAGGAAGATCAGTTCTCCAACATCACAGAGGTTTCGCGATTATTATTGTTTCGAGGGGACTAGGGCCTGCATCAGAACAGAATTCACATCTTGAAGAAAGTCTCTGGCCTACCGCAGATCTCAATCAACTTTAAGCTTTCGCCTAATCAAGCTGCACAACAGGAATCTGAGGGCAGCCTGTCACACGTTGGGGTTGAACTCAGAGGACAAGAACACGCCGCAGCATGTGGCGTCGTATAAAGACGGCGGCTTAAAAACAAAGAATTTGTCAGAAAAAGGGCGAGAAAGCCGATAAGAATTGCCCTCGGTTTTATGAGTCTTTGTCATGGGTGGTCATGATCAGGTCATTATCTCGCAGGAAAAGTTGACGGAATCGAACCCTTCGGCCTCCATCCTGGGTTGATGAATGTTTTTTCACCTGCGGCGGCAATTTTTCAAAAGCATACATGACTGAGTTTCATAGTTTTCTCAACAATTTTCTAGACACCGTCACGACTCCATGGAATCACTCTTTTCACTCCATAATGGACAGAACTGTCATTTGTTGAATGCATTTGCATTAGCGGTTTTTATCGGACAATGATTCTCTAACGGGCATTCTGTATACTTGTGGAAGCCATGATAACTTTAGGCAATCGATACATTAGCTGCAAATTTCATAACTATCCTATTAACATGAAAGAAAAAGCTCAACAAGACAGCAGGGAAAATTTCCAAAAAAAATCTAAAATTTATTTGTATGGCAAACAATTCAATACTAAATATTTCAATTTGGCCAATTCAATTATAAACATTTTGATAATTTACCATCGTAATCCTTTAAGTCAATTTTGTTTAGAAATTGTTGACATAACCAATTTTTGCAATTTCTTTTTAATTTTTCTTCTTCTTTTTTTCTTTTCTTTCTTTTTTCTTTTTCAACTCTAAGCCGACAAGATTGTCAACCACAAGTAAGATTTGCTAAGCATTTCCCAACATATTTTTGATAATTTTCCCAAAGGGAGTGGACCTTGTCCTGCGGTTGTCTTGCAGTGGTCTCTTGAAAGTGAAGAAAATAATGTTCTTTCCGGAACTCATCTCCACTTCCAAAGAGAGGGTAAGGAGGCGACTATTCTATAAAAGGGGAACACGAATCCAATCATAGCATCCAAAAGACCGCAATGGATCCATTGGCTGTTGCTCCTCCTCATGTCGTCATCTTTCCTTTAGCTGCTCAAGGCCATGTGAACTCCATGCTCAAGCTCGCCGAGCTTCTCGCCCTCTCCGGCCTCCGTATCACCTTCATCAACTCCGAACACATCCACCATCGCCTCCTCCAACATGCCAACATTCAAGCCCGTTTCGCTGCCTACCCGGACTTCCGATTCAAGATCATATCGGACGGCTTCCCGATAGACCACCCGAGGGCCGGCGACCACTTCATGACCACATTCAATTACGTCAAGAGCATAACCAAGCAGCTGTTCGAAGAGTTGGTGTCAGCTCCGGATCGGCCTGTGACCTGTATCATCGCTGATGGAATCCTGAGCTTCACCATTGATTTCGCTGGAGATCTCGGAGTTCCAGTCATCGCGTTCCGGACGATAAGCGCAAGTTGCTTCTGGACTTATTTCTGTATTCCCCGCATGATTGAGAGTGGAGACCTCCCCATCAAAGGTAATGTTCCCACTTAAGCATTCCCTGAACCTCTTGATTCTGTTCAATTTTGAGAAAAGCTTGACCTAAAAGTAAGGTGTGGTGTTCAAAAGGGTGCAAAATAAATAACAAATTGGAGTGAAACTCATTGAGGAATTTCATCGAGCAACTGAACTTCTATTATTTTATAGGAGACAAAGACATGGACCGTGACGTGACGAGCGTGCCGGGCATGGAGGACATCCTCCGGTGCCGAGACCTGCCGAGTTTCTGCCGAGTTGCCGACCTCTCCGACTGGAACCTCCAGTACGTGACGACGCAGACCCTCCAGACCACCGGAGCCCGAGCCCTCATCCTCAACAGCTTCGACCAACTGGAGGGCCCCGCCCTTTCCCAGATTCGAACCCACTTCCCCAACCTCTACACAATCGGCCCTCTCCACTCGCACCTGAAATCCAGACTCTCGTCGTCGTCGTCGTCGTCGCCACCACCATCGTCAGCAAGCAACAGTCTCTGGGAAGTCGATCGGAGTTGTATCGCCTGGCTCGACAAGCAACCACCGAAGTCGGTCGTCTACGTGAGCTTCGGGAGCATCACGACTCTCAACAGACACGACTTCACGGAGTTCTGGTACGGCCTCGTGAACAGCGGGAGGCGCTTCCTGTGGGTCTTGCGGTCGGACTCCCTACCCGAAGGCAGCAGCGGCGCCGTCCCGGAGGAGCTGAGGGAGGCGGCGGCGGAGAGGGGGTGCATCGTGGGCTGGGCCCCACAGGAGGAGGTCCTGCACCACGGCGCCATCGCAGCGTTCCTGACGCACAGCGGATGGAACTCGACGCTGGAGAGCGTGGTCGCCGGGAAGCCGATGGTGTGTTGGCCGTTCTTCGCGGACCAGCAGTTGAACAGCCGGCTGGTGAGCCACGCTTGGAAGGCAGGGCTCGACATGAAGGACGTGTGCGACAGGGAGGTGGTGGAGAGGATGGTGAACGAGGTGATGGGGGAGAGGAAGGAGGAATTCGCGGCGGCGGCCGGCGACTTGGCGAGGAGGGCGAGGGACGCCGCGAGCGAAGGTGGGTCCTCGTGGGATAATCTGGACCGCTTGATCGAGGATATAAGGTCCATGAAGCCCAGTAGCTGAAGTCCAACGTTGTCTTGTGATTTCTTCTGTTTTTGAAGTAGAGGATTATTAGAATTCCAAAAGTTCAAATAACATACACCAATGGATACTTATCGGTGTTTCTTTTAATGTCTCAATCTCATAATCGTTAATATATTTAGATCATATTGTCGTGGTAAATAGACGTGCGAATATTAATGGAGACCATCTTTATTTCCATTTAATTATAAGGAAATGGCACTTTCTTGGGCTCTAAGGCCACACCATTGAACTTTTCAAGGTCTTCCATTGTGATGCCAGAATACGTACTTTCTCTTCCACTCTATCGTAAAATCATCATAGATTTCATTCTTACAACTTGATGCTCATCTATCGATAATGTGATCGATTGTTTCGCATATCATCTCTTCATTGGATTTGTTCGTTTAAGACAAATAAATAAAAAAAAATAAGAAATTCTATATTTTATTGTAACATAATATACAAAAAATGACAATCGTTAAACCATAGAATTTTTCGACCAAAAAAAAAAACCATAGAATTTTATAAAAAGTTATATATATAAGATACACGAGATATTCTAAATACTAGTGAAATTCCATAAACCGCATAAATTGTTCAATTGAATGGCAACGTAGCGGATCAAATATATTATGTGCATCACTCTCAAAGAAAAGGTGATTGTAAAGAAACCGATTAGAGCTTTGTAACCTTTTCCATAAATAAGATCATTATTAATATTATTATTAAGGTAGGTATCTTGGTGACTTACAAAAGGTAGGCGATATAGTGATCTACTAGGTAGTGTGACTTGTAATCTTTTCCATAAATAATTATAATGATAATGATAATAATATCGTCACTATCCTTGTCGTCGTCATCATTATTGTAAATTTGAGGAAATCGACGGTCGACGACTATAATAATATAATATACATGTCGATGATCCTTCCTATTCGAGGGCCCAAGTACAAAAACCCATCATTTAATATCACCTTGTATCCAAGATAAAATAAAAAAACCATCACCTCGCGTTTATATTTTAAAATATGGCTAATTTTCTAATTATTATCAATATGTGATAGATCAGATTGATAAGAGTAAAATTTGATCATTTATGACAGAATTATCGACAACTTGAAAAAATTAACAAAAAGTGGAGTCGACAATCTCGGATACAACCATCAATGTAATGAAATAAAGCTACCATTAAGATAGTGGCATTGAAGAAATCGTCGAGGTAGTTGAGTCATTGTAAATGTTCGATGATCATTTGCAATCTCTATTTGCAATCCCTCTTAGCAACTTTCGTTTGTGACCTCTGTTGACAACTGTCAATTGTAACTTTAAGTAGTACTCTGTGAAGCCCTTTGCACACAAATAAACAAACAATTTATCTTTTATTCTTGATCTTTAGTTATAAAGTCCGCTTAAATTTTAGTGTGTTTCTTAACTATATTTGCAATGGGTTTCTTCACATTGTGTATTTCTTAATGAAATAAAGCAACCATTAAGATAGTAAAGTCAAAGAAATTGTCAAGATAATTGAGTCATTGTGATTGTTCGATAATCATTTGTAATATGTATTTGCAATCCCCATTTGCAACTTCCGTTTGTGACCTCAGTTGACAACCATCAATTGTAACTTTAAATAGTACTCTCTGGAGCTCGTGGCACACAAATAAACAAACATGTTATCTTTCCATTCTTACACTTTAGTCATAAACTTTGCTTAAATTTCAATGTGTTTCTTAACTATAGTTCTATATCCGTGTCATCAATTAAACTTCAACATGTATCTCTGCTTTATATTCCAAATGCTCCATTATCCATTAAATTCTGCCATTGCATCTTCACGTTTTCAAGCTTTGTCATCAACTAAATTCTGATGTAATATGTGTACTTTTGGTTCCATTTAAGTTAATTATGTTCTCAAGCTTTGTCGTCGATTAAATTTTGACACAATTTGTGTACGTTCAGTTCCTTTTGCAATGAAATTATCATTCTATTATCTATATATGATATTTCTTGTCCAAAATCGCCACAAAACCGTCTCCTCTTTTTGATGAAAGATATTTATTTGTAGAGTCAAATTCCAGCACATCTTTTTAGTACGCCCGATAGGAAGAGTGTGGTCAATTGAGGAACTACGATGCTAAAAATAAGGAATCATCTAGAACCTAATCATGCTATGGACAACAACCCTAGCAATACGACTACCCAATCTGAGACCTCAATTGCTCCAGCAATAGAGTCAAGCCAAGAAGGTAACATCAAAATCTCGTGGCACTTTATAGAGAAGCATATGAGGGAGTTAGCACGGAAGCTTACTTTGGTGGTTACCATGAAGAGAACAATAGAATAAGACAAAGAATCACATAGCAAGACATATTTCTAACATGGTTAGGTCGATAGTCATCAATGCAATCAATGATGTCATGTCAAGGCTCAAGACATTCAATGAGTCCATGCCGATTCAACAAAACATAATGGCTTTTGTGTATGTTCCTCCAACTCTTAATCAATTGAATGGTGGAAATAATTTAGGCCAAGCGATTCCACTATCAGTGAGGATTTTATAAAAGCCTAAAAATCTTATCTATACTAAATGTAGGGAGCCAAAAGGCCAAGTTTATTGATCTATCTGCCCTGAAACTAGGAGGCGGGATAAATGTCAACTTGTGAATCCTGGTCAAGTGGTTGAACTTGTGTTGCAACAATTACGTACCGATAAAGGAATGGTCAGGTCAATATAAGAAGCCACATCCTAATTGGGTTAACACTACACCTTACCAAAGAGAATTCAAAACTCCCGACTTCGCTATTTTCACTAGCGAAGATGACCAATCAACTGTCATTTATTTTCTAATGTGGAGTCCTTAGACTTAGGTTGTTCCATGTCTCTTTATTAGAAACTGCCTTTACTTAGTATATGAATTTATCTCCTAATTGAAATCACATTTGGGTTGAGATGGAAAGCAATTTCATTTTCACTTTTATAGAACGATACTTGACATATCGATTTCTAATTTGGCCATAATCTATGAATATGACAATGAGTCACTCAATTAGTTTGTTGCTTGATATAAGAGGGTTACAAATAGATGCACTACTTCATTCTCAGAGAAAGAATTCACAAATTTGGCTTTCAATAGATTAAAATTCAATCTTGGAAAAATATTCAATGGCTAAAATTTTCTCAATTTATTCCATTTGGCAACGAGAGCGTATAAGTATAAGCAACTACTTACAACGTGAATTAACAGGAGGATCACATCAACTATTTTCATATAATTTGTTGAACATTTACCAAATAGTTCATTATTTAAAAATTCACGAATGACATTGCACATTAAATCAACGTTTAGAAATTATTTGTGTCATTTTCCATTTTAAGAAAGAGTATTGGACCCACCCACCATTTACCTCATTTAATATTAGAATTGTAAGAAGAGCTAACTCTCTAGAGAAAAAAGCACAATGCGTCGGCTCAGCGAAAGGAGAGTAGACCCCATTACAGCAGTGTCCCGTGACAGCAACCCTTCCTAGCATTGCTTCCACAATTAGACAAGATTAATGTATTCAATAATAAGAACATAATGTAGACACTTGTTTCGTATGAGTCACGTCTCAGTAGTAAGAGGATGACGACTATAAAACAAACCTTTCTATCGTTAAAGAGTAAGGGTACAAGTGCTAACCATTCCACTAGCAAAGTGGAACACGAATCCAATCAGAGGATCCAAAAGACGGCAATGGATCCACCGCCTGTTCCTCCTCCTCATGTCATCATCTTTCCTTTAGCTGCTCAAGGTCATGTGAACTCCATGCTCAAGCTCGCCGAGCTTCTCGCCATCTCCGGCCTCCGCATCACCTTCATCAACTCCGAACACATCCACCATCGCCTCCTCCGGCATGCCCACATCCAAGCCCATTTTGCTGCCTTCCCGGACTTCCGATTCAAGATCATATCGGATGGCTTCCCGATAGACCACCCAAGGCCCCCGGACCGCTTCATGACCACATTCAATTACGTCAAGAGCATAACCAAGCAGCTGTTCGAAGAGTTGGTGTCAGCTCCAGATCGGCCCGTGACCTGTATCATTGCTGACGGGATCCTGACCTTCACCATTGATTTCGCTGGAGACCTTGGAGTTCCAGTCATCGCGTTCCGGACGATAAGCGCAAGTTCCTTCTGGGCTTGTTTCTGTATTCCGCGCATGATTGAGAGTGGCGACCTTCCCATCAAAGGTAATGTTCCCACTTCAGTATTCCCTGAACCTCTTGATTCTGTTCAATTTTGAGAAAAGCTTGACCAAACAGTAAGTTATTTTATTTTTTTGGTCGAGATTAGGGTATGGTGTTCAAAGGGTACAAAATAAATAAGAAGTTGGAGTGAAACTCATTGAAGAATTTCATCAAGCAATTGGACTTCTATTATTTTGTAGGAGACGAAGACATGGACCGTGACGTGACAAGCGTGCCGGGCATGGAGGACATCCTCCGGTGCCGAGACCTGCCGAGTTTCTGCCGAGTCGCCGACCTCTCCGACCAGCTCCTCCAGTACGTGACGACTCAGACCCTCCAGACCACCGGAGCCCGAGCCCTCATCCTCAACAGCTTCGACCAACTGGAGGCCCCCGCCATTTCCCAGATTCGAACCCAATTCCCGAACCTCTACACAATCGGCCCTCTCCACTCGCACCTGAAATCCAGACTCTCATCGTCGTCGCCGTCGTCGCCGTCACCATCGTCAGCAAGCAACAGTCTCTGGAAAGTCGACCGTAGTTGTATCGCTTGGCTCAACAAGCAACCACCGAAGTCGGTCATCTACGTGAGCTTCGGGAGCATCACGACTCTCAACAGACACGACTTCACGGAGTTCTGGTACGGCCTCGTGAACAGCGGGAGGCGCTTCCTGTGGGTCGTGCGGCCGGACTCCCTCGCCGAAGGCAGCAGCGGCGCCGTCCCAGAGGAGCTGAGGGAGGCGGCGGCGGAGAGGGGGTGCATCGTGGGCTGGGCCCCACAGGAGGAGGTCCTGCACCACGGCGCCATCGCAGCGTTCCTGACGCACAGCGGGTGGAACTCCACGCTGGAGAGCGTGGTAGCCGGGAAGCCGATGGTGTGTTGGCCGTTCTTCGCGGACCAGCAGGTGAACAGCCGGCTGGTGAGCCACGCGTGGAAGGTGGGGCTCGACATGAAGGACGTGTGCGACAGGGAGGTGGTGGAGAGGATGGTGAACGAGGTGATGGGGGAGAGGAAGGAGGAATTCGCGGCGGCGGCCGGCGAGTTGGCGAGGAGGGCGAGGGACGCAGCGAGCGAAGGTGGGTCCTCGCGGGATAATCTGGACCGCTTGATTGAGGATATATGGTCCATGAAGCCGAGCGGCTGAAGTCCAACGTTGTCTTGTGATTTCTTCTGTTGTTATTATTATTATTATTTTTGGGGTCAAAATTTCTTCTGTAATTGAAGTGGAGGATTCTTCGAATTCCAAAAGTTCAAGTGACATACGCATCGGTGTTTCTTTTAATGTCTCAATCTCATAATCGTTAATATATATAGCTATAAGATTCAAAGTTAAATACAAATTTACATTAAAAAAACCATAAATTATTTTGTCAATGCATCGTAAATAGACGGAACATTAATAGAGACAATCTTGTGTTTCATTTAATTACAAGGGAAAGACACTTTCCTAGGCATTACGGCCACACCATTGTAACTTTTCAAGGTCTTCCACTGTGATTTCCAAAATAAGCTGCTTTCTCTTTCCCCCTATCGGAAAATCATTGATGATTTTATTCCTACTTGATGCTCATATATTTTTACCGCGGTCAATCATTTTGAATATAGTCTCTTCATTGTATTTGTTTTCATAAGTCATATGCAAAAGAATGAATTCTATATTTTACTGGAATACAATATGCAAGAAATGGCAGTCATTAAGCCCTAGAATTATATGGAAAGATATGTATAAGATACACGCAATATTTCAAATATTAGTGAAATATGTTAAATTGCATGAATATTCAAATGCATGGCAATGTAGCGGAACAATATATAATACACATGACTCTCGAATTCATATAGGTCATCTTATCATTTATGTTGTATGGGACGCATCGGGAGTGATGAGCACAAATGTTACAATTTAGACTTATAGGTTAAAGTATTGCTTGGACAACACTTTTTATAGAAGTAAGCCTAAATGGAAAAAAAAAAATGGAATTTAAACTCCATGATTAAAGCGATCATGCGTGAACGAATTTGATTTTCCTAAGACCATTCATTTTTATGAACAAACGCAGTGAGTCAAATTGCAATAAAATATGTTTCCACTAGACAGCAGATTAAAGGACTATGATCCTTTCAATTAAAATCCCCCAATGAAGTGGAGTGACAAGAGTGGTCCGATATAGTTTCCAATCAAAATGTCAATACTACGCCAACCGTATTTCAATTGCCCCCTGTCGCAAATCCCATCAAGATTGTCATTTCAGTGGAGAAGCTAAAAGTTTCCTAGAATTAAACCAAGTACTCAGTCAATTCCTGAAGAGACCGAAATGAAGAACCAGCGTCCGGGAGGCACTCGTCCGCTATCCTCTTCCAAGCCTTCGATTTCGCTCTCATCTCCTCTCCCCCGAATCTCCTAATCGCATCCTCAATCCCTCTCCTCTCCACTTTGTGTTCCAAATGCAACCCGTTCACCCTATGGCCACCGAAGAAGGGCATGCACATCCTTGGCACGGTCTCGTGGACAGTCTCTGGCGTCAAGTCCCACCCGATGTGCACCCAAACTTGCCAACTGCGGGGTGGGCCAGGACCCCGAGCGGCGGGGCTCACCTCACAATGTAGTCCCTTCTGTCCAGGCTATCTAGGATTCGGCTCAGCAAGGCCTCGAGCCATTCCAACACCTGGACTGATCCAAGCCGGACCACCCAAAGGAAGCGATGTCCTCCGTTCGCGAGCTGCCGGGGTATTTCCAGGAATTGGACCTCGCCAATTCTTGAGAGGTGCCCGAAGCTCACCTAGAGGACCGAATTAAGCTTGTTTTGGTTGTCAAGCCACGAAATGGAGCTCCTATCTTGAGGCAACAAGCTGCTTGACGATGCTACGGAGTGATTGTGGAATGGGCCAACCGTGAAGACAGGGACGGCGAAGCATCGGCGACATTCGGCCAGTTTGGTCAGTTCAAGCTCTTCAAAGGAGTCGAGGATGAGGCCTGAAGAGGCCTGGATGGTTTCAGCCATGGTGATGATGAGCCTAAGGTCGGCCTCAGGGTCTTTTGTGTTGATGACGTGAATGTCTTTTCACTTTGAGCGGAGGAAGTTCGGGCACTGCTTCTTCTAAGCGGGAATCTGTGAGGAATGAAATGCAGAAAACGATTAAGCTTTGACCGGTGACTCGCCAAGCTATTGTTCTACAGTTTTTCACACATATGAATTAAGGTGATCTAGGTTCAGGTTAACTGAAAAAAAAAAATGCTAACGACACAAATGATTTATGAACTTTAACTCAATATATAATGCGGTTCCTAAATTTTTAATTGTTTCAATATAATCTATGAATTTTGGTCTAACGTAAGTTGTTGTCCCTAAACTTTTAATTTATTTCATATAGTCTTTGAACTTTTAATAAATATTCAAACCAGTTCTAAATTATATGAAAATATTAAATGTTATCCTTTCATTAATTTAAATTCAAATATAGTATTGAACATTTGTATATAAATTGAAGACTGATTTGAAAATGTATCGCAAGTTCAAAGACCATATTAAATAAATTAAAAATTTATGAATTATATTACACATAAGTTAAAATCTAAAAATTAGTTGTGTCATTCTCCTGTGAAAATATCGTGTTGACACGGCACTCTCGGACTCCCACGACCACAAATGTCCACAAGCCCAAAAGCATCTTGTTTGTTAATAATGGCAAACAGTAATGCCAAGATAATGACAAGATGCTTGAGGGGGATGCCTTATGGGACCAATATTGTCAATTAAATATTTTATATAATAACTTATGGTTGGATTGGTTGGACCCACTATCAAAATGAGGTGTGCAGACTTTTAGGGCAACTCAAGGATCATATATTCCAAGCGACTCATATATCACGTCCCACCTGGAAATGTAAGGGATCGTCTATTTCCCAAAAAATGAATAATTTAAAAAATATTTTTATAAAAATAGTTAATCATCAAATGATATTTTCATTATTAACAAAATTTACATCTAAATAATTTCGTGGACAATTAAAATATTTTTCATTCATTCATTTTTTTTAAGTGATACAAGTGACATTTTTAATTTTTTTTTCAAAGCAGTGAATTTTCGTGAAACAAGTGCATCATTAATTTGCATAGAAATAAAATAATATGGTGAAGCCAATTTGAGCATAAGGGTGCATGTGGGGGAGATTGGTTCCAAGGGTCGGTTGATCCCACCTTGGACTTAGAATTGGACCAGGCAAGGTCATTACTAGTTTGTGCAATTAGAAACTGGCCCATTTGGTCCAGTCCGGTTCTAAGGTTAGTTTTGAAATCGGTGATTTATTATTCTTCTTCTTTTCTTCTATTTCTTACAAGTGGGAGTATCCCACCGTTAAAAGAAAAAAAAGAAGTTATTATCGATTCCAAATTTTCGAAATTGGGAACTAGACCGGTCCTCCCAAGAACTATCTAAAACTGACCGATTCGATTCAATCTGGTCCGATTTCTAGATTGGATGGGGACAAATGCACATCCAAAGGTTTATGAAAATTGTTTTATCCGTGTTTAACCATTTTTTGATTAGCAATAGAAATATCTAGGGTGATTAGATATTTGACAACTGCAAAAAAGATATCATGTATCATTATTTTTGTACATGCTCACTTGGGTGCTCTAATTTTTTTTTTGATCACTTGTGTGCTATGACTTCCAAAAAAAAATCATTTTAGTGTTATAACTTTTTTTCGATTACTTGAATACCATAGCTTCTTAAAAAATGTTCATTTCACTTTCGGAAATCTAATATGGCACGGCACCTTTTACAAACATTTTAAAAAGTTATAGTATTCAAGTGATTAATTGAAAGTTATGACATTCAATTAAACTTTTTTAAAGGAGTCAAGGCACTCAAGTGCGAGGTTTGATAAAAAAAAAAATGAATGTCACTGATTGGTTAGCAAATTTTGCATAAAGAAGGCATCAATTTAGTCTCACGGGCTCTCTCTCCTGACCAATAGTTAGTTTCCTTAACTTTCGGTAAACCAGTGGGCACATGACGTGCTACAAAGATCAGTCCGATCCTTGGCGTCTAGGTCTTTGCTTCTACCAAAAAGATGATGATAGTAATAATTTGTATTTTTATTTTCTTCAACAGGAAGATAGTTATTCCTAGGACATTCAAGTTAAGTGAAGATAACCATCCTCGCATGAAATTGCATTATCTGCAGACAAATCTTCCAATTTGCTACATGGTGATTTAACACGAGACACATAGTAAAATACGGTACTTCTCCTAAGAGAGCTGAGTTCATATATCTAGGGGTCTGTGTTGGGGAAATGTGGAAGAATATGGAGAATCGGTGATCCATTTTCAACAAAATCTAAAAACATATTTTTTTCGTCAAGCCGAATGAAAAGCAAGCAAGCCGGCTAAAGAAATGTCTGTAATCCACTAGACTTGCGTAGGAAAGTCCACAAAACCATCCCTGCAAATAACAGAGACATTGCCTTGAAAGTCGGCTCACGAAGCTCTATGGTAGAGCTAGCTGAGGCTAAGAGATACAGAAAAATCTCTGGCCGTGACTTAGTCGGTGCAACTTGCCCATTAATGGCAATGAGTCGCTCGTGTAAGTTGGCGCGAGGAGTAGAGCTCATATAGCCTCCATCTCTTGTACTCTTCCACCATTACTTCTCCAACTACCTTACTATTCCTTCCGTAAATTAATGAAACTATCTTCCATTGCCTATATCCCCTTGTCCTCTTGTCAATCCTTTACCAAACGTGTCCAACACACACTTGCGCATTAAATTAAAAACTATATACCAAAATCATGCTTCCGCGGAATCTCTAAAATTGAACAAACCAAGTTCAAAAACCTCTTCTCTGTGAAGATGGACAAGATTACAGATGAATGCGAAAGAAGAAGATGAATCCTTTATTCTCTTCTGTATAATGGTGTATTCACCTAAAAAAATACAGAGCATCTTTCAATGGAGTATTCTCCCTTTCTATTCTCTCAAGAAACTGTTACAATGAATCGATGAAGAGGAAGAAGTCTCTGCTTATCTATATACAACAGATGCTTAAAGAAAAACAGAATGCTAGCTGTCAACGTAAAACAGAATCAATGAAAGACTTAAACAGAAAAGGACTTATTTCACAAAAGCTGAGCTAACTGAATCAACTGCCTCTCTTTTCCTTCTGGAAATTGGTCACGTGATGTCTTTTCTTCACCGACTTATCTTCACCACATTATGTAGATACATGGCTGACATTATTTGACAGCATTACTGGTTACTAACTTGCGTATTCTGCTTCTTCTAAGCTTCTCCAATGACAGCCATAGACTTGTCTCTGTTACAGTATGACTTCTCTGTTTCAAGCTTCGATGAATGAATGTTCTTAACATTCTCACGCCTCAAACCTTGTAAATCACTTTCCATGAACTATCCTTTCTACTCCCACAACCTAGCCTTGTAAACATTACTCCCTCAACATTATTCCCTGGTCTCTTGGTCTTTGTTCCTTTGTAGATCCCTTGCCATATTTCACACACACAAACACTCACTTGTGCATAAACACATCAAACACCTAGCTTCCGCAAATACCAACAAAGACGCTTACCTTGGAGAAGGAGGTAACCCTTCTCTAGCAGAGCGGCAATGCAAAGAAAGCAAGCAAAGATGACATGCTGCTAGTTCACAGCACCATGCTTGGGACGCTAAGTTCGTCGGCAACCGCCTGAGTGAAGTGCCACTGCGCATCAGTTATCAAGCAGCACGGAGTCCAATCATTCGAAGTATCGAACAACAGTTTGGCCTACCAGTCTTGGAACGGCCCCGCGCAAGTAACATTCACCAGCATTCTTAGAGCTATTAAGTCTAGGGTCGAGGCCTGGCCCTCTAGCAAACCGTCCGAGATCGGTTGGAAGGCAAACTGAGGGTAGTCGGAGGATGTAGGAGAGTTGAAGTCGGTGTGGAGTATGATGATGGAGAGTCCTTGAGAGAAGAGGAAGTTGGCAAGCTGAAGCGTGGGAGTTATGTGTCCTTGCTAGGGAACTGGGAAGAGTAAGATTTTGTGGCCTGATCTCGACTTCACCGGACTAATTCTCCGATCCTCCATGAACATAGTTGTTTCCCGCTTTTTCCTGGTGTATGGTGTGCCTTGTGTGTGGCTGTTGATATGACTTTCTTTCTACAATGGCATAAGGGGAAACATAAAAAGTTATGTTGTGACTATTTAATTGATGCATGATTAAGTTAAGACAGACAAGAGATGAGTCATTCTCTCAGTGAAAGTGTGGCGAGATCATAACTTAGTAACTCTCTTCTATAGACACTCTTGCTTCATCACATCGCTTTGGCTTTCTTGATCGGTTTACACAGTGGTCGAAAGGAATTTCCACGACCAAGAGGACTCAAGCAACATCCCCGTTGTCCGTCGGCCCAAGTACTATTTCTCTAGCCCTAGACTTGATCCGGAATCTGTCTCACACTCTCCTGTCCTCTGGTTTTGCCGTACTTCATACACAAGGTCCTCATCATGTACGAAGGAACTTGGTATACCTAATACTATCCAATCTTGTGAATAAACACAATGAGTTAATTGCAACAAAATATGTCAACCGACACATGTCTTTATAAAAGGATCAGGATCATGTCAATAAAATACATGAATGGTGTGAAGGGACAAGAATAGTGCATTTAGTATCCAATCAATAAGTCATTGATCAAGTCTTTACCGACCGCAGTTCAATTGCCCCCATGATGAATCAACATTTCAAAAATCCCATCAAGATCGTTATTCAAGGAGAGCAATAAAGAAGCTAAAAATGTCCTAAAATGAGACTAAGTACTCAGTCAATTTCTGAAGAGACCGGTATGAAGAACCACCATCTTGGAGACACTCGTCCGCCTTCCTCTTCAAAAGCCTTCATTTTCTCCCTCATCTCCTCTCCATCATCGCTCACCATTAATCTCCTAATCGCTTCCTCAATCTCTCTCCTCTCCACCTTGTATTCCAAATGCAACCCGACTCTCCACTCGTTGCTTATGTACCTCGAGTTCACCCTCTGGTACCCAAAGAACAGCATGCACATCATCGGCACGCCCTTGCAAACAACCTCCAGTGTCGAGTTCCACTTGGTGTGTGTCCAGATACCGCCAACTGCGGGGTGGACTAAGACCTCATGCTGCGGGGCCCACTTCACAATGTGGCCCCTCCCGTCCAGGCCATCTAGGAACCCGCCGGGTAGGGCCTCGAGCCATTCCAACCAGCAAACCGACCCAGGCCGCACCACCCAAAGGAAGGGCTGGCCGCTGTTCGCTAGTCCCCAGGCTATTTCCAAGAATTGGGCCTCGCTGACTATTGAGAGGCTCCTGAAGCTCACGTAGAGGACCAATTTGGACTTTTCTTGCTTGTCAAGCCACGAAATGCAACTCCTATCTTGAGGCAACAAGCTACTTGATGACGCCGCGAAGAGCTTGTGGAATGGATCGACTGTGAAGATCAGGACAGGGAAGTGCGGGCGACATCTTTGAAGGAGTTGAAGATGATCCCGAAAGAGGCATGGATGGTTTCGGCCATGGCAATGATAAGCATGAGGACATCCTCGGGGTATTTTGTGTTGAAGACGTCTAAAAAGCATCCATACTCTCCAGGAGCCTTCATGTCGTGTTCGACACTCCGACACGTGTCTCACACTCTCCAACACTCTCGGACACCATCTGACATTCAGTCAACACGTGTCGAAAAATCCGACACTTGTTCAACTTTCTCAACACCTTTTGACATTTGAGTCAAAATTTTGACATGCAAGTTTTTAACACTTGATTCCAACACGGTAGGTCAATTAAAGAATTTTCAATAAATGATGGGTCAAAATGTATATATGTGAAAAAAAAATGATAGATAAGGAAAGAAGAAAAACATAATCTTCTCTTCTCTTCAAGCTCTCACTTCTTGTGATACACAATTCACTCTCCAAGTTTCTTTTTTCTTTTCTCTTTTAACACATTTGACATTTGAGTTCAAAATATGAATTACTTATTTTTTTCCAAGTTTTATGGATTATTAGAATGGAGTTAAATTTATCAAATTGAAACAATAAATGATATTAATAAATAATGAATTAATATTTTTAGTGTAAATTCATTCCAAGCTTTATTTAGTATTTATTTATTGTGAATTTGAATCAAATTAATTGATGATTTATTATGTATATATAAAAATGTATCTTTATTATACAACATGTCCCAATGTATCGGAATTCTTTATTTTTTTAGAAACGACGTCTTAGATATCATATCATATTATGTGTCGTGTGTCAATGTCAGTACTACTTAGGACAACATAAAGGTCTTTCATTTGAGCGGAGGAACTAACCGAGAATTTGTGAGGAACGAAATGTTGAAAATAGTAAAACTTGAAGGCACATTAAAGCTATTTGAAGTATACATTTATCTAGTTCCTAAAACATAAAAGCTTGATGGAGTTGTGGATCCTAATAAAGGAACATAATGTTCAAGTGTAGAAACAATTTGTTGGGGTAGACACTTCCTAGTAAATCATCCATACTATCATGCTAAAACATATTATATGGCTTTTACTATTGCCAATGACATACACATAATTATGTACGCCCTAGACTCCTGCTATATAGGGGTAATATATTTTATAGTTGTGACGGTGAAGTTTGTAACCCTAGGACTTGTAACATTGATACTGATAGTGGAGAGATTGCCTAGTGCAGTATTGTGGTTTTTTTTTTTACCTTCCTGATTTTGGGAAAGGTTTTCCACATACTTCCTGATTTTGGGAAGGGTTTTCCACATAAAAATTCTCATTTTTTTCTTCTCTATTTTTTCTCCTCTATTTTTTCTCTTCATATATTCGTGTTCCTAACAACTGGTATAAGAGCATGGTTTTGACAAAATAGTGGGAGCAAATACGGACAAAGGGAAGATGAAGATCAATCGATTTGATGACAAGGATTTTGGTTTCTAGAAGATGCAAATTGAGGATATGTTGCATCAGAAGAACTTGCATCAACCTCTTTATGGAGAGAAGCCAGATTTTATGCAATAAGCAAAGCGAGAATTGTTAGATCGGCAAGCTTTGGGTTTAATTCTTCTCATATTGATGCAGAACGTTTCTTTCAACATTGCCAATGAGACAACAACAATGGATTTGATGGCAATGTTGTCCAACATGTACAAGAAGCCTTCTTCATCAAACAAGGTATATGTGATGCATCATATTTTCAATACAAAGATGGACGAAGGTGCTTCCATGACAAATCACATTAATGAATTCAACATGATCATGAATCAATTGAGTTTGGTAGGTATCAAATTCAATGATGACGTAAAAATTTTAATTTTATTATCTTCTCCACCTAAAAGCTAGAGTGCAACAGTGACTGTGATAGCCCAAGAAAGGGGAGAGATCCTCTCTAGTCCCACATCGCTTAGGGGGGAGTCATGGGCTAGTTTATAAGGTTTTGGGTCCCTTTAACCTGTGTGAAGCGTCTTAAAGCCGTGAGGACTCAGTGTCCAAAGCGGACAATATTACACAGTGGGGCCCAGGTCGTTACAAATAGTATCAGAGCTGACTCCCAACCGTGTGTGGGGCCATAGCGAGGACGCTGTGCTCTTTAAGGGGTGGAGAGTGTCTCGGGCCATAGTGAGGACGTTGTGCTCTTTAAGGGGTGGAGAGTACTCTTTAAGGAAGGGGAGAGGTCGTCTCTAGTCCCACATCGCTTAGGGGAGGAGTTTTGGGCTAGTTTATAAGGCTTGGGGTCCCTTTAACCTCCGTGACGCGTTTTAAAGCCGTGAAGACTTAGTGTCCAAAGCGGACAATATTACACAGTGGAGCCCGGGCCGTTACAATGACTACAATGAGCAGTTTGTCCGGTAAGAAAATGTCAAAGCTATAAGCAATCCGAGATTTGATTTATTAGAGAGGATATTCGCAGAAGAGAATCTTGTGAATTTTTGGATGCTACCTTAAATACCAAAGGCAGAGGGAGAAGCAATCAATGAGAGCGAAACCAGTACTATGGTAAATTGAAGTCTAGAGGGAGAAGCAGATTTAGACCATGTGGTGAAATTATTTGCTAGAATTGCAAAAAGAAGGACCATCTAAAATGAGATTGTAGAACCCCCAAAAAGAAAACTCAACATCAAGATCGAAATCAAGATGAAGAGAAATCTATGAATGCAACTCTTGAAGAAACACAAAATAGTGATGCCTTAATTTTGAGCATTGATAGCCCAATTGAGTCTTGAATTCTTGACACAAGTGTGTCATTTCATTCTACTTCATGCAAAGAATTAATGCACAATTTTGTTGCTAGAAAGTTTGGAAAGGTTTATTTTGCTGATGATAAACCTTTGGATATTATGGGAAGGGGTGATGATTACATAAAATCTACTAAAAGGATATTAATGGAAGTTGCATGATGCTAGATATGTTCTAGGACTTCAGAGAAATTTGATCTCTATAAGTCAATTAGATAGCATATGATACAAACTATTTTTGGGGATAACTTTGGAAAATAGTTAAAGGTGGTTTGGTTGTAACACGGGATAAAGTCAAGAACGTTATACATAACTGAAAGTAGAAGAGAAATCGTAGCAGTTGCTAAGTCAAAAGCCAATTCCAAATTATGGCACCATAGGCTTGGGCACATGAGCAAAAATGGGATGAAGTTGTTAGCATCTAAGGGAAAACTATTTGATTTGAAGTCCATAGATATTGGTCTATGTGAAGATTGTGTTATGAGTAAGTAGAAACGTGTCAATTTTTCAAAAATTAGGAAAGAACCAAAGAAAGAAAATTAGAGTTGGTGCATACTGATTTGTGGAAACTAGCTCGTGTGCATTCCCTTAGAGTTTTGCGCTATTATGTCACATTTTTTAATGACTCCACCAAAAGGTATGGGTTTATTTTCTTAAAAAAAATTTGACGTGTTTGCTACTTTAAAGAGATGAAAAGCTTAGGCGAATATTGAGATTGGCTTAGAGATTAAATGTTTAAGGTTCAATAATGGTGGTGAGTATGATAGCAAGGTTTTCAAGCAAGTTTGTGTAGAATAATGAATCAGAATGACAAGAATTGTACCAACAAATCGCAACAAAACAGAGTTGCTGAGAGGATAAACAAAACTCTGAATGAGCGTGCAAGAAGTATGAGAATGTATGTAGGATTACCCAAGACATTTTAGGTGGATGTAATTGATATAATAGCATATCTGATTAATAGAAGACCTTTAGTTCCACTTGATTTTAAGCTACCAAAAGAAGAATAGAGTGGAAAGAAGGTAAATCTCTCTCATTTGAAAGTTTTTTGTTGTCTTTTGTATGCCGTTACCAAGCAACATGAAATCCGATCCTTTGAGGCTTCGGACAACAACCTAGCCAAGCAATCTCGGAATGGTCCCTCGCAAGTGAGTTCAACAGCTTATCAAGAGCTATTAAGTCTACGGTTGACGCCTAGCCCTTAAACAAGCTAGTCAGATCGGTAGGAAGGTGAAGTGAGGGTGTTCAGAGGATTTGGGAGGGTTAAAGTGGGTGTGGACTGTGGAATATGGTGATGGAGAAGCCTTGAGAATAGAGGATGCTGGCAAGCTGAAGCATTGGAGTTATGTGGCCTTGCAAAGGAAGTAGGAAGAGTATGATTTTGTGGCTTGATTTCGTCTTCACTAGATCCTCCATTGACAAATTCGTTTGCTGCTTTTTTCTGGAGTGTCGTATGTCTTGTGTGTGTGTTGATATGACTTTCTTTATACAATGGCATAAGGGAAAATATAGAAAATTATGTCGTGACTATTTAATTGATGGGTTTTGCTAGCATATCAATTATTTGGGGTATTGTGAAAATAATAATCTATTATGAGTCACAAATCCTACAATAATTTATAATTATTTGTGATTTGATTTTTTGTAATTTAAAATTTATTTGTGATTTGTTTTTTGTAATTCAAAATAGATTATTATTCTCACAGTACATTAACGATTATCACACGATCATTTTTATTAATTGATATATGATTAAGTTAAGAAAGACATGACCTATGCCATTCTCTCAGAAATAAGAGCATGGCAAGATGATAATTTGGTAACTTTTTCTTCCGCTTCCTAGTCTCGCTTCATTGCATCTCTTCAGCTTTCTTGATCCTTGGAAGGAGTTTTTACGACCACGAGGACATCAGGCAACATCCCAGTTGATCCAAACACTATTTCTCTAGCACTAGACTTAGTCAGGAGCGTCTCTCACTCTCTCCTATCCACTGGTTTTAATGTCCTCTATTCACAAGGTCGTGAACAAGGAAGATAAACATGATCTACATTGGCATTTGAGAGCGGCCCTCAATGATGAAAGTTAGGTGAGGTGATCATGTACTGAGGAATTTGCCATTTGGTTTACCAAAGACGGTCCAATCTTGTGAACAAACACAATGAGTTAATTGCAATAAAATATGTTACCGATGGACATTTTTATTAAAGGACTAAAGATCATATCAATAAAAATCCAAGAATGGAGCGAAGGGACAAGAACAGTGCATTTAGTGTCCAATCAAGAAGTCAATGATCAAATCTTCACCAACTAAAGTTCAATTGCCCCTGTGATGAATCAACATTTCGAAAATCTCATCAAGATCGTTATTCAAAGATAGAAATAGAGAATCTAGGAATTTCCTAGAATGTGACTAAGTACTCGATCAATTTCTGAAGGGACCGGTATGAAGAACCACCATCCTGGAGACACTCGTCTGCCTCCCTCTTCAAAGACTTCATCTTCTCCCTCATCTCGTCTCCCTCATCGCTCACCATCAATCTCTTGATCGAATCCTCAATCTCTTTACTCTCCACCTTGTATTCCAGATGCAACCCGACTCTCCACTCATTGCATACATACCTCGCGTTCACCCTCTGGTCGCCGAAGAATGGCATGCACATCAACGGCACGCCTTCGCAGATGGCCTCTAGGGTCGAGTTCCACCCATTGTGCGTCCAGAATCCGCCAACGGCGGGGTGGGCCAGGACCTCATGCTGCGGGGCCCACTTCACGATGTGGCCCCTCCCATCCAAGCCCTCTAGGAACCCACTCGGCAGGGCCTCAAGCCATTCTGAGCCACGGACCGACCCGGGCCGGACCACCCAAAGGAAGGGCCGGCCACTGTTCGCAAGCCCCGAGGCTATTTCCAGGAATTGGGCCTCCCTGACTATAGAGAGGCTCCCGAAGCTCACGTAGAGGACAGATTTGGGCTTTTCTTGCTTGTCAAGCCACGAAATAGAGCTCCTATCTTGAGGCAACAAGCTGGTTGATGTCTCTACGGACTGCTTGTGGAATGGGCCGACGGTGAAGATTGGGACCGGGAAGCGTCGGCCACATTCGGCCAGTTTGGTTGGTTCAGCTCTTCGAAGGAGTTGAAGATGAGGCCGGAAGAGGCCCGCATCGTTTCGGCCATGGCGATGATGAGCCTGAGGACATCCTCGGGGTCTTTTGAGTTGATGACGTGCAGGTCTTTCACTTTGAGCGGAGGAAGTTCGGGCACTGCTTCCTCTAGCCGGGAGTCTGTGTGGAATGAAATGCAGAAAACGATGAAACCTCGGGGACACATCAGAGCTGTTTAACTGTACATTAGTCTGCTTCCTATAAAACAAAAGCTACCGATCTACGGGCCTAATTCTATAAATAAATAAATAAAACTTCAAATTTTAAGTTCAATCTTAATTCTATCCCAAACCTTTTTTGGTATAAGAAAAAATTATTAACTTTAGGTCCAATCACAAATCTATTTCAAACTCTTTTTTTGTCTTAGAAAGAAACCCCAAAATTTTGATTTAATCTCAAATTTATCCTTAATTTTGTTTTGTCTAAAAAAAATCATCAAACTTTTAATATATTTTCAAATATACCCCGTGATCCAGTCCCAACTTGATGTGACATTTCCTCATCAATAACAAATCCATGTCGCCAAAAATTTAAAATTTACAATAGCAGTTAAGCTGATTCCAAGTTTAGGTTAAAAAATTATTTTGGACGGGGCTCTCTCCGTTTCCCACGACCACAGGCCCCACAAGCCGAAAAGCATATTATTTCTTCACAAAATTGCAAACAGCAATGCCACAGATAACGACATAAATAAGAAAGACCATAATAGTTTATGATGACAATCAAACAAGTATCAGATTCCACCCAAATACCAAAGATCTCGATTAACGGGGAAATGAATTTTAACAATACGATAACACTGTAATTTATCAACGTCTCTTCACGATTCCCGTTATCTAATAAAATATCTACGCCCAATGGCGACAGACCGAGGTGCTAAAGCCAATTCGAGCACAAGGGCGTATGAAAATTGTTCTGCCATGTTCAACAATTTCTTGATCAGCAGTGGATATGTCAGGTTTGATGCGATGCCTCAGTACGTAAATGAGTCAGACAACACGAGGGCTTGCACCGAAATCCGACAAAGCAGAGGGGACAGAATGATTGCACGAATTCAAGTTGATCCTAAAGCAGTGGAGCATCAGGACAATGTTCATGATTTTTTTTTTTTGACAATGTTCATAATGTTTCTACTGGGTCCCATGGAAAATGACCATCCAAATCTTCATGAATCAAATGATTTGTGTTTTCTTCATTCTTCAACGGGGGAAATAATTGTTACTTGGACATTCAAGTGAATGCGAAGGTAACCATCCTATGCTTGCTCAAACACTTAAATAATGATGACTGAAGAATTAATCAGCGAATATTCTGCAAACTGAATGATCTGAGAGACCACTCGTACATTAGAAAGAATCATGCTCTGGTTTGAAATTTCTATAGTCTGCAGAAGAATAATAGATCCATGGCCTTCCAATTTGCCATATAGTCATTTAAACTCAGTCACAAATGACAGTTAAATCTAGTACACATAATAAGAGGACTACGTTCATTTTTCTGGGGATTTATGGGGGAGATATGGGAGAAGCTTACCTTGGAGCGGGAGGTAACCCTTCTCTCGCATGAGCGGCAATGCGCAAAAAGCGAGAAAAGACGAGATGCTGCTGGTCCGCAGCACCATCCTTGGGAAGTTAAGCTCGTCGGCAACCGCCTGAGTGAAGTGCCACACCGGATCTGTTATCAAGCAGCACGGAATCCGATCCTTCGAAGCATCAGACAACAGCTTAGACAAGCAATCTCGGAATGGCCCCACGCAAGTAACGTTCATCAGCGTCACGAGAGCTATGAAGTCCACAGTCGAGGCCTGGCCTTCTAGCAAGCCGTCCGGGATCGGTTGGAAGTTGAAGTGAGGGTAGTTGGAGGATTTAGGAGAGTTGAAGTGGGTGTGGACTATGGTGATGGAGAAGCCTCGAGAGTAGAGTATGTTTGCAAGCTGAAGCATCGGAGTTATGTGGCCTTGCAAGGGAAGTGGGAAGAGGACGATTTCACGGCCCGATCTCGGCTTCACCGGACTAATTCTCGGATCCTCCATGAACAAACTTGTTTTCTGCTTTTTGCTGGTGTGTGCCGTGTCTTGTGTGTGTTGTGTGTGCTTGCGTGTCGATGTGACTTCCTTTTATACTGGTACAAGGGAGTGCTGTGGGACCCGAGACTGGGCCATATTTTCAGAGATGACAGCGTGGTAAGATGATAACTTGGGTATGGGAACGTTTATATTCTAAAAAAGTATCTCTTTTCAAAAGTAGTTATCTTCTATTTTTACCGATGAATAATTTTTGAGTAAAATAAGATATTTGATAATTATAGAAAATTGAAATAAAAAAAAATAGAAATGCGTTTGGTACAATTTATAAATTTTTGTATTTATTCGTTTCTTTTTTCTTACTCATGGACCGCCAATCGCCGCTCACTGCCGCACGAACGTCGACCGTTGCCACCAACTGCAGTAGCAAAGACGGCCGCCCATAACCCACCGGCCACCAACAGTCGTGTGGCGGCGAGCAACAATTGACGGCAACAACAGTGGTAGGGTGACGACGATCAAATAGTGGCGGCGACGATAGGTGGCGATCATCAACCGGTGCACTGTGGGTGGCGGCGATCGTCGCCAGCAATCGAGAGGCGGCCTAGCAACGGCTGGTGGTCGTGCGATGTCAAGCGGCAATTGCTGACAATAGCGACAATAAGGTCGATGGTCGATGGCGGTCATCGACCAGTGCATTGTGGGCGACAGAAACGGTTGCCAATGGTCAGGAGGTGCCAACGATCAGGCGGCGGCGGTGGTCCAATGGCGACGGTCGACCGACAATGGCCGCAGGCAACCGGAGGTGACCGGCGGTTAGCAAGCAGCTAGTGGCGGCCACAACAAGAAAGAAAAACAAAAGAAAAAAATGATTTATTTTAGAAATTGTTCCCGAGAATAAGAAGCTATTTTTTTTTTTTTTTTTGTTCCAAATCTATTCCCTACCACTTTTCTATTCTAAAAAATAAAAAAATAAATTGGCATTACCAAATGAATTTCTATCCTTTTTTTGTTTCGGGAACAAAATAACAGAAATCGAGAGAAATAGAAACGTTACCATACAGGCCCTTGATAACTCTTTTCTTTAGACACTATGCAGTCTCCCTTTTTCCGCATCACTTTGGAATTCTTGATTGGTTACCATGAGGACATCAAGCAATGCTGCAATTGGTCCTCACACTATTTCTCTAGGACTAGACTTTTTGCATGCCAAGTACATAATGAGATTGCTGATTAATCTTTAATCGTATAAGATTTCTCTACAAAATAGTGAAAAGGCATCGCATATGTTGGTCATTACCGTTTCAACTATCATAAGTTGCTTAGCATTTTTTATCGTTTCAATTGAGATCTAACCAATTATAGCCTATGTAGCACCAACACGCGACACGACACGCAACATAACACGTCGACACGTCATTTTTAAAAAATAGAGAATTCCGACACGTTGCGATACGTTGTATATTAAATTAATATTTTTATTTTTAATTAATTTGATTCAAATTCATAAATAAATAATTAATTAAAAAATAGCTTATAATAAATTTATACTAATAATATTAACAAATCAATTCATTTGAAATTTGAAAGATATATTCATAATTAATACGAAACATTTTTTAAATTTTAACAAAAATTATTGATGAAACTAAAAATTAATAAGAAATTAGAATGAATTTATTTAAATAAATCCATGATTTTCTACAATAACCAAAATTTATCATTATTCAAAACTTAATATTTTATTTTTTTGAAATCCTTTTTTAATTTCATTTATTTAATTTTTCAGTTAAAAAATAATCCCCAAAATCCACCCCTTATTTTCGTTCCTCCTTTTCCCCCACCCCCACGTTTGTTTTACTTTTTCCCCTCCCCCCACTTGACAGTGAACAGGTGAGCTGTCACTTCCCCCCCTCCCTCCTCTCTCTCACGCCGTCAGACCTCCTTTGTTATTATTTTTTGGATTTCTTTACGAAAAACCCTAAGGAGCTGCCGAGCCCTCCTTTTCCTATCCTCCTTGCCACGCCGCATGACCCCCTTCCTTTCTCTCGTCGCTGATCCATCGCAACAGTGGCGGCCCTCACCTCTCTCTGGCCGTCTCTTGTCGCCGCGGTGGTCCGTTCGTGGCTTCGTCTCGCCAGCGGGAGTTTGCCTTCTCTCTTCTTTCTCTCTGTTCGGCTCTTTCTCTAGCCGTCTCTCGCCATCGCGGTGGTCCGTTCGTGGTTTCATCTCGCCGGCGCTAGCGACCTCTGCTCCGTCTCGTCGGCGCTCGCGACCTTTGCTCCCTCGCCCTCCCTCGCCTCCACCCTCCATCAGTCTTCCGGACACGCGTCGACACACGGGTCGATAAAAGTTGACCGCGTGTCCGACCGTGTTGACGTGTCCAACACGCTCCGATACGTGTCGGACACGACACGGAAGCACGGGTTATAGCCCATTCGACTTTAGACAATGTACCCAGTCTGGAACCTTCTTTGAACCTGAATTCGACAGTCGCTCTACTATATCCACAATCGCTACCGACTTTGAGGATGAAATCAACTGTTTCTAAGCACACAATAAGGAGTTAATGCAGAGACGCAACTCCACACCCCATATACATCAGGGAAAAACTGACAACTATTTAAGGAGTGAGTAATACAGTTGCCAGTTGCTCACATTGTTTGGTCCAAAGCCTTCCACAGACAACGATTGCTTTCATTGCCAGGGTCCCAATCGTTTCACGACATTGCTCATTAACGTGACTTAACGAATTGGCTTCCCTGCTGCATGTTGAGGTTGCGTGTCTTGTTGGATCATCGTAGGAGCTTTGATTCCAGGGATTCTTTGTTGGAGACTCTACACCTCTCCATCAGCGGCCAAGAAGTAGGCGCCAGCTTGCAAAGTCCATATTGGACTTGGATTGATTCTTGAATAAGTCTGACAACCGGTCAGAAAAAGAAAACAACAAAATTCAGCAGAAGAGGAGAAATCCAATTTGGCCTTCACATTCAAATGATCAAATGCAAGAGAAGCAATGATTTAGCCAACATTTGAATGGTAAATCTTAGCCTATAACCTATAGCTGAGGCATTTGGCAAAGCAAGAGAGTCAGGCCAAAGAGCCTCAGGCCAGAGAGGGCCTCGAGCCATCATGGCAAAGGTGAGTTTCAGGGAAAGCCACACGCTGCCAGAGAGCTTGAGAGCAAAAGGGATGAGCTTCACGAAAGCCTCCAGCCGTGAGAACTTCAGAATAGAGGAAATCACCAGATGCAAAGGCGAGCTTCAAAGAGAGAGGCAACGCGCCTAAGTAGACATAGAGAGAGGGTTACTCCTCTGAGTGTGAGAGACAAACAGAATAGTTGAGAGTGTGCCTATGCATAAGTAAGTATTGCTTTGAGTATTTTGAGTGTGGCATGAAAAATATATTGCAATAGCTATGTGAGATGATTTTTTTAATGTTATACTTATATCGCAATTTGGTATAGCAAGTGTGTCTTAAGTTATTTATTACAATTCTCGTGTTGTCACCGCAACCCTTCCGCATACCTTACAAATAGCATTAAAATGATGTATCTAAATATCCTATAATTGGTATTAAAGCAAGGTCGTGCACTCTATATTCTCAAAGTCGGCTTGAGAGACGTATTTGAGGTAACATTATTTTCATAGATGTATGCTCTATGTGATTTAAGCATCGAGTTTGATATAACAGATTGGTTTGAGTCCTCGAAAAAGCCTGATTTTAAAGCCACCAGAAAGTTCATTTGCCATATAAAAAGAAAGACGACTTCAAGACAAAACATTTGCAACCGTATAGTTACTAGCAATATGATATATATTTAAGGTCTAAAAAATTTCTAAATAAATGATAATAAGGACATTACAATTAGAATAACTTTAATATGGTACTCACTTTATTGTCATAACTTTCGAAAAAGGTTCAACACAAGTGCTTGCACTTGTGATACACTTGTGGTGAATTTTTTCATAAGTTATTGCATTCAAATTATCGATTTAAAGGTCATGGCACTCAAGTAATTCATTGGAAAAATTATGGCGCTTACTAGCACCAATAATATCAATTTGCCTTTGAATTTGGTGGCTTTTCTATATAAAATAGGCGAACCTCACTGGTTGGAAACTGTTATATTTGTTTCCTATTTATGAGATGGACACAAAATATTTGTTTCTAACAGATTAAGTATATGCCGCAAAAGATCCTCAATACATGCGGTTGCTTTTGTCAAATAAAACGTCGTGTAGATGGTTACAAGTGATTCAAAACAGTCAGATAGAGACGAAAAATTTGTACCTAAATATTATTATGAGAGAGACTACACGAAAGTGGGGTTTTACCCAAACAGTGGACGATCTTTCACCAGAGATTAATTTTTGATTTTTTTAAATAAAAGTGAGTTTTAAATAGGAATCTACTAGGTCGATGACGAAGATGAACAGTGAAATTAATAATAAAATACTAGAGACAATGATAAAAAATGAAAAGACAAATAATGAACTGAGAAAAGTATATGAGACTGCGTGTTTGGAATCCCCTTTATGATTGCATACCTCATTTATATAACCCACGAATACAACCGTTCACTAGCAACTATTATTTTAAGTATGGTTACAGTTGTTCTCCCGAGAATCTACATTTCCTAGACCGTTAGGCTAATCAACCATCACTTGGCACCCTTACATTTTAATCGATATTTCTCCTCTCATTTTCTCCTCTTGGTCCCAACACGGCCAATAAGACGGCTAACCCCTTGCCTATGCCGTCAATGAGTCTTGTCAATGTCAAATCCATGTATAGATAAGTCTGTGTCAATGAGTCTTGTCAATGTCGAATCCATTTAGCCCTAGATAAGTCTTCTTTACAGACGCCATATAGTTGTTGTTCAATGGCTAAAGTCACTCTCAGCAACCAATCTTCCTTGATCAATTGCACTCCATCATTTAGCAGTAATTGTACTGTATAATAATCGATAACCATGCATCATACTCATCCCATGAATTAGCTTTGCAATTGTCTATTCTATAGTTATTAACCATGCTAATCGCATTAATCAAACTCAATTAATCGACTGAACCCATTACTTATCAATTAAAAAGAGTTGTTTTTTTTTTTCTTTTTTGTAAACAAGAACGGATAAAACACAAAGTGGGATATATATATACACGTATGTATGTCTTTAAAAGCTTGATGTGTTGCCTTGCCGCCATCCCTCAAATCCAGCGACGAGCTCCATAAGACCATCGTTTGAAGTTTACAAGCTTTAATTAGTTTGTCTAGGGTACGAAATGTGTCTACAATCTTAATGTCTCGGTGACATTAAGGTATGCAGCAACTATGATCTCGAATGTACCAAGTTTTTTTTTTTTTTTTTGGTCGGAACATGTACCAAGTTCGGGAGCCCTTAATATTGTGTAAGTTTCAGATGTGACCTCCATCGAAATTAGGAACTTTGGTGCACTCGATGCTTATAAACCCGGCCCACCATATGGGTCTCCAAAACTCAACTCATATCTCTTATAAAAACCAAACCCAGCCCAATTAGTTCAGCCCAATTCCGAGCATAGCCCATCTTCATTTTCTTTCTCTATATGACTCATGTTGCAACATGAGGGGTGGACAAAATAAAGACAAAAAGGAGAGGGGGGGAGCCCGTGGAAGAGAAAGGCAAGGGAAAAAGGAAAAATTTTGGCGCACTCACGATTCGGATAACTCGTCAAGCCAAATCAACATCAATTTGCAACGCCAATATGTGACTAAAGTCTTAAACCGTCTATTCGAAGGAATCATCAAAATTAGGGCTTAAAATTTGAATTTAGGTAAATTCTGACTTGCTGCATTTGATTTGAAGTTTTCGAACGGCATGTGTGTGTGCGTGTGTGCGCACGTGTGCGTGTGCGTGTGCGTGTGCGAGTGTGTGTTATGTATATGGTACATATAAATGATAGTTCAGGACCTTGTCAAGCTATAGCATTTTACGGATCTGAATTTAAGCCTACAGTTTATTCCGTAGAAAATTTTCAATTTCATCACCATTGGTCGTGGTGGCTCCGCTGGATAAGCAATCCATTGATCTTTCCCCAAATGTGAGGGGTTTGAAATTCAGTGGAGGCATTTTGTGTCTTAAGTGTGGCGCCGGGGTATTGGGTCCTTTGCTAGCGTCACTCCAGGGTTTACCTGCTGGCTACCAGCTGTACGGAGTTCGCTGGGTATAAAAAAAAAAATCAATTTCATCACACATGCTAGGCAAGTTCCGAATACTAAAATTTAAACTGAATTTCAACCGTTTCTAGCGAGGTTTTTGGGGCGCCTGAGTTCTAGTTCTTGTAGTATATCAAAAGGGCTTTCTATGGACTATACACTTGCTTGAAACGGACATATGTGGAGAAAGTTATGGCGCAAAAAATTTAGCACACAAGCTGGGTATAATGGACATTATTAGGTTTCCGCTATAGTTGAGCTTTTCGTTAGTGTGTAAGCGTTATTTTATCAATGAATGGGCATAATGGGGTCAAGTCATTTATCAAAAGATTGTTTTACTTGGTTTTTTTATATTATTATTATTATTTGTTAGAAATATGAGTGCATGGGCTTGAGTAACTATCGCAAATTGGTTTTTGGCTTTCCTAGATGAGTGATACTATTTCTTATAAAAATTTGTAAAGTCATGTCTTCAAAATGATAACGATTTGATATTTTATGAATTATGAATAAGCAAGTTTGTTGCATAAAATTTGGATCAAACATTTACTACGTTTTGATATTTGTAAATGGTGTGAGATGTTTGGTGAAAATATATATTCTATTTGATGAACGTAGTTGAGAAATATTATATATATATATATATAATATTCCGATTTGTGAAATGTTGTATGACATGCATTTGGTTTGATTTGATAAACTGATTTATGAGAAAAGTCTTGAAATGATTTGAGAATGTTTTATGAAAAGTAGTTATGGGGAATGAGTTGAATTGTGAAAGCTATTGGTGATTGATTTGTGACATGCATTTTGAAATGTGAGATTATTTATAGATTAAATTTCTAGTATTGGTGGATGAGGTTGGGTGCTCAATATTTCTATGAGCCTAATAAGGGGTTTGTGGATATACGCATACTAGTCTAAGATATTCTTATAAGCCAAGCCACGAGCTAATAATAAGTGAAGACCTAACCAAGGGAGGAATCTTGGTTGCATTGTCACCAAATATTGTGTCATGACTATAGTTTGATATTAAGCAAAAGATTGGTCGATAGATGGACCATCGACCTGTGGTTTTATATGAGATAAATCAATGGGATAAATCATTAATATGTGACGTGAGATTAACCAAATGAATAGATCATTAACGTGTGTTTTTATGGGACTGATCAATGGAATGAACCATTTATATGTATTTTTATGAGATTGACCAATGAACTAGACCATTGGTATTTGCCTATTATTATCTTGAATATTTCTGCTTTGAATGTATTATGTGAAAGTAAGAAATATTGCATTTTGGTCTTGAAGGTTTTTAAATTTCTAGAAATATGTAAGTGAATTATATTTGTGTTTTAAATGTGCATAGTAATTGCTCGATTTGCTTAGAAAAACTATATTATTCACTGGATCGTGATAATTCATTCATTTCTTCTTATCATGTTTTTCAAATTCCTCGGTTAGCAACTGATAGAGCAAGAGTATTATCATGGGGATTATTGGGAGCTAGATATTTGGGGTATAATTTAAGGTTGTGTTCTTTGAAAAAAAAAAATGGCGGTATTACTCCTTCATCCATATGGGATTGGGGGTATGATATATTCATTGAGAAATATCCAGCGGAAAATGAGATAAAGGTGTGATTGATGAATGGTCACCTGATCCATTATATTAAATGGAAGGATTTTCCCAATTTTGATAATTAAAATTGAGTTTCTAATAAGGAAAGGCAAAGTGCCATCTGTCTTGGAACTCGAAGAAAACAAGTTTAGACTTTACTAAGTTAAAACATTTAACAAGATTGCACTATATTTTCCTTCCAATAAAAGGTTAAAACGGTTAAACTATTCTTTCGGCCAATGCTATCCACGAAGCTCTTGGAGACCCTAGAAATCTAGATCCAAAGCGCACGACAATGCAATCCACGAAGAAATGGAAGGTCAACTTCACAAAGCACCTGAAGAAATGCAAAAGTAAGGGGTTTTATCGCAATGACTCTGAAAAACTATCCAAAAAATTTTAAATTTATTGCACTTTTATCAATTCAGTTTGAAATCTCTTTATAATTTATCAATTGAGTTCATCCGCCTAATTTTGACTAAAGATCGTTAATGTAAATGCCGATCGTCCTACTTGACATGACTGGCACTAATATTGATATTTTTTAATTTTTTATTTTAATTTTTTACTTTTTATTCTTTTCCTTTCCTTTCTTTTCTTTTTGCAACTAGCGATAGGGCTGGGCAAGGCCTAAGGCCCAGATCCAGGCGAGAATGGTGACGAATGAACTCAATTGACATACACCTCTGTTGTTAAAACTTGTGTCGTTGAAACTCCAAGTGGGATTGAGGTCATAGTTATTCCCAGTGTCTTGACATTCTCAAGTGTTGGACAGGAACTGGCCTTCGGCGTAACGGCTGAAGGGAAGTTGGATAGCTTCATGCTTTCTGCCTCTGTAACATAGGCTGATGTGGGTACATCAAGTAAGAAGCCCCATCGTTGCATTCCTAGTCGCATAGTCGCGTTGTCATTTTGAACTTTGTAATGTAATTGTGATTGAGCATTCAATGTTGAGGGTACGCATGCTACTTGTTGACAGGTTAATCCTGTGCTTCGGTAAAAATATGATGGGCAAACTTCTTGTCAAGGCCTCACCCTGCATCCTCTGTTAGGAGCGGGGATCGACCACGAGCCGTGGTCAATTAGCATTTGTGGTTTGATGTTCTTGTCTTACTATTAGATCCACCTAATCCCGAGACAGGTTTAGACCAAAAAAACTGAAAAATAATGAAAAACGTGTTATAAACTTGGATGTAAGCAACGGATACTACCTCTCCTCTGGCAACCAATCGCTATTCTTGCTGCTGTCTCGTCCTTCGCAATGCTTTTTCTCCCTAGTACAGCGTGAAAATTTGTGCTACCCGATATTGCAGTGAAGTCGAGCTTCATGAATCTTTTCTAGGTGATTTCACCGAGAGATCATTTCCAGTGGCCTTAATTGCTTGCACTAAGCTGGCTTGAAGGACACGCTGAAGAAAACAACATTTTCTGTTCAACAAAGACAGTACTATATATGCAATTGAAAGTTCAGAGCACGTAACTATAAGAAGTGGGTTCCAGGAATGGAGAAGTCCGATTCCTAAAGCTAACAGAAAGTTATAATTAAACGCATAGATTCACTATATTAAAAGTTAGTGATGATCACCAGGTAAAGGATTGATTTAGCAGCTAAATCTTTTGGTCATGCGCTTACATAAAATGATGTAACTTTAAAAGTTATATTAATCTTCAAGATTCAAAGTTTCCCAACAATATGAAGGTACTAAAAATCACGAAACGAGCAGACTCAAGATAGGAATTGAAAGACAATTCCTAGTAGGAGTTTAACCTTTAAGCAGAGTCCTACAATGATGATAGGTAACCAGTAAATCTGTCAAGAGACCTATATGCTGAACCCCCTTCCTTAAAACACTGACGTAACTTGTCCTACAAACGCACTACTCTGTCTCTAATAGCTTCGCCTTCTGGATCCAGTAATTTTCTAATGGCACGCTCTATCTCGCTGCTCTCCAGCTTATACTCCAAATGCAACCCGACCCTCCAAAAGTCACTCACATATCTTCTGTTCACCTTTTTGATCCCCAAGATGGCATACAAATCATCGGCACACCTTCACAAATGCTTTCCAACATCGAGTTCCAACCACAATGAGTACAAAATCCACTGATGACCTAATGAGCCAGCACTTCTTGTTGCAGTGCCCATTTCACAATATGATCCCTTCCAATTAACATCTCTAGGAACGAGCTAGGCCAATGCTCGGGCCAGTCCACTTCACAAACTGATCCAGGCCGGACGACCCACAAATAGGGCCGCTTGCTATTTGCTAGCCCCCAAGCTACTTCTATGAACTTGGCCTCATCCATGGATGCAATGCTTTTCAGGCTCCCATAGATGATTGACTTGGGCCTTTGCTTGTTCGGCCAAGAGATCAAGCTAGCGTCTTGTGCCAGCAAGCTGCTCAAAGAGGCTGGAATACTTGTGAAATGGACTGATCACAAAGATAGGAATGGGAATGGTGTGCCGAGCTTTGGCAAGTTTTGTCCCCTTGACTTCTACAGAGGAATTGCAGATGAGTCCAGAGAAGGCCATGGTCGCTCTGCCCATGTCTAGTAATAAATAATGGAGATCTTTGGGGTTTCTTGTGCTGACAACTGGAAGGTCTTTCATTTTGAGAGGTGGAACTTCGGGAACAACCTTGTCTAGTTCGGAATCTGACAGAGAAACCAAAAGGAAGCGGTCAATACTCTCTCCAGTTGAAAAACAAGGAAGGCCTATAGTCCTACTTTTCCCTTCGCTATTACAACTTGGATATGTAACTCTAAGACAACATTGGATGGAACAAAGGCATCCTGTTCCACTTGAGTATCCAAGAAAGATGTTTGAAAAGCAGTAAAATTTAAGTCAGAGAAAATGGAAATAAAAGAAGCATACAAGATTGGTCATATTTGTACAAAATACACACACCATTTGTCTCTAGAGTCTGAAAAATTTAGTTGGAAGGCACACCTTTTATTGGGAGGCAACCCTTTACTCTCTTAGTGGACAAGGCAGAGAAAGCAGAAATTGAAGAGATACCAGTACACCTTAACACCATCCTCGGGATCTTAAGCTCGTCTGCGACTGCTTGAGAAAAATGCCAAACATCATCGATTATCAAGCAAGCTACGCGATCCTGCGAGTCATCATGCAAGTCCTTTTCCAAGCACTCCCAAAATCGTATGAGTTATCATGTCAAGTCACTGGGAATGGGACAAGAAATAGTATGAATAGCTCTTTTTAGGGTTTACGTATCTAAAGTGAGCTTTCTTGTTATAAAAAAAATACTAATCCTTGTAATTTCTTTATTACTTCATTGGTTTTTTTGGCTAATTATGATCCAAGTTTCACAGAAATAGCACTAAGAGCAGACATGAAAAAGCTCGTTCGAGGTAGTATACATGCTGTGGCTAAATGAGGGAACCCGTTCGAGGTGAGTTATAACCCATCTTTTGTCCAAAAAGTTTGGTGCTGATGCTGAATCTAGAAGCTGAAGAATCTAATGAATCTTTCCCTAATCAATTCCAGTGAACTGGTTCAAACTAGGTGATCAAAAGACCGGTTACTTTCATAAAGTAGTCAAAGTTAAACTCTCAAGAGTTTTGCTGAAGTGGCTGTGAACTTTTTCAAGTCATTATTTGGTGCCGTTACTTTATACACAAGGTCCTGATCATGTACGAAGGAATTTGGTTTCCCTAAGACTATCCAATCGTGTGAACAAACACAATGAGTCAATTGCAACAAAATTTGTTACCGACAGGCATATTTATAAAAGGACTAAGATCATGTTAATAAAAATCCATGAGTGGAGTGAAGAAATAAGAATAGTGCATTCAATCAAGAAGTCAATGATCAAGTCTTCACCAACCGAAGTTCAATTGCCCCCTACGATGAATCAGCATTCCGAAAATCCCATCAAGATCGTTATTCAAAAATAGCAATAGAGAAGCTAAAAATTCTCTAGAACGAGACCAAGTACTCGGTCAATTTCTGAAGAGACCGGCATGAAGAGCCACCATCCTGGAGACTCTCGTCTGCCTTCCTCTTCAAAGCCTTAATATTCTCCCTCATCTCCTCTCCCTCATCGCTCGCCATCAATTTCCTAATCGCATCCTCAATCTCTTTCCTCTCCACCTTGTATTCCAAATGCAGCCCGACTCTCCACTCGTTGTTTACATACCTTGCGTTCACCCTCTGGTCCCTGTGGAATGGCATGCACATCATCGGCACACCCTCACAGATGGCCTCTAGCGTCGAGTTCCACCCGTTGTGCGTCAAGAACCCACCGACAGCAGGGTGGGCCAGGACCCCATGCTGCGGGGCCCACTTCACGATGTGGCCCCTCCCGTCCAGGCCCTCTAGGAACCCACTTGGTAGCACCTCAAGCCATTCCGAGCCACGGACTGACCCGGGCCGGACCACCCAAAGGAAGTGCTGGCCGCTGTTCGCAAGTCCCCAGGCTATTTCCAGGAATTGGGCCTCGCTGACTATTGAGAGGCTCCCGAAGCTCACATAGAGGACCGATTTGGGCCTTTCTTGCTTGTCAAGCCACGAAATGCAGCTCCTATCTTGAGGAAACAAGCTGCCTGATGATGCTGCGGAGAGCTTGTGGATTGGGCCAACCGTGAAGATTGGGACAGGGAAGCGCCGGCGACATTCAGCCAGTTTGGTCGGTTCGAGCTCTTCGAAGGAGTTGAAGATGAGGCCTGAAGAGGCCCGCATGGTTTCGGCCATGGCGATGATGAGCCTGAGGACATCCTCGGGGTCTTTGGAGTTGATGACGTGAAGGTCTTTCACTTTGAGCGGAGGAAGTTCGGGCACTGCTTCCTCTAACCGGGAATCTGTGAGGAATGAAATGCAGAAAACGATAAAACTCGGAGACACATCAGAGCTGTTTCAAGCATACGCATGTCTGCTTCCTTCAGTCTTTCACAACATTTTTGACATGGCACTCTCCATCGCCCACCACGACGACAAGGTCCACAGGCCGAAAAGCATCTTACCTCTTCACAAAATTGCAGAAAGTAATGCAGAAATGATAACATAAATAAGATAGACTGTTATAGTTTATCATGACAACCAAACAGATATCATATCCCACCCAAATACGGGAGATCTTGATTCACGTGGAAATGAATTTTTAACAATACGATAATACTGTAATCTATTAAAATGTCTCATCATGATTCCCGTTATCTCATAAAATATTTACGCCCAACGGCGACAGACCAAGGTGCCAAATCCAATTCGAGCAAAAGGGTAAATGAAAATTGTTTTGTCCATGTTCAACAATTTCTTGATTAGCAGTAGATATGTCAGGTGGGATGCGATGCCTGACAGCTTAATGGGTTAGACAACACGAGGGCTTGCACCGAAATCTGACAAGCAGAGGGGACAATCTGATTGCACGGATTCAAGTTGATTCAAAAGCTTTGGGGGTATTAAGACGATGTTCATTATGTTTGGTCTGGGTCCCAAGGAAAATGACCATCCGATTTCTACGGCACAAAATAATATGGGTTGTTTCTTTCTCAAACAGGGGAAATGATTTGTATGTGAAGATAACCCTCCTATGCTTGCTCAAACACAATCGACTGATGATTTGAAGGCTTATTATCAGCGGAAATTCTACAGCCTGAAAGATTCGGTGAGACAAGTCCATGCATCAGAAAGAATCGCACTCTGGCTTGAGATTTCATCATCTGCAGAAAGCTAAATAGATCTATGGCCTGCCAATTTGCTATATAGTCATTTAAACTCGGTCAAATGCGACAGCCATAACTATGCAATCCTATTCCTAATAAATTGACCCTAAAAATCTTGTACGCATGACAAGAGAACTAGGTTCATACATCTAGGGATTCATGTGAGGGAAACGTGGGAGAAGCTTACCTTGAATCGGGAGGTAACCCTTCTCTTGCATGAGCGGCAATGCGCAAAAAGCGAGAAAAGACGAGATGCTGCTAGTCCGCAGCACCATCCTTGGGAAGTTAAGCTCGTCGGCAACCGCCTGAGTGAAGTGCCACACCGGATCTGTTATCAAGCAGCACGGAATCCGATCCTTCGAAGCATCAGATAACAGCTTAGACAAGCAGTCTCGGAACGGCCCCACGCAAGTAACGTTCATCAGCGTCAAGAGAGCTATGAAGTCCACGGTCGAGGCCTGGCCCTCTAGCAAGCCGTCCGGGATCGGTTGGAAGTTGAAGTGAGGGTAGTTGGAGGATTTAGGAGAGTTGAAGTGGGTGTGGACTATGGTGATGGAGAAGCCTCGAGAGTAGAGGATGTTCGCAAGCTGAAGCATCGGAGTTATGTGGCCTTGCAAGGGAAGTAGGAAGAGGATGATTTCACGGCCCAATCTCGGCTTCGCCGGACTAATTCTCGGATCCTCCATGAGCAAACTTGTTTTCTGCTTTCTGCTGTTGTGTGTCGTGTCTTTTGTGTGTGTGTGTGTCGATAGGACTTTCTTTTTATATTGGTACAAGGTGGGACACGAAGTGAGCGAATTTTTCAGAGATGAGAGCGTGGTAAGATGATAACTTGGTAACTCTTTTCTTCATACTCTTAACAGTCTCCCGTCGACGTGCGGACCCATGGAGTGCCATAACTTTGCACAAAGGGATACTTAACTACCATAATTTACGAAATGCACACTTAAGTGCCAAAATCAGAGTAAAATTGATCACTTGAATGCCAATCCGATCAAAGTCCAGCCAAAACGCGATGTGACATTTTTACGAGCGAGCCCAAAACGATGCCGTTTTGCACGCTAACATTGCCAAATATTACAAAAACGGCGTCGTTTTGGGCTGACGTGGTAAAAAATAATAATTAAATTAATTAAATTAAATTTAGTTAAAATATTATAAATTAATAAATTAAAAATTAAAAAAAAAAATTTAAAAAAAAGGAAAGGTGGGGAGGCGGCTGAGGGATCAGCCCTCAGCCACCGCCACCACCACCGGGAAGGGCCGACGACGGTGGGGGGAGGATTGGTTGGGGTCGCCGGGCCCTGGCCAAGGGCCGGCGACCTCAGCCGACCGACGGCAAGGGCTCGCGAGCCCTCACCCCAGATCGGGGCGAGGGCCGCTACCCTCCCCAGATTTGTGGCTAGTGGCGAAGGCTCGCGACCCTCGCCCAAATCCGGCCACGGCGGGCGACGGCCCTTGGCCTGACTGGGCGAGGGCCATCGACCCTCGCCGGATCTGGGCGAGGGCTGCGACCTTCCCCCCGCCGTCGCCGGCCCTTCCCGACAACGAAGGCGGCTGAGGGCTGATCCTTCAGCCGCCGCCCCCCCTTTAATTTTTTTAAATTTTTAAATTATTATTTTTTATATTATTATTTTTACCATGTTAGTCCAAAACGACGCTATTTTTGCATTATTTGGCCATGTCAACGTGCAAAATGGCGTCGTTTTGGGTGCGCTTTGCCAAAAAAATGCCACGTCGGCGTTTTGACCAGACTTTGACCAGAGTGGCACTTAAGTGATCCGTTTTTCTTCAAATGTGGCACTTAAGTGTACCTTTCGTAAGTTATGGCACTTAAGTGTCCCTTTGTGCAAAGTTATAGTACTTGAAGTGTTCTTTTGCCGTCTCCCGTCACTGTATCTCTTTGGATTTCTTGATCAATAAAACTGAAAGGGGATCGAAGGAGTTTCCATGACCATGAAGACATCATGCAACGCCCCAATTGGTCCGAGCACTATTTCTCTAGGACTAGACTTGATCTGGACTCTCTCTCTCTCTCTCTCTCTCTCTTCCTCCCCTATCCGCCAGCTTTACCTTCCTGTGTTCGCAGGGTCCTGAATAAGGAATATAAACGTGGTCTCCCATTTTTGCATGCCAAGTACATAATCAATTTGCCAATTAATCTTTAACCGCATGAGATTCTCTACAAGGTAGTAAAAAAGCTTTGTATATGCTAGTCATTACCATTTCGATTGTCACGATTTGCTTAGCATTTTCTGTAGTTTCAGCTGAGATCCAACTGTTTTGAGCCCGTTTGACTTTAGAGGTTGTAAACCGGTCTCGAACCTTCTCTGTACCCGAATTCAATGGGTCGCTCTACTATCTTCGCAGTCCGGTCCCGAATCTTCTCTGTACCCGAATTCAATGGGTCGCTCTACTATCTCTGCAATCGCTACTGATTTTGAGGACGACCTGTTTCTATCCACCCAATAAGGAGTTAATGCAAAGACGCAACTCCACACCCCATATACATCAGGAAGAAACCGACAACTATTTAAGAAGTAGGTAGTTCGGTCCCCAGTTGCGACCATTGTTTGGTCCAAGGCCCTCCACAGACAATGACTGGTTTCATTGCCAGGGTCCCATCGTTTCACAATGTTGCTTATTAATGTGACTAAACGATTAGGCTTCCCTGCTGCATATTGAGGTTGCGGGTCTTGTTGGATCATCGTAGGAGCTCTGCCTTCCAGGGATTCTCTGTTGAAGATTCAACACCTCTCCATTAAAGATCACAAAATAGGTCTTAAACCCATATATAAAAGCCTGATGAGTTGTGGATTCTTTTCTTTCTCATCATTTAATTATGTTTCTCTTTTTATCTTTTTTAGGATTGCATGATAAATTTATCGTTTCCCTTGATTGTTTACTTATTGTCTTGCAATTTCAATTCATTTGATTCCTTTCATTTCTCATTTTTTAGAAATATAATAACATGTAAATGACCAACCACTCATGATCGCCTAGTTTATGAGAAAAAATTCTAAAAAGGTAAAGAAGAAATGCATTGACACGTTAGGTAAACACAATATACTATTAGGTACCGGGTGCTAATAGAAATATTGGCGTAATCCAAGTTCCCGAACCTAAATATCTAGTTGCGTAAAAATTGAGGGAATACTCCCAACCCTCCATTTTTATTCTAGCTGACCCCTAAAAATGAGGTTAGTGGCGACTCCCATCTTATTTCTAGGATATTTCAAATAATTAGATTGTATAAATGAACCTGTCGCGCAAAGTATGGGTCTTAATAAGACTCACCATGATTTAGTATACCCGCATGTGAAAAACTCCTAATAGATTAAGTGACGCCATCCTTAAGGAAGAGAGTACTAGAGGGAGGGTTACCACGGTAAAAGTACCCTTAAATATGATATTCACACTAGATCTCCTCTCTTGAGGTGCGTCGCCCATGTGGGTACGGATCGCAACACTCCACTATCACGCAAGGTACGAGTTTGGGAGAACTCACGACCTTGTAGAGGGAAATAAAAAAAGATTCGATCCAATAGATAAGGTAATGGCATCTTTTAGAACACGAACTGTGAGGAAACTCTCATGATCAAGTACCCCTAAATTCGACATTTCCCCTTCCTTTCGTCGCAAGAGGGATCGGCAGTGAGATCGGGTCATGACACCTATAATCACCCTTCCACCAATAAACCAAGATGAAGCCACAACTTCAAATTAGCCTAGTAATCCTAATATTAGCAGTCTTGATAAACGGTCTGTGATTCCTAAACCTATTTATCAACAAGACCAAAATGAACAAAATCTTGAGAACTTAGATTCTTCTCATCACTCTTCTATTTATTCACAATTAGTAAACCCTAAGGTTTTTACTCTTGAAAAAGAATTCCAACCCAATTGAGAATTTTTAAACAAAGAATTTAATTTAGAAGAAAATAAAGAAATTAGACAATGATTATTTAATACTTTCCATAATCAAGCTAGAGAAATTAAAGAAAAATATTATAATTTCCTTTATGAACATGAAACACATATTATTTTCTTTGATTAGTTTGAAGAATTTTTCCTTAAACCCAAAGAAATTTATATTTTAGATCATGCTTATAAATGGCAACTTGATAATGGACAAACTATAGAATCTAATCATCCTTTTTTTAGAAAGATTAAAATCCAATATAGAGATAGTGAAATTACTTCCACCCCTTTTCGAATCACAACTAAAACCGATAATCCTCAAAATGTAAAAATAATACAACAAAATAATTACACCAATCAATATCTTCATACTATTGGAAATCAATTGAATATGATAGTCTTCTATGCATACTCTTCTCAATTACCAAAATCTAAAACTCTTAAATCACCCATTTTTAAACTTTTTTGAATTTCCTAAGACCTGTATTCTAGAATTTGCTAAAGCTATAGAAAATAAGAGAAGATCTTTAGGAAGAATGCCAATCCTTGACACCCATAGTGTCAGAGAACCTCCAACAAAGAAAACCTCTAGAATAAGAGGACTTGTCATCAATAATACTCCACACCAATAAATGTCCTCGAAAAATCCACCAAAGAATCTAAAAGTGAATTTGTTCTATATTGCCATGGAAGAATCATGGATTCAAAATAAATATTCTCCGAATGCCATTTATGAATGGAATATAAATGGTGTCTCCGAAAATAACATCGTTAATATTCTAAATCAAATGATTTTGGTAGCAAATGCTTATAAAATTCAACAAGAAGTTTCTAATCATGCTGTTACTTAGCAGGTTTTACAGGACAATTAAAAGAATTGAGGGATAATTACCTTACCGATGAATGAAAAACTCAAATCTTAATTGCATATAAAATAGATGAATACAGATAGTGTATCGAGTATGCAAATGGACAAGCCATCCAAGATGTTGTTTTTACTCTCATCTATTATATATCTCAACACTTTATAGGAGATCCAACCCATATAAACCAATACCTTCTCTCAAATATGAAATGCAAATCCTTATGTAGATTTAAAGAATATAAAGATCTTTTCTTACAAAGGGTTCTGGTTAAGTCAAACTGTAACCAACCCTTTTGAAAATAAAATTTTTTAGCAGGATTACCTCATTTAATAAGTAACTCAATTCACAATAAAATAAGAGAAGAATACGATGGACAAATACCTTATCATCTTTTATCATAAGAAGAATTTATTCCATTCAAACAAGGAACACAAATGTATAATTCAATCAAATTATAAAAACAGCTCAAAAAGGAAAAATCACTAAGCAATAAGAATTTAGGAGATTTTTGTGCTGAATAGGAATTTAAGAAGAATTTATTCCATTCAAAGTGTAAAGGAAATTGTCCTCCTAAAAATAGAAAAACCAAAAATTATTTAAAAATAAATCACAAGCTAATAAACAAAATAAACCTAAACAAAAGCCTAAAAGAAATGTTAACAAATATATTAAATGTTATATTTGTGGAAAAAGAGGACATATTTTAAAATACTGACCAGAAAATAAAAAATTAAATGAGATCTTAATAGATGAATAAACTCTCTATCAGCTTAATAACATTTTGGCAACCATAGATGATAATACTTCTTCAAAAGACTTTTTTGAAGAAGATGGTCTTCAAATAAATGAAATAGAAACCTCCTCAAAATTAGAAGAAAAATCCTCTCTGAATGAACCAATCCCTAAGATCAATGTTTTAACAAAAGAAGAAGAATTTTTATTAGAAATAATATTAGATCGTGAAGCTAAAAAAAACTTTATTTAGATAGACTCCAATCTTCTATGAAAATTAATACTTATTCTAATATAATTTATAATCTCAAAGATATTCTTAATAGAAATAAGAAAATTCAATCAAGACCTATTAATATTATTGACCTTTATAATGAAATAAATCATCAAAAATTAGAAATACAGGCTCTTAAAGCTACCCAAGCCCAAATGCAAAAGGAGATCTTGACAACAAAGTCTAAAATAGATAAAGGAAAAGAAAAATAAGATGAAAATTTACCAGATAATTCTAATCCAAATTTTTTAATGATTTGATCAAAAATAGTGTCAAGAAATTGGATAATGGATATAACAATAAAAATCAATAATAAATTTACCATTAATATCATGGCACTTTTTGATACTGGGGTAGACCTTAATTGTATAAAAGAAGGGCTAATACTAACAAAATATTTTCAAAAAACTATGGAATCGTTAAGTCAACCTCAAGGGATAAACTTGGAATAAATTACAAATTACCTGAAGCCTCTGTAGTCAAAGATATGAGGCAAAAAAAATCTTAAGTACACATTTTATACAGTTAATTCAACATTTTACCGTCACTGGTGAAGGAATTGAAACTTAAGCTTTGAACAAGAAGATTACTTTCAAAATCATCACCAAATCTCACTTGAACAATAAATTTAAACGTATTAAAAACACACTTAATTGCCGAAATTAATTGTCTTATAAACAACAAAGAAAGAACAGCTTCAATATTTGAAAGATGATTTAAAACTTAAAAGAATAGAGCAAAAATTACTTGATTCAAAAATAAAAGACCAAATTGCTTCTCTTCAAAAACACATCGAACAAAATATGTGTTTTACCTTACCCAATGCATTTTGGGAAAGAAAGAAACATATTGTTAGTTTACCCAATGAACCAGATTTCTGAGAATAACAAATTCCCACAAAAGCTCGCCTAATTCAAATGAATCAAGAAGTTTTTCAATTTTGCCGAAAAGAAATTCAGGATTTATTAGATAAAAAAAAAACTAATTAGGAAAAGCCAATCACCCTAAAGTTGCTCTGCTTTATGTGTCAATAAAAATGATGTACTAAAAAGGGGAGGTCCCAAGTTAGTTATCAATCATAAGCCTTTGAATTAAGCACTAAATGAATTGGATATCCAATTCCAAACAAAAAAGATTTATTAAAATAATTCCATAATTCAAAAATATTTTCAAAATTTGATATAAAGTCAAGATTTTGGCAAATCCAAATCAATGAAGCAGGTAATTATAAAACAACATTCATTGTACCATTTGGACAATGTGAATGGAATGTGATGCCTTTTAACTTAAAAAATGTTCCTTATGAATATCATAAAATTATGAATGATATTTTTCATCCTTATTTTGAATATACTCTAGTATACATAGATGATCTTATGATATTTTTTATTAATTTAGATCGACATTTTAAACATATATCCGTTCTTATAAACATTATCAAGAAAAATGACTTAGTAGTCTCTCCTATAAAATATCACTTTTCCAAACAAAAATTAGATTTTTAGGACATTACATGTCATGAGGAACTATCATTCTAATAAGAAAGATCAATTATAATTGCAGAAAAATTCCCCAATGAAATTAAAGACAAAACCCAATTACAGAGGTTTTTAGGAAGCCTCAATTACATTATAGACTTCTTTCCAAACATTAAAATATTATGTAAACATTTACATCGGATATTACAGAAAAACCCTTTCACCATGCACATCAATTCATACTAATATTGTTAAACAAATCAAAACTCATTTTAAGGACATACCTTGCCTCCATTTAGTTGATCCCTTCACTTTCAAAATTGTCGAAACAAATGCTTCGAAAATAGGTTATGGAGGTATTCTTAAATAGATCAAAAATGATGAAGAACAAAGTGTGCAATTTATCTCTAAACATTGGAATCAAGCCCAACAAAATTATTCTATTATCAAAAAGGAGACATTAGATATTGTCTTAGCAATATCTAAATTTTAAGGAGATCTTTTAAATCAAAAAATTTCATTATGTATTGATTGCAAATCAACAAAAAAAAAATGTATTAAATATTGCTTCATAACAAATCAAGCAATATTATATGTCTTTGATTTGGACATTGAATTTATTAATGGAACATCAAATTGTTTGCCTAATTTTCTACTGAGAGAATTTTTGCAGGGAAAACAATGCTCCCAAAATCCAAAAAAGACAAAGGTAAAGCTACTGTGGAAATCCTAGAATTATAATTACTAACAATAGACTAGCTACAAGCCTAATTAAACCTAATGAAAGCCCAACAATCACTATTACCATTATCATCACCCCAATCACCCAAGCAATTACAAATATGGCTAAATCTTCCGAAAGCCCAACAACAACTATCATCACAATCAACATCACGCGACCTCACCCTATATTTATCTCCACTACTTTCATAAACACACAAGCTTCAAACAAGATTACAAACTCAAAAATCATTATCATGTTTTGCTCTCATCAAAACTTGAGTAGATATTGCTAAAGAAAATCCATCAGAAAAAATTGAAATCACTATAAACATATCACCATTAGCCTCTCACAAGCCAAAAAAATCCCAATCACTCAAAAGATATCACAAGTGAAATAGTAATAAAACAACCATCTTCCTCTGTCTCAAAACCAACCACCTCCATTGTAACATCACAGTTATCAGCAAAATCACAATTCATCACTAAAAGCCAATACCAAGATATCGTTAAAATTAAAAAAAAAATGATTTTATCACAAAAACCCAAAAGTTTATGCAAAAAAAAAAAAAAAATTCCTAGAAAATTTGTACTACGAGATCACTTGATTTGTCAAACTTCAAGCTTATTATAAATAAATCCTTATTGAAACCAAGTCATTCACCTTCAAATGCTTTGCATCACTTGAAAACCTAAATAATTATACTCATTCTACAGCCACAATTCTTCAAGTTATACCACCAAAACTATGGAAATCAACTTGTCATACCCAATTATTATTCGAAGTCACATTAACTACCAAATTATCATATATTCCTACCTTCACCTATTGGGATTATCAAGAAATTTGGTGGAATGCATTTTTTCCGCCAAAATGAAAATGACCAGTGCACTTGGCTCTTCTATTTTAAAATTGATTTCAACATCAAATAATTACATGTTCGGTTTCAAAAATGGTGGAGTCATTTTTAGAAGTAAGCAATTCCAGGTTCTGTACAGGTTTTACATGGAACTTGAAATCTACCCGTTAGAACATATTCCTCATTTTTAGAATCTGGAACCTGTCATGCATACCCTAGAACCTAGAACATATCCCGTCACATGTTCTAAGGTCAGTTTCAAGGTCTATATAGGTTCTACCTATATTTTTAATTGAACGATTGCAGTGAATTAAAATCCTTAATGACCACCACTTGCTGCTAAAATTCACTATCTATAAAGACACAAAAATATGAATATAAATATCAAACTAGTGCTTTCAGATTATACACTCATCGTCGAACGGTATGGGATAACATAAGATCACGCGAAAATGTAAACAAAGAAAAACATTAAAACTTGTTTTAATGGAACCTACCCATCAAAACAGGTTCCTCATATTTTGGAACTCGTAACATACTATGCATATCTTAGAATCTGGAACCTACAGGTTCCCATCGATCCGATTTTCGAGTTTCAAGTTCTATCCTGGAATCTAGAACATATCCTGAAATCAAAAGCCTACAAGTTCCTTATTCATTTTGGCCTTGTTATTGAAATCTTACCTCCACAATTTAAAAATAGCTTAAAAAGTTTCCATGCCCATTTCAAACCAACTAATCATGAATCAAAGTTCTTACATCTCATGCATATTTTCATTAATTTCCAAGTTTCTTGGGTAACTACCTAGAAATTTGATTATCATCAACCTTTTCACTCTTCAAAAGCCTAGCACCTACTTAGGAAATTTAAAACTAAGTGGTAGAACAATTTTAAACTCACCGAAAACTTTTCTGAGCAAGTCATCCTAAACCAGTTACATCGATGGAGTTTTACTCAATCACCCAATGATCACAAAATTTTAGAATTTTTCTAACAAAAATTATTAGCCCAAGCTCAATTAGCGGCCATCCAACCACCAGAAGAATATCATAGTCATTGCATAAACTCATCCCAAAAATAAAATCTCCAGATAGCTCTAGTGAATCCCATAACGGTGGCAACACAAATGAAGATAATTGCTATAGCATCGATCGATCATATGAAGAGGAGGATGAATAGAGGAAACTACCTCATCAAAATTACAAATCACCAATCACCAAAAGAGGACAAATATCAAAGAAACCAAATCAAGAATATCATCATGCTGCTTTTTGAAGACAAGAGCTGAGTCCTTTACCAAAAACTAGTCAATAGTCGATATAGATATATATATATAGATCTTGAATCGAAAGATCTTCTAGGAAATCTAATGGTCACTCTTCCTTCTGGATGTTGAATGACATTAGTCGGATCTGTATTTTGAACAACTTGTTGGGGAATTTGGTTTTCTAATTCCCATTTTTCTGGTAAAGTAACTCAGTTCCAATTAATAGACCTAGGAATTGTTTCATATTGGCCAAAAGGAACTGTGAAGGCTGTCTTGTATTTATCCTTTTCATAGTATTTGCCAAAATCCTGACTTCATATCAAATTTTGAAAATATTTTTGATCTACAAAGTCTGTTTAACAAATCTTTTTTATTGGGTATAGGATGTCTTATCCACCTAAGGGCTATATTAAGAGGTTTATAATTAATAACTAACCTGAGAACTCCTCTTTCAAGTTCAGCATTTTTATTGACATAAAAAGCAGAACAACTCCAAGGTGATTGGCTTTTTCTTATGAGTTTTTTATTCAAGAGATCTTGTATTTCTACTTGACAGAATTTCACCATAAAGGGGTTAGGATCGGAGTACTATATGAGAGAACAAGGAAGTAGAAGAGATTAACATATCTATATGAAAGTAGGGAAGGATGTATCTAAAAGGAAATGACGTATAAGAACAAGAAAGTAAATGACTTAGATAAAATCGCGAGAATTAAAAATAATGTAAAGACCAAAAGCAATATATAAGATATAAAGTAAGAGTATGCATAAACAAAAACCAACCATAAAGGTGGTATGAACTTGTAGTATATAAAGCTGAAAAGCTAAAATTACATGTATTGAAAGATGCAGAAACTAAAGCATCAAGTCATCCACTAGGGCGGTAATCCGCACTCCAGGGAGTATTGATGTTTATATTACAAGAAATGGTTACCCAACTATCATGTAAGTTGGCAACCCTGTATAAAAACTGTGTATATGAAAACTAACTTACTTTGAAACCAAGGGATACAAGGTAAGAGAGCTTGGAGATGGAAGAGATGAGGGTGGAGATGGAAGGGATGATGGTTTACAAGTGAGAGAGAGAGAGAGAGAGAGAGAGAGAGGAAGAAGAGAGAAATTTGGAAAATTTTGAGGTCCCCTCCTCTTGTGTCGAAATGGTGTATTTATAGCAGGTGCTATAGTGAAAGTGCTACAGTGCTGAACAGTGTAAAGTGAACAGTACTGAGTGAATAATATAAAGTGAATAGTGAACAATGTATGAACAGTGTATGTCTATTATGCTACGGTGTATAGCCTTTGCGCCACTTGTAATAGTGTTGGCATGTGATGTTTTCAGTTTAATCTCTGTCTAGGTTGATCCCGTAGCAGTCGTCTTCATTGGTGTTTCCACTGTGATTTGACTGTGAGGATCCGTCTGTATTGTCCTGAGATTTGGAAAATCCACATTATGATCCTTCCGCTTCGGAGAGATTGTTCTGAGGATGTTGCAATATTCCTCCTTACTTTGAACTACAGCCAATGCTGCACTTGCAATAGATTTTTCTTGTAGAAAAGATGTATTTGATGGGACTGTGGTTATTTGATTTTTCTGGCTATCTAGCCATGTTCTAACCGCAGCTTCGGATCCTTGGTCATGAAATTTGAATACATCCCAGCATTTTGTTTTGTATTTTCGGACAAGTACCGGTACACTCGGTTTATTGGATGTATTATATTCAAATTCTCATGCCGTTACCCAAGAGATTCTGAATATTATAAAAAAATGCATAAGGCATGGGAACCTTATATCATGAGGTGTTGGTACGAAGTATTCACTGAAAACCTTGTATCCTTGTTTGACCGTGGGGTGTAGTATTATGTCCAAAGGACCAAAAAGATCCCACCAGGAGTCAAACCAATTTGGTAGGCTTTGTCTTAGGAAGTTGTCTTTAAAGAATAATAACTAGGTGTGTTGGAAATTTGTATTTTGTCTGAAAAAGACATTCCACCAAGCTTGTTGGTAGTCCCAATATGTATATGATGAGGAGTATGGCAGGCTTTAGATAAGTCTGGTTTGGAATTTTCTGAGTGTATGGAGTGAAGCTCCCCAGTGTGAGGGGTGTATGACTTTACTGATGGATATAGTGGAATATAGGATATTTTCTGTATTGTTTTTATCAACAAAGTGAGTGAACCTTGCCAATTCTGTTTCCACTAGAATTTGCTCATAATAGGCAAGGGTTTTATTTGTATTGTGAGGTTTGAAAAGCCAATATTTTGGAAATATGTTTTTTGCAAAGTTGATTGGATCTTCATCGAAGAATCCATCTTCTACAATCAATATTTTTTGAAAAGATGTTTTGGGGAAAAATTTTGATCTTTGAGAATGAGGGGTTGTCTGTGGCCTAATAACCACCTCATTCGAAATTCTTTTGTATTCTGCTTGTTTTTGTGTATCAAGCGGAGAAGAATGGTTACTTACCTCGATGGCACTAGATGGCTCTTTCTTTACGTCTTTTTGTAAAGACTGGGTAAGTAACAGTATTGTTTCTTTTGGTAGCATGTTGGCTAACTGATTAAAGGCTAGCATGGGTTCAGATGATATGGGTTCTATTGTCAAAGGTGTTTGTTGTAAGTATGTCTGGTTGTTTTATGCCATTTGGAGCCATGTCTTGACGGATGTTAAGCCTCTTGGCTTTGGTGGTGTATTAGAGGGTTCGGCAGTGGCTTTGCCTTTGCCTTTATCTTTGTCTTTTTTGGATCTTGGCATATTGATATCCCTTGTAAAAATTCTCTTGTGAGAAAATCAGATAATGAATTTGAAGAACCATTTATAAATTCAATGTCAAAATTGAATACTAAAAGTATGGCTTGCCATCTGGCAAAAATCTGTTTTAATGCAATGTTTAAAACATCTTTTTGTAAAATGTCTTTGGCTGATTTGCAATCAATTCGTAAGAGAAATTTTTGATTTAATAAATCTCCTTGGAATTTTGATATAGACAAAACTATAGCAAGTATTTCTTTTTTGATTGTCGAATAATTTTGTTGAGTGGAATTCCAATGTTTTGATATAAACTGAACAACTTGTTCTTTGTCGTTTTTAACATGTTTGAGAATGCCACCATATCCTAACTCTGATGCATCTGTTTCAACTATTTTGAAAACGAAAGGGTCAGCTAGATGTAAGCATGGTATATCTTTCACATGTATTTTTATTTGTTTGACAATGTCTGTATGGACAGAAGTTCAGGATGGAGGATCCTTTCTTAACCTTTGATGTAAAGGTTTACAAAGGATATTTATATTGGGAAAGAAATCTAGAATATAATTGAGACTACCCAAGAACCTTTGTAATTGAGTTTTGTCTTTGATTTCATCAGGGAATTTATCAGTAAAAGAAATTGATCTTTCTATGGGAGTGATGGTGCTTAAATGAATGTAATGACCTAAGAACCTAATATTAATTTTGAAGAGTGCAATTTTAGTAGGAGAGACTACAAGACCGTTTTGTATGATTATTTTTATGAAGGTAGATAAATGTTTGAAATGCTGTTCTATATTGGAAGAGAATACTAGAACATCATCTATATAAACTATGATATACTTTGAATAAGGATTGAAAATCTCATTCATAATCCTTTGGAATTCTGATGGGGCATTTTTAAGACCGAATGGCATAACATTCCATTCATATTAGCCAAAAGGAACTGTGAAGGCTGTCTTGTATTTATCCTTTTCACTGACCTGTATTTGCCAAAATCCTAACTTCATATCAAATTTTGAAAATATTTTTGATCTACAAAGTCTGTTTAACAAATATTTTTTATTGGGTATAGGATATCTTATCCACCTAAGGGATGTATTAAGAGGTTTATAATTAATAACTAACCTGGGAACTCCTCTTTCAAGTTCAGCATTTTTATTGACATAAAAAGCATAACAACTCCAAGGTGATTGGCTTTTTCTTATGAGTTTTTTTATTCAAGGGATCTTGTATTTATGCTTAACAGAATTTCAAAACTTCTTGATTCATCTGTGTTAGGCGGGCTTTAGTAGGTATTTTATTTTCAGAAAAATCATGTTCATAAGGTAAATCAACGATATGCTTCTTTCTTCCCAAAAGGCATTGGGTAGAGTAGAGCATATAGTTTTTTCTATGTGTTTTTGTAGGGAAGCTATCTTTTCTATGATGTTTGGTTTTATAAGAATTTCTTCTATTCTTTTGAATTCTAAATCTTCTTTTAGGAATTCAAGCTGATTTTCTTTGTCTTTTATAAGGCAATTTATTTCTGAAATAAAATGTTCTTGTAAAATATTTAGACTTCTCTTCTGTGGTTTTGTTATGAAATTGAAGGTGATTTTTCTATTTAGAGCATGGGTTTCAATACCTTCATTAGTAACTGTAAAAGGTTGTATTAATTGTATGAAATGTGTTCCAAGAATTACTTGTTGCCTCATATTTTTTACTAAAAAAAAAGATGTTTTGTAAGACATTGATATTTTATTATTAAGGCTTCGGTAATTTGTATTGGATGTTAAGTTTATCACCCGAGGCTGATTTTAAGGATTCGGAAGTTTTATCAAAGTATATTGTTGGAACAAGGCCTTCTTTGATACAATTGAGATCGCCTTCCGTATCAAAGAGTGTTGTTGTTTCAATAATAAACTCATTATTGATTTTTATCATAATATTTATTAACCATTTTCTAGATGTTATTTCTGTTAATAACATAAGGAAGGTCAACGATTGTCTCGATGTATTGGTGATTTCGTTTTGGTCTTCTAATTTTGTTTTTCCTGTTATGACAAGAGATTTTATGTCAGAAATCTATTTTTTCATATCTAACTGTGTTGCTTTCAGGGCTTGAATTTCTAATTTTTGTTGTTTTATTTCATTATGAAGGTCATTTATATTAACGGGTCTGGACTGGGGTTTTTTGTTTCTATTTAAAATGTCTTTTAAATTGTAGGAAGTATTGGGTTTGGAGGTAATATTTAAGAAAGAATGTAATCTATCTAAGTATTCTTTCTTGGCTTATGGGTTAGTGATCTTATTAGCAGTGCTAATGAGAAATTCTTCTTCTTTTGTTAACATGTTTATTTCAGGAACAGGTTTTTCAGGAGAGGCATCTTCATAATCGTAGTCGAAGAGGAATCTATTTCATTGATTTGAAGACCTTCTTCCTCAAGAAATTCATCAGAAAAAGTATCACCATTTTCTATAAAAATGTTGTTTAACTGGTTAAGAGTATTGTCATCAATAGAGAGTTCATTCAATTTTTTATTAATCCTACAGTATTTTGAAATATGACCTTTTTTACCATAAGAATAACATTTAATGTCTTAGAAATTTTTTCTATCAGTATGAGGTCTATTTTGGTTATTCTTGTGTCTTTGTTTATTCCTATGAGGTGGTGTTTCTTTCTCAGAAGGACAAGTTTCCTTACATTTTGGTTTTATTTTTTCATTATAAGAGGGATTGTATTGAGCACAAAAATCTTCTAGACTTCTATTGGTGAGAGATTGTTCTTCCTTAAGTTGTCTTTGTAATTTAATAGTATTACACATTTGGATTCCTTGTCTGTAAACATAAGAGACTATTTCTCCATAAGAAAGAAGATCATAAGGTATTTGACCATTGTATTCTTCTCTAATTCTATCTCTAACTTGGTCACCTATAATTTGGGGTAAACCTGCTAAGAATTTTTCTTTCCAAAAGGGTTGATTGCAATCAAGTCTGATAAGAACCCTTTGAAGGAAGAGTTCCTTGTATTCTCTAAATCTCCCTAAGGATTTGCAATGCATGTTGGATAAGAGATCTTGGTTCTTATCTTTAATATGTGAAGGGTCTCCTATGAAGTGTTGTGAAATGGAATAGATAAGAATATTGACCGCATCTTGGATAAGATGTCCTTGATCATCATCCATGCATTGGCCAAAGTCATCGATTTTATAGGCAGTTAAATTTTGTATTTTTTGTTCATCAGTCAAATAATTATCCCACCAACCTTTTAGTTGTCCAGTAAATCCGGCTACTAAAAGATTAGCAACAGCATGATCAGAAACATCTTGTTGAGTTTTGTAGGCATTGGCAAGTATTACCATGTTATTTAAAATATTCATAATATTACTTTCGGCAACACCATCTATATTCCATTCATAAATGGCGTCGGGAGAGTATTTATTCTGTATTTTCTGTGATGATTCTTCTTGGGCAATGTCAGGTGGAGTAGCTCTGCTATAATAAAGTTTCTGAGGTTGTCTCCAATTGAGTCTATTAATCTCAGCGACTAATTCATTTGGTTCAAGGAATTGTTCTTCTAGCCAATCAAAGAAAAATATATGGACTTCATATTCATATATGTAGTCATAATATTTTTGTTTGATGTCTTTTGCTTTATCAGCAAAGGTTTTGAAGAACCATTCCCTGATTTGTCTGTTGTTTTCAGAATTAAATTCTTTATTAAGGAAAGCCTTGTTTGGTTCAAAATGTTTTTCTAAAGCATTAAGCTCGGCATCTATCATTTGTGAATAAGTGGGAGAATGATGAGGAGAATCTGTATTTTCTAGGACTGGTTCAGGCTGATTTTGTTGATAAATAGGCCTGGAAATCCCTGATCTATTATCTAAACCACTAATTTTCGGTTCGGGAGGTGTCTCATGATTACTTCTACTGGTGGAAGGAGGTAAAGTTGTTGTATAGTGTGTGGGAGTGTCTCTATGCATACTAGGAGGAGGGGTGTTTCTATGAGTACTTGGAGGAATAGTGATTATAAGAGGAAGATTAGGATTAAGATCTATGGACCTTGTATAAGGATTATGAAAAGAAGGACTAGATCTTGAATCGAAAGATCTTCTAGGAAATCTAATGGTCACTCTTCCTTCTAGATGTTGAATGACATTAGTCGGATCTGTATTTTGAACAACTTGTTGGGGAATTTGGTTTTCTAATTCCCATTGTTCTGGTAAAGTAACTTGGTTCTAATTAATAGACCTAAAAATTGTTGTATTTGCTCTAAAAATGTCAATTTGGAGAAGAAGTGTTTCTCCTTATGGACTATGTTTGAAAGAATTTTCTCCAAAAGCGGAGGACATGGCTTTATAATGAATTCTATAAACAAGGGCTAAAGGAATAGATCCGTCTGCCACTTTGTAATTATGGGTTTTGATTTGGAGCGTGAGGGCTTTAAGAATATTCTTATCTTTGAGAGAAACAGAGAAATTAGGGTAACAGTCAAAATGTATAGGTCCTTTGCAGAGACTTGTCTCCACAGTACCAAGTATAAACTCATCATAATTTAAGAGACGTGAATCTCATAAAACTAGAAGAATAGAGGTATTAAGACCTTCTTTTGTAAGAGGTTTGACTCCTACATGGACTAATCCTATATGAATGTAATTGTATTTTTGTTTATGCTTTTGGATGGACTCTTTGTTTAAAAGATGTATTTTCTCATAGGAATTAGAAAGAGGAACATCAGCAGAAGAACAGTCCAAGTGCCATAACTTGGCACCGGAGGACACTTAAGTGCCATAACTTCAAAATGGTACACTTGAGTGCTAGTTTCGAAATTAAATGGAACACTTAAGTGCCACTCCGACGAAAATCCGGCCAAATGGCTGACGTGGCAATTTTCCGGCGAGTTTGGTCCAAAACGGCGTCGTTTTGCACGCTGACATGGCGAGAAAATGCAAAAACGACGCCGTTTCGTGTCTGACATGTAAATAATAATATAAAAATTAATTAAATTAGATTTTTAAAAAAATTAAAAAAATTAAACATTTTTAAAAATTTTAAAATTAAGAATAATTAAAATAATTAATAATTAAAAAAAGGGGGGGGAGGGGGAGGTCAAACGGGCGGCCGAGGGTTAAGCCCTCGCCGCCACCGCCTCCCGCCATCGCCGGAAGGGCCGGCGATGGAGGGGGAGGGTCGGCCGGGGTCACCGGCCCTCAACCGACCGACGGCGAGGGCCGGTGGCAAGGGCCCGCGAGCCCTCACGCCGATCGGCCGGGGGCCGCGCGACCCCGGCAAACCCTCCCCCTCCGTCGACGGCGAGGAGGCGGCGACGAGGGCTCAACCCTCGGCCCGCCGGTTCGACCTCCCTCCCCCCTTTTTTTAATTTTTCTTAATTTTTAAATTTTTCTTAATTTTTTTAATTTTTGAATATTTTAAATAAAATTAAGTTTAAATCTAATTTAATTAATTTTTATATTATTATTTACACGTCGACACGAAACGGCGTTGTTTTTGCATTTTCTCCGCCACGTCAGCGTGCAAAACAACGCCATTTTGAACCAAACTCGCTAGAAAATTGCCACGTCAGCTATTTGGCCAGATTTTCGCCGGAGTGACACTTAAGTGTTCTATTTTACTCCGATAATGGCACTTAAGTATCCATCCGTGCCAAGTTATGGCATTCCAGGTGTCCCAACCTCAGGAACATCTCTTTTTTCGGTGGATATGACATAGTCTGATTTTTTGAAAATTTTTAATTTTGATTGTTTGTATATTTCCTTAAGCTGTATTTTAGGAATTTACCAATTCTCTATAGATTTGTTGAAATCCTCTATCCTTACTTCTTCTCTATGTATAGGACTGGGATCTGAGTCCATTTGTGATAGAGAACAAGAGGAAGATGTAGATCTTCTATGTAAACTCATACTTAAGATTAGAACTGTTCCTTCTTCAGAACCGTTACAGAGCTAAACCAACAGTTTAACAGCCACTCAGGGACTTACGGCCTGGACCACTCTGTAGAAACAAGAAGGATGCCAACGAATGGCTCTCGATCTATGAGTATGTTCTTACAAAAACTATCTATACCTTCTCACTGGCTCTAATACCAAAGAATATATATATGAATGTCTTTAAGATTATAAAAAGTATTGGGTTTAGAAGTAATATTCATTGAAGATTGGAGTCTATCTAAGTATTCGTTTTTGGCTTCCGAGTCAGTAATTTTATTGGCAGTACTAAGGAGAATATTTATCGATGAGGGAAATGTCATTACATGCTACACACTACAATTTGTTCAAACAATCCATTGATGAATAGGAAAATTCCTTGATATATATGTTAGAATATTTAAATAATAAATCACGTCTTCATCTAACAACTTAAACTTTTAGAACAATTGTTAGTGATCCCACAACATCTTACATGATGCCACAATTAAGAGGTCCCGAGTTAAAATCTTCCAAGCCTCTATTTCCCTACACGTGAGGGAAAGTGTTAGGAGGTTTTGAGTTCGAATCTTCTAGGCCCTTATGAGCCTACATATGAGGGAGAGTATTAGAATATTTAAATGATAAACCACGTATTTATCTAACAGCTTCTATTGGCAGTGCTCATACAAAATCTCACAATATAATAATGAGATACTTTATTTTTTTTATTTTTTTTATTTTTTTACCTTGTTAAATTAAATGCCAAAATCTTTAAATATGTAATGATATCTCAATATTGTTGAGGGTAGAATTGGAAGAAAATTGTTGTAGATAATATATAATTAGGATAAAACTGTTAATTTGAGATGTTTAAAAGCATGCTAATTTTTCCTTGTTAAATTAAATGCCGAAATCTTTAAATATCTAATGATATCTCAAAATTGTTGAGGGTAGAATTGGAAGCAAATTGTTGTAGATAATATCTAATTAGTATAAAATTGTTAATTTTAGATGTTTAAAAGCATGCTGATTTTTCGTTCTTTTATAGGTGGTATGACATGGATAGGTTTGTCATATATAGAGCAATGTGCAAGTTTTCGAAAACCGTAGGATAGGACAAGTATTTATAGAGAACGGTTGAGACTTACAAACATTAAATTAATGAAAGAAGAAGAGAATTCTATGTTAAAAAAAAAACAAAAAACAAAACAAAACAAAACAAAAGAGCATTCATAGTAGTCCAGTGTAAGAAAAGTTCTCGAACCGGTCCCCACAAAATTGAATAGATGAAAGTTAATGCAATTAGAACATTGAATGTCACCTATAAAGCCGGCTCTTGACTTTTTGCGTGGAATCATTTGAAACCATACATCACACGAACATCACATGGAGAAGGAGACGGTTTGGAGGCCATAAAGCCCTATCTTTCTGCATCATCTGCGCTGCACAGAAGCTGCATCCCTTTTCACTTTCTCTTCAATGGCAACCACAAAGTTTCTCCTCCTCCAAATCTTCGTACTCGCCCTTGTTGGTAATCTACTGCTCAAATGGATGAAAGTCCCCCAAGATGATGATCGAAAGGCAAGTCTGCACGCCCCCCCTCTCTCTCTTGAAAATTTTCTCGTTCGATTTTTTGTTGTATTTATAACATAGAGTACTCTTTTTGTTTAAGTAACATTCTTGCCTAATGACCGTTTCGATAGATCGAACAAATCAAATTGAGGCTTCATAAATCATATGAAATCCACACTTTTACTTGATAAATGGAATAGACATCAATAGGAATTATTCACTGTGATTGATTACTACTAGCCAACTTGGATATATAGAAAGTTAACACTGGGTTTTATGAGCTATGAATCAGATAATTACCAGAAAAGTCATAAACATTTTGAATAAATGTTAATTTAGTCCTTTACTTTTTAATTTGGTCAAATTAGTCCAAAATATTTTAACAATTTGTCAATACAATCTTTTCAGCTAAATTTGGATGAAAATTACTATCGTAGATACTAGTCGTCCAACATGGTATAGCCAATGCTGACATGAACATTTTTTGCAATTTTAAAATTTTTCTGATTTTTTCTTTTTTAATATTTTTCATTTTTTTGTTACTTTCTTTCTGTTGCTTTCTTTTTTTTCTTATTTTCCTATGTTGGTCCACGGCCTTGGTGGTGGCCAACGGAGGTTGCCAATTATAGATGAGGGCCAAGATACCCTTGTCGGCCCATAGTTAAAAAAAAAAATCAGAATAAAAAATCAGAAAATTGAAAAATAAGAAAAAATTGCATAAAAAATTGTCCATATCAGCACTGAACATGCCATGTCGGTGGCCAACGTTGATGTCAACGGTCCCTAACCAAAATTAGTTGGAAAAACTAAATTAGCAAATTGTTAAAAGATTTAAGATTAAATTAATCATATTAAATTGATCGGGAAAATTGTCCAAAAAATCCTAATACCTATTGAATTTTTGTCAATTTAGCCATAAACCTTTAATTATGTTAATTAAAATTTTCCATAATTTTGATCAGAAACCGACGTGAACGCTAACCATCCTACATAATACATGGCATAGTTTGTGCTAACATGAAAAAAAAATTATAATATTTGTATTTTTTTTTTAGCCTAGATCTAGGCAAACCCAAGCAAGGGCAGCCACAGAAAAAGAAAAAAAAAGGAAAAGAGAAGAAAAGAAAAAAAGGAAAAAGAGAAGAGAAAAGTAAAAATTATTAAAAAATTTAAAAAATTGTCTACATCGGCGTTGGTTATGCTATGTAAGATGGTTGACATCAACGTCAAGGATTCCTGGCCAAAATTAGTTAAATGGACTCAATTGACAAAGCATGGAAATATTTAGAACTCAATTGGTACAATCAAAATGTTTAAAACTGAATTGACAAAAATTATGGACATTTTTACCAAATTGGCTGTTGTACAATAAATTCATAACTTTTTTGGTAATTTTCCTGAAATGAATGTATCAATGTTACACCTGAACAACTATATTTATCTGGCTAAGAGAAACCTTTCGGTCATTAACAAATTTCTCTTACATGTTTCAAATGTCTACCTAATATGCAAGCAGGCCTTCATTGTGTACATGGGCGCCCTCAAAAATGATGTCTCCGCACCGTCGCATCACCACATTAACATGCTCGAGAAAGTCACTGGGAGGTCAGACGATCAACATACTTTCAAGCCTGGATCATTTAGAAGTGCTAATAATTTCTTTCACTTGCGATTGTACCAATTTATCTGTGCCAAAATTGATTAAAGGTTACATTTTTTAAGTCAAGCAAGACTCATGACGATATGGTCCAGGAACACCATGCACTCGCCACTTTTTCACATTTGAATGGACCAATTCATATTTTAGGTATATTAATATAGCTTATAAACAACCAAATTTTTGGTGGAAGACCTGTTTTTGCTACCTTTCCTTATATAGCTCAGTACCATCTGAAAAGAAATCCTTTTCACATTTATAAGCGTTTGGTTGTATTTTACGTTTAAAAATTGTTAAAACGAAATAGAAAAAAAGTATTTCGTTCCGGAACAATTTTTGAACAAAAATACGCGTTTGGTAAACTTGTTCCGGGAATAAAAAATAAACAGAAACATGTTTGGTAAGTTTGGATAATTTTTTTATTTCTTTTATTTTTTCTTATTTTTTTTCTTATTTTTCCTTTTTTCTTTTTCATTTTTTTTTTTCTTCTTTTGGCCGGTCGCCGGCCAAGGCCTTGGCCGGCGACCGGCCGGCGAGGGGCCGAGCTTCGCCCGGCGGCGGGCGAGGCGCGGGCTCGCCGGCCACCGCCAGCGAGGCCGAGGCTCGCCGGCCGCCGGGCGAGCTCGGCCTCGCCGGCCTGGGCGAGCTCGAGGCCGGATCCGGGCGAGATCGAGCTCGCCCGGCCGGCGCGAGGTCGGCCTCGCTTGATCCGGCGAGGCCGAGCTCGCCCGGGCCGGCGGCGAGCCGCGGCCTCGCCGGCCACCGCGGCGAGGCCGAGGCTCGCCGGCCGGCGGGCGAGCTCGGCCTCGCCGGATCCGGGCGAGATCGAGCTCGCCCGGGCCGGCGCGAGGTCGGCCTCGCCATGGCCGGGCGAGCTCGAGCTCGCCCGGATCCGGCGAGGCCGAGGCTCGCCGGCCGGCCGGGCGAGGCCGGCCTCGCCGGATCTGGGGCGAGCTCGAGCTCGCCCAACCATGGCGAGGCCGACCCTCGCCGGGGCGGCGAGCCTCGCCGTGGCCGGGCGAGGCCGCCGGCCCTCGTCGGCGGCCGCCGACCATGGCCGAGGCCGGCGACCGGCCAAAAGAAAGAAGAACAAGAAAATAAGAAAAAAAAGAAAAGAAAAAAAAAATGTTTCGATTTGTGTTAAACAAGAAACAAGAAATTTGTGTTTCTTTTTACTTTTTTTTTGTTCAAGAACAAAAAACAAAAAAGCGAACAAAAACGCACCCAAACGCGTTTCTGTTCTTTTTTTGTTCCGCGAACAAAAAACAGAAAACTGTTTAAAAACAAAAAAAAGAAGTGCAAACAAACGGGCCCATAGGATTGTATCCATGTTTTATCTGGTCTTATCCTCTTTTGGACCACGATCAAACATCAGACAGAATAAAATTTACCTTGTCCATACTTTTATCCTGGTCACAAACCGTGGCCTTCGTATTCATTTGACTTTTAATTCGGATCAGACCGAATCATTTCATAAGAAGTTTCAGAATGTGCACAGCGATTTTCCCTCAAAGCACCTGCTCTGTAGCTACGAAAGGAGCTTCGATGGATTTGCTGCAATGTTAACCGAAGAGGAAGCGAAGAAGATGGCTGGTAATTAACATCATAATTTACTCTATTATAAATATGTATATTTATTTATTGCTTGTAACAAATAAAATATCATTTCTGGGACACAATCCTTAGGATTGGAGGGCGTGGTGTCCGTTTTCCCCAGCCAGAAGCAGCAGCTCCACACCACAAAATCATGGGACTTCATGGGCTTCTCACAAAATGTCAGTAGATCGAAAACAGAAAGTGATGTCATCGTCGGAGTGCTCGACTCCGGCATATGGCCGGAATCGAAGAGTTTCAGTGACGAAGGGCTGGGCCCGCCACCGAGCAAATGGACCGGCACTTGTCAAAGTTCATCCGATTTCTTTTGCAACAAGTACGTCGTTATATAACATTCTTTCTTTAGAAAATTGCACGAATATATCTTATGTGCATATATATTACATGCTTTATTGTGCTAGACAACGCTATTTATGTTTGCAAGCAGGCTGAGAGATTGATGTCACATCGACATTTTCTTTAAGAAAGTAGATAAAAAGAATAGAACAAACTTTTATTTGACTACAAATTTTGATTTACTTGACTCGTCTTAACCATTGATTAATAGCTTTGCCTTGTAATGAGATGGTCGTTTTTTACTTCCTCTTTTTTGGGTCAGATGTCGTTTTTCACTTCGCATGCATAGTTTCATGGTCAATTAGAACCGTTTTCCCAATGGGCTTGATCTTTTACTTCGTTTCTGTACAATCACCGACAAATAGAAAAGCTAAGGAACTGAATCGGAAAATCAAGAAACGTGTGATTAGGATTATCTAAATTCTGTATTGACTATATTAGAACTATATATGTTATGAAGCTAGAGAGATGAGACCATAGAATCAAGAAGAAATATGAAGTATCAAGACAATATGATAATGAATACACTCATATGTCCAATTGTTTCTATAGGAAGGTTATCGGGGCGAAATACTACCGATTAGACCATAAATATGATCGAAGGGATCGCCAATCCCCAAGAGACTCCAATGGCCACGGGTCGCACACAGCGTCAACGGTAGCTGGAGATGAAGTAAGCATGGCCAGTCTATACGGCCTGGCTCAAGGCATGGCTCGCGGTGGGGTTCCATCGGCCCGCATCGCGGTGTACAAAGTGTGTTGGTCCGATGGTTGCAATGACGAAGACATCCTTGCTGCATTCGATGACGCGATTGCCGACGGAGTCGACATCATTTCCATCTCGATCGGGCTCTACGCTAGAGACTTTTTGAAGGATTCGATTGCGATAGGAGCTTTTCATGCCATGCGAAAAGGAATATTCACATCAACTTCTGCAGGCAATAGCGGATCAAAGCTTACCTCCATCAGTAACTTTTCGCCATGGTCACTCTCGGTCGCTGCTAGCACCATTGACAGGAAGTTCTTCACTAAAGTGCTATTGGGTAATAATAAGACATATGAGGTAATAAAAGTTCCTTCCGGTTTCGATCTTGCACGTAGAGAACAAGTATTCTATAGACTAAATCATCTAATGCAAGCCAATAATTTTGAGGGACTCGCAATGGTCCCCTCTGAAAAGCACAAGTTCCCATGCAATTATTCCATCGTGATTAGTTCTGTTTCCCTTATCGTTAAGATGTACGAGATATTCTCCTGAGTAGCACATGTAAAATATTCATTTTCTATGTACCTAACATGTCGTTCGGTAAATCGATTTGGCAGGGAATCTCCATAAACACCTTTGATCTCAAAAGTAAGATGTATCCATTGATTTATGGAGGCGATGCTCCCAATCTCTCTGCTGGATACAACGGATCCATATCCAGGTAATTTACTGACCACCAAAGACTATAGTAAATTTCACTAGCCGTCACTAATTTCGGTGCATTTTTGCAATCAAGTCACTAAATTCCTTGAGGGACGCCAAACAAACTAAAGACTTGAGTTTCTTTTGTCTAAAGCAAATGCTCTCCGGGAACATTGGACCCCGACCTGGTGAAGGGCAAAATTGTGTTCTGCGATGCTCTCGCAAACGGAGGACCGCTCTCTGCTGGTGCTGTTGGTGCTTTGATGCGAGACGATGGACCCAAAGACACGGCCGACGCTTTCCCCATAGCCGCATCTTACCTAGATCTTGGGGCTGGCAACGATATCTACTTGTACATGAGCAACAACAGGTCTTCTCTTTATCTAATTCCCTCTCTTCTCTCTCTCTCTCTCTCTCTCTCTCTCTCGTTTGCCTTTCGTAGCTTCAGTTAATCCGATTATGGCAATGGCATGAGCACTAAATTGTCTGAAATTCTAATAAACACTCTCAGCGACCCAACAGCGACCATATTCAGGAGCCGTGAAGAACCCGACGGGCTCGCGCCCTACGTGGTGTCCTTTTCATCGAGGGGTCCAAACCCGGTTACACCTGATCTTCTTACGGTAATTTTACTTGTTATTTTAGTCTACGAGATTGTGTACGGAGAGACGTATGCACCAACATTGAGCTTTTTGCGGTATACCTGTGACAATGAAATGTGATGTCTCGTTAATTACAGCCAGACTTGGCGGCCCCAGGCGTTCATATTTTGGCTGCATGGTCTTTGGCCAATCCCGTTTCGGGGTTTCGGAAAGATAACAGATATGTACACTACAACATTCAATCTGGGACATCGATGGCATGTCCACATGCAACTGCAATCGCGGCTTACATTAAGTCATTCCGCCCCTCATGGTCTCCTGCTGCTATTAAGTCGGCTCTTATGACCACTGGTAAGGTTCGTTATCTTGTTGAATGAATTCGATTTTTTTTTTATGGCCAGATCGACAATTTTGAAGTAGAACGGAGGAAAATGCATTATAAAAAGATGCATGAAAAGCGATTTATCTCTCTGGTCGAATGCCACGCCATTTGAAAAGTAGCATCATCTGATGAATTGAGTACTCAATGAATGATCTGATGTGAGTACACTGACTACTCTGGTTTGAGGACGGTACTATCATTTTGTCATCGGTGAAGATTAGGATCGATAACAGACATTTGTTAGAATGCAGGTCTAGCAAGTAAAGTTTCTAATGGCGTTGTGCAAAGAACACCATGAACTCCAGGAAGCTCGCAGTTTTTCATAGTTCACAATATGGACTTATATTGGGTCTGATTCGCTTTCATTTCTCGATAATTTCTAGCTCTTCCCATGAGTGCGGAGATCAACTCAGAAGCTGAATTCGCATACGGGGCAGGCCAACTTAATCCCGTTCAATCACTAGATCCTGGCTTGCTGTACGATGCCAATGAAACCGATTATGTCAACTTCTTATGCGGACAGCATTACAGCACGGAAAAATTGCGACGGGTCACAGGTGATAATAGCACTTGCTCGGGATCAAACAATGGAACAGCAGCTTGGGACCTCAATTATCCATCATTTGCACTCTGTACCGCATCGAAGGCCTTTCACCGCACCTTTAACAGGATCGTGACAAATGTGGGGTCACCTACATCAACGTACACCTCTGTTGTTAAAGCTCCAACTGGGATCGAGGTCAAAGTTGAACCCAGTATCTTGTCTTTCTCAAGTGTTGGGCAGAAACTGGCTTTCAAGTTAACGGTTGGAGGGACGTTGGACAGAGACGGAGACATCCTTTCCGCTTCCCTAACATGGGTTGATGGGGTACATGAAGTAAGAAGCCCCATTATCGCATTCTCTCGTCAAATGATAATGTTGTCATCTTTGAACCTTGTAATGTAATTGCAACCAAACATTCGATGTTGCACAAAAATAAGAGATAAAAATTATGATGGATGACAGATTTCCCTATTAAACTGAGTCATAAATCCACTTCTTGACCTATATTTAATGGGCTGATGATTATATGGGTTAACTGAGTCATAAATCCACTTCAGTAAATGGATTTAGAATGTTGTAAAGCCAAAAAATATGAGTGTTAAATGGGTTTGTAGTTTACTAAATTAAATTCGCCTTTATGACTTTCTCTTCACCCTCTATGAGAATATAATGGACTTCTCAGACCGTTCCAAGTTCAAGAAAGTCTTGGTGAACCCGCAAGATGAGCTCAACTTCACCCTTATTAAAAATATCAAGATAGTTTCTTTCTTTCTCTATCATTTTTTATTATATTAATTTTTTATTTGATGTTGTTATTTTCATGTAATATTCTAATATTAGTTCTTGTCATTGCAATATATGGTTAGCATAAATCTTCTTCAATATCTTACATTCGATTTAATTAAAATTTCAACTCATCCACGTTACTTGTTGTTGTAGTTTTATAAATTCACTACAGGTACTTCTTCATTGTGAATCAATACAAAATTGAAAATTTTATGCAATGTTGAAAACTAATTCTTCAGCATCTTATAGTCGGCATGACGTTTTTATCTAAATAACATATACATCTAAAGAGCTTAAAGTGGGTTAATAAGGTATATATGGGGAAAAGTGTTGAAAAAGTCTTAAAACTATTCCATTTGTGTCAATTGAGTCATAAACCTTTCAATTGTGCTAATTTAGTCATAAACCTTTTGCGTTTGTGCCAATTTAGACATAAACCTTTTAGTGATGCAAATTTAGTCATAAACTTTTTGATCTAGTGCCAATTTAGTCCTAAACATTTTGATTTTGTGCTAAATCAGTCATTTCAACTAATTTTAGCCAGATATTGCTGACATGCTAAATAGCACCGACATCAACATACGATACGGTACACAACACAATACGATATTCCGACACGTCATTTCTCAAAAAATAGAGAATTCCGACACGTTAGAATACGTTATATATTAAATGCATATATTTTTATATACATGATAAATTATCATTTTTATGATTATTTTAATAAAATAAATCTAATTCAAATTCACAATTAACTAAAAAATAAAAATAAATAAATAAGAGCCTAGAATGAATTTAGACTAAAAAATTAATCCACCATTTGCTAATATCATTCATTACTTTAATTTGACAAATTCAATTCCATTTCATTAATCCATAAAACTTGGAGGAAAAAAACAATACACATTATGGACTAGCGTGTTAAAGCATGTTGAAAAAGAAGACAAAAAAAAAAAAAAACTTGGAGGGTGAGTTATGTTTTATGGGAAGTGAGGGTCGGAAGAAAAGAAAAAATTAGGTTTTTCTTATTTCTCCTTTCATTATTTTTATTATTTTATTATTTTTTGCATAGTTACATTTTGACCTCTCATTAATTAAAAAATTTTAAATTGACCCCATGCGTGTTGGAATTTCCAACTCACGTGTTGAAATTATGAACTCGAGTGTCAGAGAGTGTCGGGAAAATTAATCAAGTGTCGGATTTTTCGACACGTGTTAACCGAGCATTAAAGAGTATCAGGCACGTGTCAGAGTATCCAACATGACACGAAGGCTTCCAGAAAGTGTCGGTACTTTATAGCTGACATGGGTGCTAGCTGGCTTACGAGGCACCGTCATCACTGACGTGAATATTTTAATAATTTAAAAAAAATATTCTCTTTTCTTTCTTTTTTTCTCTCATTTCTTCTTCTTCTTCCTTTTGTCGGTAACCGGCCACAGCCAGGTGGGCTAGCCTCACTAAGCCATGGCGAGGCTCTCCTCACCAAATCTAACAAGGCTGACCATCGCCCATGCCAAGGCGACCTCACCGAGTGTCGCCCGAGTGAAGGCAACACCCGGTAAGGGGAGCCCTCATCGAGACTACCCTTGCCCGGGCCAGATCTGGCGAGGCCAGCCCGCCTAGCCATGGCCAATGGCCAATCACTGCCAAAAGAAAGAATAAGAAAGGAGAGGGAAAAAAATAATCAAAAAATCAAAAAATTATTAAAATACTATTAAAATTATCTACATCAGCGCCGGTCGTGCTTCGTAAGTTGGTCAGCTGGCATCCACGTTAGTAAAATCCTATCAAAATTAGGCAGAAAGACTAAATTGGCACCAAGCCACAGGTTTATGACTAAATTGACACCATTAAAAGGTTTAGAACTAAATCGACACCAATACAATAGGTTTATGACTTTTTTGACACTTTTCCCAATAGATATGGATTTTCAAAGGTTGGATTAAATATGAAAGTATTTTAGTAAATAGGTCAATTCAGTTAGGGGTTGAGTACAAGACGGGTTGGGTCGGGTTGGGTATGGGTTACGAAATTTGTATTGATGATGCTTTAATTGGGTGACCCTATGTTTTAGTAAAAGTTTGATGGCAAACATCTTCTCAAAATCTCATTCCACTTCCTCTATAGAAGTTGGGATCGACCCCGACTCTTGCTCGATAATAGCATTAGTTGTTTGATGTTCTTGTCTTTCAACTAGGTCCATGTTACCCCAGGACAGGTCTTCTTATCCCACGAAGAACGTGCTACAAACTCGGATGTAATTAGCGGATACTTCTTTTTATTCCGAGACCATTGCTTTTATTGTCAATATCCCCTCCTTCACAATGCTCTTTCTCAAGAGTACGACATGAAAATTTGAGCTACTAGACACTATATTGAAGTTGAGTGAATCTTTATAAGTGGTTCCACCTTGAGATCATTTTCCAGCGGCCTTGGTTGATTGCATTGAGCTTGCTTGAAGGGGCCGCTCAAGATAACAATATTTTCTGTTTAACAAAGTACGATAAATGCAATGAAAAGTTCAAGGACAAACTATAACAAGTGGTTTCAAGGAATGAAGAAGTCGATTCTTAAAGCTACCGGAAAGTTATGATAAAAAACACGGATTCACGGAATTAAATGGTAGTTATAATCGCCTGGTAAAGGATTGATTTAGCTGCTGAATGTTTTGGCCATGCACTTGCTTGGACAGACAACAAGGTAAAGTAGGAAAGGAAACGATGCAAGTCTCATAAAAATTTTAGATCTATCTAAAGAAAAGCAAATAAGTTCATTCTTCTTATTCAGTACATAAAATGATGAAAAACTAAAGGTTACATTAATCTTCAAGATTAAATGTTTCCTACCATTATGAGAGTACTAAAAAATCAAGAAACAAACAGAATGGGAGCAAGATCCGACAGACAATTCCTAGTGGGAGTATAACCTCTAAAAGAAGAGCGCTACAATGATGATAGGTAACCAGTAAAGCAGTCATGAGACCTATACGGCAAAACCCCCTTCCTTAAAACACCGATTTACCTTGTCCTTCAAACCCACTGCTCTGTCTATAATAGCTTTGCCTTCTGGATCTGCCATTAATTTTCTAATGATACGCTCTATCACGCCTCTTCCAGCTTATATTCCAAATGCAACCCGACCCTCCAAAAGTCACATATCTCGCATTCACCTTTTGATCCCCAAAGGAGGGATACAAATCATCGGCACACCTTCACGAATGCTTTCCAAGGTCGCGTTCCAACTACAATAAGTCCAAAATCCACCGATGGCCTGATGAGCCAGCACTTCCTGCTGCAGTGCCCTTTTCACAATATGAGCCCTTCCATTTGACATCTTTAAAAACGAGATTGGCAAATGCTTGAGCCAGTCCGCTCCACAAACTGATCCAGGCCGGACGACCCAACAAAAGGGCTGCCCGCTATTTCTAGGAACTTGGCCTCATTGATGGATGCAACGCTTCCTAGGCTCACATGGACGACTGACTTGGTTTGCTTGTTCAGCCATGAGATCGAGCTAGCATCTTGTGCCAGCAAGCTGCTCAAAGAGGCTAGAAAGTACTTGTGAAATGGACCGATCACGAAGATAGGAATGGGAATGGTTTGCCGAGCTTCGGCGAGTTTTGTCCCCTCGACTTCTTCAGAGGAATTGCAGATGAGTCCAGAGGAGGCCCTGGTCGCGCTGCCCATATTGGATAATAACTGGTGGAGATCCTCGGGGTTCCTTGTGCTGACAACTGGAAGGTCTTTCATTTTGAGAGGTGGAACTTCGGGAACAGCCTCGTCTAGCTCGGAATCTAACAGAGAAACAAAAAGGAAGCGGTCAATTCTCTCTTGAGGTGAAAAACAAGGGAGGCCTATAGTCCTACTTTTCCCTTCGCTTTACAACTTGGATATGTAACGCTCAGACGACATGGATGGAACATTTTCCTATTCTAAATTTGAGATGAAAGTAACAGAGATACCAGTCTTCGAATGACACCTATGCCTGGTGCAAAGAGCAGTGTCATCATTTAGACTTCCACACAAATAAGCTGACGACAAATCAAAGTGCCTATACACATATCCATCATCCATGCTATTGATAAGTTTAGTAAATTAGAAAGGGATAAGTGTATGGAGAACCTTAAAATTTATCACGAAAGTGCAATCGAGTAAAACTTTCGAAGTAAAACTTTCAAAAAATGTAATTAAGTCCTAGAACTTGTCACAAATGTGCAATTAAGTTCTAAAACTTTCAAAAAGTGTAATTAAGTTCTAAAATTTGTTAAATATGCCCAAATAATTAGTCCATTAATTGCAACACTTGAAAGTTTTATGGGTCAGCTCAGTCTAAGTTCGTCCAATGATCATCTTTATTGTATATATAATGCATTAACATAACATTTTAGCCTTTCGTCCAACTACCACACACCGTACTAAACTCATTTTTTCTAGTCTCCGACTCATTGGACCACAATCAGTTATGTCCTTGACGTTGCCAATATACTAAGGTCTATAAAATATTTTCTCAAACTCAAGCAAGTCTGCATAGGTTAAGTGTACTAAATTGAGCTAATCACATTTTAAGAACTCGAGGAAAACATAATTACTCATTCAAAGTCGTAGTAGCAGTCTTACAAATGTTGCAGTGCCATGAAACCAGGTAGACCAAATGTGGAAAAGAGGAAGGTGGTCCAAAGCGCCAAGAGAGAACTACAAAGGTGAGACGAGATGTCAGTAGACGACACTAGTGTCCAAGTGCATGGACATTTGGGAATTTGTAATTACTCCCAAAGACAGTATGGCCAACCACCCTCATGAATCCGGAAGTACAGAATGAATATTCAGCGGAAAATTAGGTCGGTGACATGAATTTGGTTACTTGATATTTATCTTATGTGATTGTTGTATTTGCTGAGCTACTCTAATGACATTAGCTTCTTTTTGTCAAATTGAAAGACATGCATCATCTTGTAAACTCGAACTGTCAAATAAAATAATTGAGAAAATCATGTGAGGTATCGTGTCAAATAAAATAATTGAGAAAATCATGTGAGTTATCGTGTCAATTCACCGGGAATGGGACAAGAAAAAGTATGAATAGCTCTTTTTAGGGTTCACTTATCTAAAGCGAGCTTTCTTGTTATTAAAAAAAAAATTACTAATCCTCGTAATTTCTTTATTCCTTCATTGGTTTTTTTGGCTAATTATAAGTTTCATAGAAATAGCACTAAGAGCAGACACGAAAAAGTTCGTTCAAGGTAGTATACATGTGGCTAAATGAGGGAACCCGTTTAAGGTTAGTTATAGCCCATCTGTCGTCCGAAGAGTTTGATGCCGATGTTGAACTCTAGAAGTTCAAGAAGCTAATGTATCTTTCCCTAAGCAACTCGAGTGAACTGGTTGAAACCGGGTGATCAGGAGACTGGTTATTTTCATTAAGTAGTCCAAGTTACAAACTCTTGAGAATTCTGTCAGAGTTATCTACACTGAAGATGGAGGAAAAGTGGAGGGTCTCAAGGGTTTTGCTGAAGTAGCTGTGAACTTTTTCAACTCATTATTTGGTGCTCCTGACAATCTGAATGTTGATTTATCAAATCTATTAGATTTCAAGCAAATGTTGTGGTCCATGAATGGGGACAGGTCTCCTCGACCAAATGATTTTATACCGCATATTTTGTAGTCAGCATGGATTGCTGTTGAGGAAGATTTATCTGCTGCCATCATGGGTTCTCTATAGCTTCAGGACTTCTCAGGAAGGCGGATACAACTGCTATCACTTTGGTTCCTTGAGTGTCGAATGTCTCAAAAATGCGCCAATAGCATCCTATATCTTGCTGCAACATCACTTATAAGTGCATCACAAAGATTTTAGCCAATGGGCTTAAGCAAATTTTGCCACGCTTTATCAGTCATGATCAGGCGGCTTTTTGTTTGGGGAGGAATATCTCTTATTATTGATAATATGGCTACGCATCTTTCTATTGATTTTAATTACTTTTGGACAGGGTAACCCTGTCTTGCAGTAAAAGTTTGATTAGCGAACTTCTTTTCAAAATCACTCCGTATACTGTTCAGAATTGAGGATTGACCCCCACCTGTACTCGACAAGAACGTTTGTTGTTTGATGTTCTTGTCTTACCATTAGGTCTGCATTATCCCAAGAAAGGTCACATGCCACAAAAATCAGAAAACACGTGCTACAAACTCGGATGTAAGCAACAGATACATCCTCTCGTTCTTAGTCCAAAGTTGTCCATAGAGACAAATCGCTTTTATTGCCGGTGTCTCATCCTTTGCTATGCTCTCTCTCACTAATACACCATATAAATTTGTGCTACAGGATACTAAATCGTGGTTTAGTTCCGCAAATAGGTATAGGTACTTTCACCTAATGATCATTTTACAGTGGCCTTGATTGCTTGCATTGAGCTTGCTTGAAGGACACGCTCAACAAAACAATATTTTTCTCTTTTAACAAAGCACGTTAAATGCAATAAAAAGTGTAAAGCACAAACTATAACAATTAGTTTCAAAAAATGAAGAAATTTGATTCTTAAAGCTACTGAATGATTGATTTAACACTGAATTATATGTTAGTCATAATCACCAGGTAAAGGATTGATTTAGCTGCTGAATGATTGGGCCATGCACTTACGTTGACAGAAAACTGCGTAAGTATAAAGCAGGAAAGGAAACAATGAACTATTTTAAATACTAGAGATCTATCAAAGGAAAAGCTAACAAATTTCAATTCAGTACACGAACTGATGAAAAACTGAAGGTTACGATAATCTTCAAGAAAACAAAAGGAAATGGAAACAAGAATTGGAAGAAAATTCCTAGTAAGAGTTTAACCTCTAAAATCGGAGTCCTACAATGATGATAAGTAACCATTAAAGCTGTCAAGAGACCTATATGAGGAACCCCCTTCCTTAAAACACTGATCCACCTTGTCCTTCAAACTCACTGCTCTGTCCCTAATTGCTTCGCCTTCTGGATCCACCATTAATCTTCTGATGGCACGCTCTATCTCGCTTCTCTCCAGCTTATCCTCCAAATGCAACCCAACCCTCCAAAAGTCACTCACATATCTTGCATTCACCTTTTGATCCCCAAAAGAGGGCATACAAATCATCGGTACACCTTCACAAATGCTTTCCAACGTCGAGTTCCAACCACAATGAGTCCAAAATCCACCGATGGCCTGATGATCCAGCACTTCTTGCTGCGGTGCCCATTTCACAATATGACCCCTTCCATTTAACATCTCTAGGAACGTGCTTGGCAAATGTTCGAGCCAGTCTGATCCACAAATTGATCCAGGCCTGACGACCCACAAAAAGGGCTGCTCACTATTTGCTAGCCCCCATGCTATTTCTAGGAACTTGGCCTCATCAATGGATGCAATGCTTCCCAGGCTCACATAGATGACTGACTTGGGCCTTGCTTGTTCAGCCAGGAGACTGAACTCATGTCTTGCGCCAGCAAGCTGCTCCCAGAGGCTGGAAAGTACTTGTGAAATGGACCGATCACGAAGATAGGAATGGGAATGGCTTGCTGAGCTTGGGCAAGTTTTGTCCCCTCAAGTTCTTCAGAGGAATTGCAGATAAGTCCAGAGGCGGCCCCAGTCTCTCTGCCCATGTTTGCTAATATCTGTTGGAGATCCTCGGGGTTCTTTGAGATGATAACTGGAAGGTCTTTCATTTTGAGAGGTGGAACTTCCGGAACAGCCTTGTCTAATTCGGAATCTAACAGAGAAACAAAAAGGAAGCAGTCAATGTTCTTTCTTGAGTTGAAAAACATGGAAGGCCTATAGTCCTACTTTTCCCTTTGCTATTGAAACTTGGATATTTCACGCAGAACCAGATGGAGTCGAACGTTTTCTGGTACTAGAAATGAGATGCAAGTAGCACAAATATTAGTCTCAGAGGGACACCATACGCATGGCACAAAGAGCACTGTCATCAGTTAGACTTCCACGCAAATAAGCTGATGACAAATCAAACTACATCTATCATCAATGCTTTTGATAAGTTTTGCAAAATCAGAAAAGAATGAATCATATGTACATTCTACATAACATGAAATACGGCAGCCAATTTGTAAAGAGGAATATTTATCATTTTCTATCGAAAACTCAGCTATTGAGGATACCTCAGTGTTGGCTGTTGATTATTGAACCATTTTGGGACTCTGTTAATTCTTTTGACTAAAGCCACGGTCATCAGTCAGCTGAAGTCCAAAATAAACTTCATGTCTACGTCTAATCTAAGGTGTAGAGAACAAATTTTTTGCTTAGCGCTGGACAAAGAAAGCAGCCCACAATGCAGTTCATATGAAAGTTTTAAAGGCATATTGTTCCATTGAATATCCGAGAAAAATGTTTGCAGTAAATTTTGAGTAGAGAATGATGGAAGTAAAACAAGCACATAAATTATTTTTATTTTTACAGAAAGCATACAAGGTTGGTCATATTGGTACAAACACAAATACCAATTGCCTCTAGAATCCGTATTGCTGAGATATGCAAAGATTTTAATAATTTAGCTAGAAGGCAAACCTTTCATTGGGAGGCAACCCTTTTCTCTCAGAGAAGACAAGGCAGAGAAAGCAGAAATTGAAGAGATACTAGTACACCTCAACACAATCCTCGGGATCTTAAGCTCATCCGCAACTGCTTGAGTAAAATGCCAAACGTTATCGGTTATCAAGCAAGCGACGAGATCCTCAGAGTCATCACACAAGACCTTTTGCAAGCACTCCCGAAATGGGACGACGCAACTAACGTTAAGCCGCACTATGAAAGCTAGGAGATCGGATTCGGAGGGGTACTCAGTTTCTAGCAAACCATCAGGGAATGAGTCGAAGGTGAAGAGAGGGAAGTTGCGAGGATTGGGAGAGTTGTATTGGTTATGCACAATGGAAATCTTAAATCCCTGGGAATGAAGAATGCTTGCAAGCTGAAGCATTGAGTTGATGTGACCTTGAAGGGGGAATGGAAACAGCACAATTTTGCGATGACTAGTCCCTTTCTTGAGCTGGGAATGAGACTGACTTCCTAAGTACCCCATGGACAGATCAATTTTTATTTTGACGCTTCGTTCTTATGGCTCTCTTGTTCTTGCATTTATAGGATTGGAACTTGATGGGTGGATACGCAAATATGAAATTCAGCTTCATGGTTGATGTGTTCACGTGGGTCCAACGTGGGTCCATGCGATTGAATAGATGGGGCTAAAGATTTGATTATCTGTAACATGTGAAACTGATTTAGTACTGGAGCATGAGAGAGACCGATGTGCTCGACAGATCATCAGTTCAATAGCCTCCAATATATATGCAGATTAAAAAAAAGAAGAAGAAGAAGACGAAGAAGAAGGTTCAGTCTGCTGCATTAATATGCATACATATGCGTCCATAGCATAAATTAGTTGTTCAGACACTTAAAGAAATTGCCATAAGACTCTGGTGTTGAGATAAAAAATGGTTGAAGGTAGTCAGACCATTCCAAAATTGGATAATTAAGGAGATTAAGCATGATTACACAGACTTGAGAAGCGGACAACAACGAAAACAAGAAGCGCCGGCGTAGCTAAAAATCCATTCCGTTGATCTGGGATCCCTCCTTGGGATGTTTCCGAAGGCCACAATTTATTTGTTTTTTTTTCCAAAAGGACATCAATTCAAATATATGTATATTAAGGCACCAAAGTCTTAACAACTGAATGGCCAATGGTTAAAAAAAGGAACGTGGATACTATTGCTCGTACATTAGAGGGAGGCCAGCCAGGGCTCAAGTTAATGCTCTTGTTAAAAATTTGGATGCGTGCGTGCGGAAGCATGGTTTTAGTATTAATTATAGTTTTTTATTAGTGATGTTGTGTAAATGTATAATATAGTTTGTAGCAGATAAATAAAGGACAAGCTATGATAATTGAATGACATAAATCATAGGATATAAAAAAATAGTTTCATTAATTGAACAAAATTATTTGATGAAGGTATCGATGCCTGCTCCCCACATGAGCCACGGTGGAGGAGGTTTAGGATTCACCTCACACACTCTCAAATAATGAACTACAAGCTTATTTATAGGCAATTTTCACCAACTACAAGTATGACAATTTTGATTTTTCACCGCCATAGTATAGCTGGAAGACACTCATTTTCTTCTTCTCCGGGTACTCTTGCTGCCCACGTCCTTGATGCTTCTTTCTTCATGGTTAAGCAGCCATTGTTGACTTATTTTCAAGATTTTCCATGCACGTAGACTTCTCTAACTTGTTCTAAGATTTTCTTTGATACTTCTTCAGAGTCTTCAAGTTCAACTTAGACTTTCATTTTTTCCTCTAGAGACTTTTTCTGCCCATGTAGTTGGCTTCAACTTTGATGAGTAATTGACTTAGCTTATTCCCACGTGAGTCTTTTGGTTCAGCTAGCAATCGCCATTCTCAATAATTCTAGACAATCCTTAACATGGATGCTACTGTCAACATTTTCGCCTTCAAGTTAGTAATTTTTAAGTAATTTTAGAAAAAATTGATCATAATTTTCAACAGCTCTTACAAGAGAAAGCCCGAACTGCCCATCTTTAGCCTAGGCGTGGCTTTGCCCAAAAGGTACTATACAAATAATATGTGATTGGTGCGTTTGGACAACACATTAGGCCTAAACCCATCCAATGATCACCTCACTCCTGTACATATGTTTCTACTAGTATTTTAGCCTTCAGGCCAACTACCACACATCAAACTCTATTCACTTTTCAGACCTCTAACACCTTGAACTGCAATCGATTGTGTCCACAACATGACCCATAAACTAAGTTTTATATGATATTTTCTCAACTCAGGCAAGTATGTGTACATTAGGTGTACCAGATGAAGCTAATCACATTTCAAGGATTTGAAAAACAACACTTATTTTCGTGCTTGATTGAAACCAACCGCGCTCCATCACATCATCCATAATTATTCTTTTGACAAGTGGTAGTAGCATTCCTGGTAACGTTGACGTGGAAACCAAACGTGGAAAGGTGGTACAAAGTGTCAGGAGAGAGTTATTGAGGTGAGAAAATGTAAGTAGAAGACCCTCGTGTCCAGGTGCATGGCTACGCATTTAGATTTGCAATTACTCCTCGGGCAATGTGCCGAACAACTTTCATAAATCCAGAAGTACGTGACTGACATTCGGTGGAAAATTAGGACAGACACATTAATTTGGTTGCTATTTTTGGGATTTACCTATCGGTACACGCACTTTGGCTAAACGGAGGAACCCGTTTGAGGTTATTTATAACCCGTCTGTTGTCCAAAGAGTTTGATGGTAGGGCTAAAACTCTGGAAGTTCGAGAAGCTGAAACATCTTTCCTTAAGCAAAAATCTCGAGTGAGTCAAAGCTAGAAATTCCAAGAATTCTGTTAGATTTATCTACACTGCGGATGGAAGAAAAGTAAAGGTTCACAAGACATTTGCTGAAATGGCTGTGAATTTTTTCAAGTCATTACTTGGTGCTCCTGACAATCTGGATGATGATTTGGCTGAATTACGGGATCTATTAGATTTAAAACTCCTTGATGGTCGAAGGGATGTTCTTACAAAAACTGTTACTCCAGAGGAGATTAAGCAAGCGTTATGGTTCATGAATGGGGACAAGTCTCTTGGACCAAATGGTTTTGTGGCGCCTTTTCGTCAGCTTAGGGTTTTGTGCTGGGGAGGATTTTTCCGCTGCGATCATGGAGGTCTTTAAAACTTTGATACTTCTCTGGAAGGTTAATACAATTGTTACCACTTTGGTTCCTAAACATCCATATGTTTGAAGGAAAATTGTCCCCGGGAAACTATTTTTCTACTTTTTTTTTTTTTGTGATCGAAGAACCGCTGAGAACCCCCTTTCGTTTACGCTAATCAGGTTCATACAACCCTCTAAACCATCGGGCCTCGCCACAAAGCCGCTATTTAGACGTAAAACCCTGGAGGAGATTAGCCTAGTATCCCACCACAGGGCCCCCACTTAAATTGCAATAGTAATGTGGGAATTCAAACTCTTGACCGCAACGTTGCAAGAGAGAACGAACTCCAACGCAGCTGTCCACGGGTGGATTATTTTCCAACTTTTTGATGTATGAATAACGGAAAATTAATCGATCTACAGAAAATATTTTTCTTGAACTAATAAACATAAACTTAGATTGGGAGAAAACGATTTATCATCTTAGCAAAAAGGTAATTACATTTCCCAAACCACCAAGCAAATGAAAAATTAATTATTTTCCGTGAAAATAATTTGCATAGAACATACTTTCTTTTATTATGAAGTTTTTGATGAAACAAATGCATTTTGAATTATCAAATATCTCAAAGATATATCAATTCCAACACCAACATATAGTTTAAAATGGATACTTCAAAAAGAGGTCCTACTTCGTGCTGCGATATCACTTGTAAGTTCATCACATAGATTTTAGCCAACAGGCTTAAGCAAATTTGCCACACTTTCTCAGTCACAATCAGGCAACTTTTGTTGAGGGGAGAAATACGTCTGATAATGTTCTTTTGGCCCATAGATTGGTCAAAAATTACCATAAGGCAGGCATTTCACCTGAAAGGATAATTAAAGCTGATGTTGTGAAGGCATTTGACTTCGTACGATTGGATTTTTGTTATTGGAGTTTTAGGACTACAAAGTTCCTGAGCAGCTTATTGCTTGGATAGAATTCTGTACATCTACACCATATTTCTCCATCCCCCTCAATGGTGGATAAGAGGGGTTTTTTGAAAGGAGGGAAAGGGACTAAAGTTTCACTCGTGGAACTCAAAAATTCAACTAGCCCATTTGAACTATGCAGATGATCTTATGATCTTTTTTTCAAGGGGGATAAGGAGTCACTTCAAGAGATTTTGCTTCTATTTTAAAGGTTCCTAGCCCTCACTGGACTCAAATTGAATCCTCAAAATACCGAACTCCTCCACAGGATGCACCGATGGTTATGCAGCTGGTTCGGTAGCTTTTGAGTGGATTCAAAAGGGTAGAACTCCCTCCCATCTCCCTTAATGGTGGATCAGAGGGCTTCTTCAAAGGAGCAAAAGGATTGACGCAAGGTGATCCTCTGTCGCCCTGCCTCTATCTCACTACCATGGGAGATTTCTCAAATATGCTAAACCAGTCTGCAGCTGAAAAGAGACTGAAGCTTCCCTCTTGTGTGCTAAGAAATTCAGCTGATTGGTTTGAATTATGCAGATGATCCTATGATCATTTTTGAGGGGGATGGGCAGTCACTACAAGAGATCTTGCTTCTATTTCAGACATCTGATGGAGAAGATGCTTGCTATTCAGGGAGGTTGTGGTTGATCAAACCTGTTGTTTAGGTCAGAAAAGTTTTACTCTTCGTCTCTATACTTTCTACTCAAGTCTCTTTATATTTTATTTATCCAATCAAATTCTTGTGTTTTTTCAAATTTTCTAATCAAATGCCTCCGACACTAAATTATATTAAATTCAATCAACCTGACTATCAAACGACATTGTAGTGTGACGTGGATAAAACTATTTCAATAAGGATGTCCACGTGGGTATTTATATAGGCTAGATTTTATCCATATCATATTCTAACATTGTCTGTGTAACAACCTGATTCGACGAGGCTGGGTTTGGTCATCAAAGCCAAAAGGACCTAGACAATGAGCGGTTGCAAACCTCGGACAAGCCACCTCGCCCTCTCTTTTTTCTTGTCGCGGCCATGGACAGCAGCCTCACCAGCCATGAATGAGCAAGACTCGCAAGCAACGCCGATCCTCGTCCATGACTGCCGCAGCCGCCGTTGGCGTTTGGCTGATCTGGTCATGGTGCTGTTTTTCTTTACGTTTGACTTAACAAGCGTACCCTGAACTAGAAGGCCACGTGAACGAATACTGTTCATCCTTGTGCCCATTTGAAACCGAGCCGGCAGGCCTCGTTGAAGAGCTAATGAGCTCAAAATGAACAGTATTTTCCTATCTTGGGCCGACACAGAAAGAGCCCAACTTAACCCTTCATTGCGAGAGGCAAATTCTATATAGCTGCCAAAAAGGACACAAGAAAATTTCGAAGGCTAAAACTCCCAACGGTTTGTTAAGGGATAATTACCATAAAAATCTTAAACATATTGTATTTGTGCCCATTCAGTCTTAACTTTTCAATTTGGCCAATTAAATCTAAAATTTTGAAAATTTTATTATTGCTTAAAATATTTTCTTTTTTGTTGATTTTTTTCATTATGGTCAATTTTTCACTACGTAGGAAATTGACATAGACGCCCATGGCTGTGGCCACATCAGGATCAAGGTATCAGAGATTGGGAGAGTTCTGATTGTAGATTTAGGGCGTCTATAAGGACAAACAGATTCTTTTTAGGTTGGGAAGATGCATAATAATACAATATTAGGTTTCAAAACATGACAATGGTGTTCAATCCACACAAGCGAAGTCGACCGTATTCTTTGCAATTATCCCCTGTATTATTCTATCCATTTCAAATGGAGTTTGCTCAGGCAGACAACGAATGAGGACATCATTAGCAACATCCACGGTCCAGATGAGGCCGCCTTCACCCATGGTCATGGTAACATTAGGATTGAGGGCAGGCTGTGGCATCTAATAGTGGCTCTCCATCCTTACTGTGAGGAGAGAGAAACAACAGAGGAAGAGAATGGGAGAGGGGTTTGGTCGTAAATTATAGGTGTGTATCCGGGTAGATTAGATCTTTTAAAGTTGGGGACATGCATAACAATAAAATATAGGTTTTGAGACATGACGACGGTACTCGATCCTATCCATTTGGAATGGAGTTTTCTCAGGCAGACAACGAATGAGGACATCATTAGCAACATCCAGTCCCAAAATCACATGGCTGGCCAACTTGGCATGGACCAATGATCAAGGCCTTTTGCTCAAACGCTATAGAATAAGGAGGGATCTAAATCCGGCGATTAAGACAAAGATTTAGCGACGGGAGAACTTAGGATAATCGAGTTTCCAATCTTCCATGGTTCTCGCATGTGCCTCTGCCGGATGATGCCTCTATAGAACTGAGTATTTGAATATGCGTTACAAAACAAAAGAAAGAGCCGCTTCTGATGTTAATCCGAATCGCCCGTCCCTGACAAAACCATCTTTTGCTTTGGATCTGTTGAAGCCAACCACTGGGTGGTGCTGTCAGATCATAGCCCATGTTATGAAACTGCTGGCTATGATTCCTGGAAATTTTATCAAACAAGGTGTCAACGGATAGCTTTAAAAATTAAGTTAATATCACGAAAAAATTAAGTACCTCAAATTAAAATATGAACTGATATATCCGTGACAAATTTAATTATTTTTTATTTTTGTTAAATTTTATCATCAAATCATTAAATTAGATGATACGTGGCAATTACAAGATAAATCACTTTTGGATTTTGATTTATAGTTCTTCTTATATTAATTGAATTTAATGGAAATTAATAAATGATAATTTTATCACAAATATAATAGTATAAAATTTTGTATAGTCAATAAATTAATTTGATATAAATTTATCATACTAATTTTAAGATTTTCGTAATGTTTATTCTTTCGAAATTTAAAATTTTTAATTTTAGTAAATATTGATGGCATTTATTGCGACCGAGCTCGGTGTCTGAAGATTTTTGTTTCTTTCTTTTTCTTTTTTTTCTGCTATGATTACTGAGCAGGAACTTTCAAAGTACTTTTTCACGCTTCCCTTATGAGGAAGAGGGATTAGCAAATTGAATGTGCTCAACAACCGTGGTACTACGTACAGAGAATTTTGCCATCATGCGATGATCTCCAAAATGGCAGATTTTCTCTCAATTCGACCGTCGCTCTACATGGATCCGCATCGAGCCCGAGCCCTCACAACCCCCTTAACAAGCACAAAAGCGAGATCCAATGCTTTATCATATCGAGATTATACTGATCAATGAAAATATCAAGTAACAATTTAAGACCGATAATAGTCATGGAAATTAAAATGAAATTATTAATGACGTGAAACGTACATGAATCCCCTCTCTCCAATAAGCCAACAGGGGATTATTGAGGTAGATAAATGACAAAGTGATTGATAATGAAATGATAACAAGAGAACATGCAGGTTTGAATATTTATATTGGAAGAATACCAAGCTCTCAAAAGTTTTGAGAAAAAATAAAAATGAATATCGAGTTTTGCAAAACTCCAATAATTTAACGTCTTAATCCGTACAAGACGGTAAATTATTCGTCGCTAAGTTAATCTCACGGACCCGGTGCTTGGTATTTTTTCCTTACCGTTTAAGAAACATCTCGAAATAGACAAATCAAAACACGAATGGTTGCCTAATTATTTATGTTTCCGCTAGACAAATTTTTGAAATTGAACTGGAACCAACAACCGAGGAAGGAGGATTCTCAAAGTCGGTTGGGTCCGCCCGAGGAATCGCCCTCCACCAGAACAATAGTCCGACCGTTGCATGTCTTGGAACAGCAGGCATCAAGAGAATCATTGGGCCAAAAGAGTCCGGGCGGAGGCTTACTCGCCGGTTCTCCACCGGCGGCACACCTTCTATTTTATTGCCTCGAGGATTCCCAACTCGGGTTGCTATGAAAGGT